>MU226239.1:175370-245327 GCA_018584345.1 Thuja plicata
AATTAATAAATATTACATTGGTCGGCTGAATAAACATTTACAAATAATATCCTTCGTAGGCCGACGCTATCAGAAATGATATTCCAGTGTTGACCAACTGATGCTCGGTGAACACTGCAGATTCTGCGAAAATCCTTTGGTAACCGAGTGAACTCGATAAGCACTAACTTTCCTTCACATTTTCTTTGGTAACCGAGTGAACTCGGTAGAGACTGAATTTCTTTTGTCGACCGAGAGAGCTCGGTAGTAACTAAATTCTTGGTATAGTATTCTGGAGCGCTTGGTAGACTCTGTAAATTGCTTCTCTTACCGTCTGAGCTCGGTAGACTCTGTCAACTGCCTTGCTGAACATTCTGAGCTTGGTAGACTCTTTCTAATGACTGATATGACATTTGTGTAACATCAAGGACAATACACAATTAAACAATTGTTTCCAACAAGTGATTATGAATACCTTTTCTATGCTTGTCGGTAGCCTCTGTTCTGTTCTTGAAAACTGATTTGAGTTTGTTTGTGTCCTTGTGCATGAATTCTCTACTGGTCTCTAGTTTCTCTCCATGGCTACTATCTTCATTGATCAACAACTATTCTCAATGTATTGAGCACCTATTTATACAAGTATTTGACCTATCTTGGAAGTCACGCATTACAATGTTAACTCTTAGATCCAAGGTTTAGAACTTGACCTTGATCTTTAGTATGCATGTTTTAAAATAGTAAAACTAATTATAATAATAGTAAATACATTTCTTCCTCCACACATAATGGATTTAAAAGCAAATCAAGAAGCTATAAATACAACTTCAGTGATTTATTTGACGTGGAAAGTCAGATCCACTTTTTTCGGGATGTAACTGGCTGTCGGTTCTTGGTCGTCGATTTGAACTTGAAGTCTATTGGCATTCCTTAATTGAACTATTCGTTAGGTTTCTGGATCTTTCGGTTCCTCTCTTTTCTATTTCGTCAGGTAGCACTGTGGTTACTCGTCGGGTTTATTTTACCTTTTTGTCATCGGATAACACTTAACAGTGTTTTTCGGGTAACCTTGGCGTCGGATAGTGTTGTGCCCTGTCTATCAGTGTAGAGTAAACTGATGGTGTAGATTGTATTTTTCTCTAAGTATACTAATGACAAAATATAATGCCTTCAATCTCCCCCTTTGATATTATTATCAAAAACCGATATGTGCATAATACTAAAGTGTTTTAGTATATATACACCATGTTTATATCTTTGTCATAATATGACTCCCCCTAACTGTGTGCACCAGTATAATATGTGTATGTGTATATGTACATGTATACTATTCATTCTCTATATGTACATTATTTCCCCTTTCTTTTAGTATACATATGATTTCCTCCTTTTAACTGAGGTGAGTGAACAAATCAAATTCCCCCTTTCTTTGATACTGATGAAAAAAATGTACAACTTATAGTATGAAAAAATTGTGCAACTTACAATGTGTCAAATATGTTAGAATGGATTGTTTTGATATCTTCAAGAAGTTTCTCCCATTGTTCTTTCATCTGTTCTAGTGCCATGTGTTGCAGCTCTAGCCTTGCGTGCATATCATAAATGCTGTCAAGGATATACATTTCTGGGGTGTCAATTAGGGTGTTTTCCTGTGTCATATTTTGTTGCAAGAGTGTAAGTTTCGGTAAGAGCTTGAATTGGAGCTCATTTACCTCATCTCTATACTTCATCTCTGCAGACTATATGTCCTGTCTCTATTTTCTAGCATGTATGATTTGTTCATTGTGCAATTTAAGTGCTTCTTCCGTGTTGGTTAGACACTGTGCACTGGACTTAAGATCAAAATCTATTTTTTTTTATCTTGTCGGTATACTCCTGAGTGAGTTGATCTAAAGTGCATAATTTCTTTATTAAAGTAAAAACTTTTTCTAGAATTGGATCAACTGTATTTACCAATTCAGATAGCTTGACCTTTTTCAATGCCACATCCTGGCTTATTTTCTCGGCTAGCTTGAACTCATACTTTTGTTCAAGACTCTCTTCCATAACCTTCTCAATAATAGTATTCTAATATTTTATTGCATCTGTGAGTATGACCAGTTGATCAAACATCAAAGATTTTTGATCAATATCTATGTCAGATAGAATCTGTTGAAGTATATTTCTTGCTACTTCTAGTACCTTGGCCTCTTTTGCTGCTCTCTTCAGTTTGTCTTGAATATATTTTCTTTCACAGAGATTAGCATATTTTTTTAATGCAATTGGATCCAATGTTCTTGGATCATAGACTAAAATCTCAATGATTTCATCCAGAGTTACTGGATTCTTATTCTTTCCTTTCTTCTTCTTTGAGATGTGAGGGGATGTAGATGTATGAACTAGGATATCTAGTTCATTTGTTTTCTCTGAGTTACTTGGTGAAGGTTTTTTAGAGGATGCATCTTTTGTCTTCTGCTCAGTGGGCACCTATCAGTTCTGTGAAGATGTCTCTGCATTCACTTTGGGTGTTTCTGTAGAATGTGTTCTTGATTTCTTCTCCAGCTCATCCTTCTTTTCTTCTTCACCTTTCTCTATGGGTTTGTCCCCTATTTCCTTTTGAGTTTCTTTCTTATTCTGATAAGTAGAAGTATCTTTTTGATCATCGGTTGTAGCTTTCTCTTCAATTTTATCCATGGTTTCTTTGGCTTCTCCATCACCCTTGTCCTCGAGTGTGCTTGTTTCCTTTTCAGTAGATCCATCATTGCCCTCTAGTATGTTTATTTCCTTCATTAAGACAAGCATATTACTTTGAGTTGTAGCTTGGGCTTTGGCAATAGTGGTGTCCTTCTTTTCAGTTTGAGTCTTGTCAGCAGTGACATCCTAATATTTTTGTGTATCTTTTGGAGGGTCTGGTACTTTTGAGTGCATGATTAAAGTGTCCTGCACTTGTTCATCAGCAATGTCAACTATTTTACCATATGATGTCTTCAATTATTGATGGCCTTGTTGATCCTTAAGTGTAATAAATATGACATCGTCTTTCCTCTTCAGATCATTTCCAGAGTCATAGTTAGTGATATCTTGGATATTATTATCCATGATTGTTTCTACCTTAATGGGCTCATTATCACTTTTAGTATTGTCCAGAGATATATGCTGAGGACTTGAATTTTCTGACTCCTCTCTATGAGGTGTGTTGGTGTGAAGTAATTGTTTCTCACCACTTTTTGACTCTGTCGAAAGATCCAGGAGTTGTGTCCATTTAGTTTATGTTATTGAATCCAGTTTGATAAACTTGTTCTCTAGTACTTTCTATGCCCTTATTTTGGCTACAAATTTACTTGAGTGTTTCTTTAGTACTTCTTTTATTTCTTCAACTTTGGATTTAGGAGGCATCACTCACAAGTACCCTTTCTCTTGCTTCTCTCTCTATTTGTAGGACATATTACCATTGTTGGTATACTCTTTTACCTAGCTCGTTAGGTATTTGATTTACAAATTCTACAGGTGCATACTTGTTCTTGATCATTGACTTTATGACTGCCTCTTATATTTTATTCTGATCCTCTGGGTTTAGCGTATCCCATTGTCTGGTCTTCTTATCAGTCATTATACCATGTGTAGCAATGGATTTGGTAGCTTCATCAACTGTTTGATTTATGAAGTTCTTCACTACATCAGGCTCATCATCTTTAGTGTCATCCAAGTTAGCCTTTGTCCTAACCAACCTTTTACACTTCTTTGGTGGTGTGGTTTTGACAGTTTTTTGTCTAGTTCTTTTAGGTAGCTATTTCCTCATATAGGAGGTCCTTACTTGACCTTTCTTAAGCGGTGTGGTATCGGTTGCAGCAGTTTGACTCCTTGTTCTTTGCTTCTTTGTAGGAGGTGGAGATGGAGGTGTATCAGATTCAATCACTTTTGTATCTGATTTCTTTTCTTCTTCTTCTTCACCGATGGTGCCCTGTTCATCGGTTTACTCTTGTTGATCATGTTCTTCCTTTGTAACTGATAGAATCTTCTTGAGATTCTTAACCATTTTATCCTTTTTGTTTATAGTCTTCTAGACTTCTAGGCCTTGTTTTATCTTAGATTTGGCCACTTATATGTTCTAAACCTTGGTTGTTTCTTATCAATGGGCTCATTAATTAGTGCCTTAATTGCACTTGTTGCTTGATCAATATTGATCTCATAGTCTAATGGTTCTAACCAAGTTGTTCTTGGTACAACCAGTTTGATATGGGTGTAATCCATGTCTGCCATAAAACATATATCATCTTTATGTTTTTCAACTAGCTGTTCAGCAATCCTAGTTCTTTCCATCATCTTTTCCTTGAACTCAAGGAAGTATGTAGACATAACAGACTCAAAATTGTCTCCTAGTGACTTAATCAGTTCCCTAATCTATTGGGTTACCAGTTTGGTAGTGTCCCATACAAATTTTCCTACTGAAGGAAAGTATTCTTGAAAATAGAAAAAAATATACACATGATAATTGATCCAAACTTACATGTGTTGGTCTTTCCAGACCTGATTTTGATCATGTTCTCATCAAGTTGTTTTAATAGGATCTCACACAGATCCATCTAAATTCCTTTTGTTACTATCTTGTAAGCTGTGCTTACTGTTATTGCAGAAATGTTGTTCAGTCTACTAGCGTGAAAATTTTTATACCCAATAACACATGCACCAAATTTTAGCTCTTCATCGGTGATTGTGTTCACTTTGAGACCTTTGTTGTCTCCTTCTGCATTGGTGAGTTTTTCTACTTCTTTCATGGATGGATGTTTGTGTGCCCTAGGATTTTCAGTTAACAGATAAATAGTGAGAGCGTGAAGAACATCCTTGATTATTTTCTTGGGTTGGTCTTGTCATAGCTTGTTATCATACATTCTTCTCAAGACTAACCTTATCCATTCTATTTTGAATTCCCTCAGGAAATGTAGGGAATTAGTTAACCCTTTGACCTCCAAGTGTTTATGCTCTTTCTTTATATTTCCTTTGGTATCACATAGCTTCTTAAAAGCTTCATCCATTTCAAGATCACCTATTTCTATGATCTTGTAGTGAATATAAGATGTAACATCTTCTATGAGCAAAACCCTAGGTGGAATTTTTTAAAACGCGTCGGTTTCATCAGGTTTCGATGCAATTTCTGGGCAGATTTTATACTTTGGCTCTACACATGTACTATTCCTCATCAGTTTCACCATATTCCTCTTATCATTCCTCATCTTAGCGGTTCTTGAGGTGGTTGCCATTGTATTTCAAGTTTTTAGGGTATTCTCAAAATTAGGGCTTTCTTGATAAAACAATGACAGAGATCTTTCGGTGCCTTTGATACTTACTTTAATTCGCAATAGTAGTGAAATATCTGCTTGCCGTGTGCTCAATCGATCTAGGGACGCTTTTTCTTTATGCTCTTTGATGGCTTGGTTTTTTCTCTACTTTCTCTTCAAATCATGGGTGAAAAAATGAAGTTGTCCCATCGACTATTTATAGACTTTTTGACCTAAGTATTTGCAATAAATTCTCAAAAACTCATCGGGACATGAAGACAGGTTTCATCGCGAGGACATTTCAAATCATCATCAGTGAAGACATGATGCTTTGAGTAGTTGTTAACAATTTTTCTTTTACCGATGGATAACGGTATTCTGTCATGACAACTTTTGAACTTTGCATTCTTACGGACGGGCTTCAGGTTACATTGGCAATTTAGCATTTTTACTAGTTGACCGACAATTTCTGGTAAGTGTAAGCAACTCAATATTATGTTCACCGATGATTTTTGGTAAGTGTTTACCGACGGTGTTGCATTCTTAGATTTGTAACAAGTAAAGTAATATTCATCTTTGGTTCATGCAGATTTTGACTATCTATCAATTTGTATAATGGAACCAATGCAAAATATAACTTGGTATAGTGCAGTTCCATACTTACTTGTTTAGCTCAAGTGGGGTTGGTGGTGTCACTAGATCTATTGGATGGGGTGTCACCATTTTTATTTCTTGGTCTAGCTTCATCATTACTTGAAGCTTTTATCCACATTTTGTCTCTTGCCCTCTGAATATCTTCAATGGTGTTTCCATTGGGATATGCACTTTTTTCTGTCAATCGTTCCTTGCAATCTTTCTTGAGATGACCAGCTTTATGATAGTGTAAGCATGCCATTCCGGGGTTTGACCATCCTCTAGACCTTTTGGTCCATGCTCTCATGCAGTTTGCAACAATGTGACCATATCTACCACATGTTGTACAGTTTGTCCAAATGTTGTAATCCCATACATATTGATTACTGATTCTCTTTGGTTGATAAGGAACTTCTTTACCTTTTGGCTTTCATCCTTGATTTTTCTTTTTCCAGCATTCTTTAGATGTGTGCCCGTTCATCTTGCATGTAGGACAGTATTTTTCCATGTAGGTTTCCTTCTTTGGCTGTTCTATCTTGCTCTTGCATTCATGAGCCTTATGTCCATTCTTGTTACATTTATAACATAATCCTATGAATGAAGATGTAGGTGTAGATTTAGGAGTACCTTTCATTTTACCTCTACAGACATTTGATGTGTGCCCTTTCTTTCCATAGTGCTTGCATGTGAGGTTTCTTGGTCTTGTATTTTCATAGACATTCTATGGGTTTGATGATTCTCTATTTGTGGTAAAGCCTATACCATTTTTTTTGTTCACTCTTCATTTTCCTTCAAGAAAGTCATCCATTCTTTTATTGCTTTCTTTGGCCTTTCTGATAATCTCATTTTGTTGTTGCTGAATTCTAACCTCATGCTTTAGCTTTTCATTTTCTTCTCTTAGTTCACCAATGATCTGTATTCTTTCAATGAGTTCCACATTTATTCTTTTCGCTTATTGACTCATAAGGATAATCTAATTTGTGAGATCATGGTGATGCTCAACATGTCTTTGAATTTCCATTTCCTTTTCTTGTAGTTTCTCTGTAATATTTCTTCTGTCATGAATAGAAAGTGTCCTTTCTATTTCATCTTGTCTGGCAGAACTCATCACATCAATCATTCTTACCATATGGGTCTCTTGACCGATTTAAAACATCTTTATTTGCTCTGTCAGATGTTGATTGATCTCCTTTAGATTTGTGATGTTCTCTTCTTATGTATATGATGTATCACTTGCATTTGATCCTAAAGATTCAAAGAAATATGGAATCTCTTCTTCTTGATAGTCTTTTTCATTGTTCCAGGTAGCCATACCTTTTTTCTCATCTAGTAGCTCTCTCATCTTGATTCTAACTTCTTTATATTGTTCATAGAACATTTGTATCTCAAGCTTTTTGTTCTCAATATTCTTATCAAGTTTGTACTTCTCCATTGTATGATCTTTACTCTTAATCCTTTAAGCTTTCCAAGAAGAGACAAGGCTCTGATACCAATTGTTGGAATTAATGGGAAGTAGTACTGAGAGGGGAGGGGTGAATTAGTACCTCTAAAACTTTTAACACCTTTTATAATTTATCAATAGTAATCATTCAATTCTGTATTACCAACCATTACTATTATTATTTCTTATGTATGTATTGTTTGTTCACAATGTTTAATAGTTTTCAACAGTCATAGAAACATTCATGAAAATGATAAACACATAACACAAGATATGGTATCGCAGAAAACTCCTGTTAGGAAGTAAAAACTACGGTGGGGATGACACCCACAAAACTTCACTATCTTCAGAATGGAAGGGAGCCAGTTAAGGCTTACAATTTGAACACTTCTGATGATCTACCCTGTTAGGAGTATTAAGGTGGAGACCTGTTAAGATCTACTCTATTAAGAGCTTTAGCAACACTGATTTAAGTGTGCACTCAGTTATGAGATTTACAATTGGATGGTTAAGCCCACCTTTCTTGAAAGGATTTCATTAGTGTACTACACTTGTTAGAATGAGTACAAATGTTGACCTAACTATATGCAATCTACTATTTCTTATTTACAAATCCATTAAAGCTCTTTCAATAATAATATCACCTTAAGTGATTGATGAATACCTTTTCTCTGCTTGTCGGTAGCCAGCTCTGATCTGTTCTTGAAAACTAATTTGATTTTGTTTGTGTCCTTGTGCATGAATTCTCTATCTAGTCTCTAGTTTCTCTCCTTGGCTACTATCTTCATTGATCAACAACTATTCTCAATGGATTGAGCACCTATTCCTACAATTATTTGACCTATCTTGGAATTCATGCATTACAATGTTAACTCTTAGATCCAAGGTTTACAACTTGACCTTGATCTTTAATTTGCATGTTTTAAAATAGTAAAAATAATTAAAACAATACTAAATACATTGCTTCCTCCACACATAATGAATTTAAAATCAAATCAAGAAGCTATAAATACAACTTCAGTGATTTATCTGACGTGGAAAGTCAGATCCACTTTTTGCGGGATGTAACTGACTGTCGGTTCTTGGTTGTCGGTTTGAATTTGAAGTCTATCGGTGTTCCTTGATTGAACTGTTCATCAGGTTCCTATATCTATTGGGTTCCTCTCTTTTTTGTTCTATCAGGTAGTAGTGTTGTTACTCGTCGGGTTTCTTTTACCTTTTTGTCATCAGAGAACACTTAATAGTGTTTGTCGGGTAACCTTGGCATCGGATAGTGTTGTGCCCTATCTGTCAGTGTAGAGTAAACCGATGGTGCAAATCATGTTTTTTTGTAAGTATACTAATGGAAAAATATAAAGACTTTAGTTTTATTCCAATATATGAAGATAGTATCTTAAGCCAAATAACTTATTTATAAGCATGTGTAGTTGTCATATACTCATCCTCAGTAGTGGAAAAATAAATTATAGTCTCTTGCTTACTCATCCAACTGATTGCACCACCAAATAAATAAAACTCACAAACATGAGAGAATATTATCGTATCAATATCACCTACCCAGTCTGATACCACATAGCCATGAATATCAAGGAAAATTTCATCTCCTATCAAATTACCATGATAACATACAATACTCTTATGTACCTTTCAAATATTTGAAGAATCTTTTAATTGCATCCCAATGAAATCCACTAGAATTAGATATATATTTGGAAAGAAATCTCAGTTCTTATGCAATGTATTATTTAATGCAAACCATTGCATATCCCAAACTTCTAATTGCACTTTGATAAGGCACTTTACTCATGTATTCTATCTTCGATGGGGATGTAGGAAAATTTGAAGTAGATAATTTTGGCCCAACAATAAAAGGAACACATAATGGTTTACAATGTTGCATATTGTATAGTTGTTCAAATCCACATATAATTTTATGCTAACCTAGTCCTCTCATTATAGTTTCTGGCCTTCTGTGCCCAATCATGCTTAATTTTGTTCACATAGATTCAAATTTTGTCTTCTCCTTTATATTCTAGGCATCAAGTACTTAACTCCAGCTTTATCGGGAGATCAAGGTTGATTGGGGAAACCTTGTCCAAATAATTAGGGCCCAAATTAAAATTGTTAAATGTCTAGCTTGTAGGAGTGGGCAATCTTCTTTCTTGTCAACCTCAAAATCAAAAAATTATATTGCTAGGGAGGTTTATAAAACAAATATTAACCCCATCATTTCATAATCATTCATTCTAACACACATCTCTAATACAAACCCAATCACATCCTAAGAGAAAGTGATAAAGTGTCATCATTCAAGGTATTTAAGACAATAAGTAAAGTTTAGATCTAAAGTATTCAAGATGACATTCATGATCAATTCTTCCTAAAGTCAATCCTACAATTCAAAATCAATGTCTTCATAAGGATTTCACCTTAAAGAAGACTTGTGAATTTATAATCATTCAATTTGCAAATCCAGCCTCTACTACATTATAATACATTTTGATTTCCAATTCAAATTATTTCAATTTCAAGTTTAATTCCTAAACTAGGATTTGACCTAGGAAAACCCCCAACAAGCCAAAACAATTAATTCTTTTGTGTATAAGTGGCAAGATAAAGAGGGATGATTTCAGATTCATATCAATAAGATAGAGACCTACAGATCCCCCTTTCTCATATCCAAAAAAGCAAGGTCAAGGCTGCTTGACCAACATTGTGCTAAACCTTTTTGACAAAATTTTTGGCTAACCTTCTAAGAAATTCCTGATCCCAAATGTCCTAGTTGATGAACTATAACTGATTGAATGTTTGAAGATGTTAAGTTGATGATCATCGAGCTGTTCGAAGTTAATGCAAGACATTAAATTGGTTAATGTATTGTATTTTCATTGATGTCAGCTTGATATAATCTGATTGGTTATATACATAGTGTCAAAGACTTCAAAGAACCAAAGAGAAAAAGGTTATGTTATTAGTAATGCATAAAAGTGTTGGAGATTTACTTCTCGTAGCTAGTTGTTTGTATGTTTGTCATTGATGACAACATATAATATATAGTAGTATTCTATATGTACTTATTAGAATGATGTTATCAATCCTTGCATAGTTATATTCATGTTGTAGACATGTTTATGTTTTGTTCATACACATAGACTCAGATATGAAGTTTCAGCTGTGTTGTGTAATTCTGTTAACAACAGTTACAGTTTCTGGAGTTTGTTTGTACAGAGCCAACATATTACATTGGTTCTTGAGTTGCGCCTATATTTAAGATATGCGTGTGTATATTCAAGATTAGTTATGAGTTCAAGATATTTATTTAAGGGCGCCAAATGTGTTTCATAAAGATTTCAATGTTAGAGTTAATTTGGCGAGGCTGACTTTGTGAAGCGTCGCGTCTATTCAGTTTATATTGTGCGGTTGTAATTGTGTTTGCATGGTTAGTTAAGCCAACAAGGATGTTATGAAGAGTCACCTAACATGTCCCATGATCTCATAATTTGAGGAAGATACTTATAGTAGTTCATTTGTGGAACGTTAAGTGTGAATGAGAAGGTAAGAGACATAAAAAGTACAGAGAAGAATATCAGTTGTGTTTCATTCATCAAGGATCTATGTGAAGAAGAAGTGAAAGATTACAATACATTGGAACTGATCAAGACAACAGGTCTACTCTAAATATCATCATCAGATATAGTGCATATCTCTTCCACTGAATGTTGTAGCCTTCACCATTTGAAGCAGTGAGCTTTTGGACAGCGAGTCCTCACCCTTAACATGGTTATTTGTAAAATACTCCTAATAGGGTTAGACCCTTAGCCAGGTCACTATACTTATTGCATTGTAAAGAACAATTCCTAACAGGGTTGCAAGATCTTCTAATAGGGATTATTATAAACAATTATAGTTCATTGTGGGTGTTAATTCCCACCGGGGTTTTTACAATTTGGTTTCCCCGTAACCAAATTGTGGTGTTGTCTATTGTGTTATCTGAATGTGCATTTAATTTATTGTATTCTGGAGTTAATAAAAGAAAATAATTAAATAAGATGATAACTGATTCACCCCCCCTCTCAGTTATCCTTTGGTATTATTCTAACAATTGGTATCAGAGCCAAGTGCCTTGAAGAGAAAGCCTAACAACTTAAGGTAGATCAGATGGCATACTTTAGAAAAGAGAGTCCTAAATTTGATGGAGAGAATTATCTGGATTGGAAGAACAAAATGATAACACATCTACAGTGTGTTGGTTTTGACATCTTTGAGATAGCCACACAAGAATTTTTTATTCCCTCTCTAAAATACCTCTCAAGAGATGATGCTACTAGTAAACAAAAGGATACATTCACAGCTAATGCATTTGCCAAAGAAGCCCTTATACATGCACCATCTGACAGTGAATTCTCTGAGATCAAGAAAGTAGACAAGGCATACACAATATGGAAGTATTTAGAAGACATGTTTGAAGGAGATATCCAAGAAAAGAATGCACGTAGGAAGACATGGAAAAATAAATACAACAACCTTGAGATGTTACTTGAAGAGAACATTAGAGCCTACAATCAGAGGATAAATGAAGCAATTTCTAGAATTAGAAACAATGGTGGAGAAATATCAGAAGAAGACATAATGGACAAGCTGATGACTACTTTAACATCAGAATATGAGAGAAAGATCAATATTCTAGATGAAACCATGCAATTTTCATAAGACTTCAAGAGAGAGACTTTGATCAGTAAAATCTTTGCATTTGAGATATCAAGATTGAAGGTTGAACCCAAAAGTGAAACAACCTTCAAAGCCTCAGTTCATGGTAAGAAACCTTTAAACATCTCTAGCAATACTGAGAAAGAAGAAGTTGATGAAGAACTAGAAGAAATCATTTCCATGATTGCTAAAAGAGAAAAGAAAGGCAAAGGCAAGTATGAAGGACGGTTGCCATTCAAATGTTTTTCATGAAACAAGATCGACCACTTTGCATCCAAGTGTCCTACAAGAGTAAAGAAATTTAGATCTAATTATAAACCAAAATATAGAAAGGAATGCTATCATGCTAAAGAAGGTGTAAATGATGAAGATTCAGGAGAAGATGAAATTTGATTCATTGCCCTTAAAGACATGGAAAAATTGCTTGAGGAAATGGACATTGAAGATGAAAAGGAAGCACAAAAGTTAGCCCTAATTTCCAAAGTAGACATCAGAAATGATTGGACCATTGACAGCGGATGCTCTCACCACATGACAGGTGATAAAGACATATTTGTTCATCTAGACAAGTACAAAGGTGGTATGGTTAGATTTAGAGATAACACTCCCAAACCTATCATAGGCAAAGGATCTATCACCCTGGATGGAAAGAACAAGACAAATGATGTTCTGTATGTTGATGGATTACATCACAACTTACTAAGCATTGGACAACTACTTGACAAAGGTTATCATTTGGAATTCAAAGAAAACAAATGCATAATTAGCAACAAAGAAGGAGACATGATTGCATTAGGATAAAAAACAAAAGGAAATGTTTTTCAGCTCAATTCATATGTAATTTGTTTTGTTGCAAAATTGGATGATAGTTGGTTATGGCATAAGAGACTCTGTCATATCAATTTTGATAATATAGTAAAGATAAGCAATGTTAAGGAAGTTAGAGACCTTCCAAGTATTGCAAAACTAGTTGACACAATGTGTAGGGAGTGTGTTATGGGAAAGCATGTAAGGATCTCTTTCAGGAGCAAGCATAACTCAGTTGAGAACAAGTTAGACCTAGTGCATATAGATTTATGTCCTACTCAAACTAGATCATACTATGGAGAAAGGTATTTCATTTTGTTTGTTGATGATTTTTCAAGGATGACATGGGTTGTGTTCTTAAAGGAGAAGTTTGAAGCCTTTGATAAGTTCAAAATATTCAAAGCCAAAGTTGAGAATGAATCTGGATTTAAACTAAAATGTCTATGGTCAGATAGAGGAGGAGAATTCACCTCTGACCAGTTTTATGACTACTATGAAGAACATGAAATCAAAATATAGTTGAGTGCACCCAAAACCCCTCAGCAAAATGGGATAGCAGAAAGAAGGAACAAGATCATACTTGATAAAGTGCACACTATGATGATTGAAGGAAAAGTTGCACACACCTATTACAGAGATGCAATCAATGCAGCAGTCTATACTATCAACAAAACACAACTAAGACCAGGTGCAGATAAGACACCTTATGAACTTTGGTTTGGTAATGTACCTATAGTAAAATACTTCAGAATCTTTGGCAAAAAGTGCTACATCAAGAGAGATGATGGTGTTGGCAAGTTTGATGCTAGAAGAAATGAAGGTATTTTCCTTGGTTATTCTACTAAAAGCAAAGAATACATATGTTTCAATTTAAGATTAAAGAAGATAATTGAAAGTACTCGTGTAAAGATTGACGAGGAGTTCATGGTTCAAGTGAGGTACTATGAATATGCACCTATGATTGAGGATGAACCCAAGCCTAGCAGTAAAGACACTGTTATTGAAGAAATGTTTGATTGCATTGATGTATCATGTAATTAACCTGAATCAAGAAAATAAGTATCACAGATTACAGATGAGGATGTCACACCAAAATTTTTAAAATTCACATCTAGGTATCATTCAAAAGATGATATCATTGGAGATCAGAGCAGCAATGTTTTGACTAGATCTAAAGCAAAAAGTTTGATAGTGGATGAAGAGGTATGTTTACTTTCACAGATTGAACCTTTAAATGTTGAAGATGCTTGCAAGGATTTTGATTGGCAGAAAGCAATGGAAGAAGAATTAGATCAAATAATAAATAATGATACATGGGAATTGGTTCCTAGACCTAGTGACAAAAATGTGATTGGAACAAAGTGGGTATTCAGGAAAAAAATGAATGAAGATGGTACAGTGGTCAAAAACAAAGCAAGACTAGTGTGTAAAGGATATGCACAGAGGGAAGGGATAGATTACACTAACACATTTTCCCCTGTGAGCAGATTAGAAGCCATTAAGTTATTCTTGGCCTATGCAACATTCAAAGACTTCAAAGTATATCAAATGGATGTCAAATCAGCCTTTCTAAATGGTGACTTGAAGGAAGAAGTCTACATAGAATAGCTTGAAGGATTTAATCTATTAGATAAACCAGACATGGTATGCAGATTGAAGAAAGCACTCTATGGACTTAAACAGGCCCCAAGAGCTTGGTATGAGAGACTAGATGGTTACCTTACCAAGATTGGATTTAAGAAAGGAGAAGCATACTATAACCTATTCATAAGAGAGACATCTGATGGATAATTACTTGTTGCCATATTTGTTGATGACATTATCTTTGGAGGTAATGACAAGCTTAGTGCAGAATTTGCAAAAGAAATGCAGAATGAATTTGAAATGAGCATGATTGGTCCTATAAAATATTTTTTGGGATTGAATGTAAAGAAGACAGATAAAGGAATATTCATAAATCAGTCCAAATATGTGAAGGAAATATTGAAGACTTTCAAGATGGAAGAATTTAAGCTAGTATGCACTCGTATGATAATAGGAAGCAAGCTTTCTAAAGAAGATGATTCCGTAGCAGTTGACAAGACATTGTACAAATCTATGATTGGAAAAATTATATACCTTACTCAATCTAGACTAGACATATCTAATGCAGTTGTCATTGTTGGTAGATTTGCAGCTAAACCTAAGCAGAATCACCTAATGACAATCAAGAGAATATTCAGATATCTAAAGGGAATTATAGACTATGGTTTATGGTACCCCAAATCAGAGAATGTAAAACTTCATGTGTATACAGATGCAGATTGGGCAGGTTGTATTGATGACAGGAAGAGTATTTCTGGAGTATTATTTCTTGGAGATAGGTTTGTTTCTTGGGTAAGAAAGAAGCAAAATTATATCTCTCAGTCGACAACAGAAGTTGAATATGTTGCAGTAGCATTGAATTGTTCAATAATGGTTTGGATCAAGTAGATGGTTAAAGATTTTGGTATACAGGTTGATTATCCTATTGTTATTCACTATGATAACACCAATACTATCAACATGTCCAAGAACCCTGTGATGCACGTAAAGAAAAAGAACATTGAGATCAAATACCATTTTCTTAGAGAAAAAGTTGCAGACAATGAAGTAAAATTGGACTATGTGAGCACCAAAGAACATTTGGCAGATATTTTCACAAAGCCTTTATCAAAAGATACTTTTGAGTATCTTAGGGAGAAGTTGGGAGTAATTCCCTCTCTTGAGTCTGATTAGATAAAGCAGCAAGAACGTCAGTCCATAGTGACTGATGAATGGTTGACTACTCTACTTCTGGAGTAGTACCTATGCCTAATTGTTTATGGAGCCCTTTTCCATTGATGTCAAAGGGGGAGTATATAGTAAGGGGGACCATATACTTTGGGGGAGTATAAACACAAATAGAGGAGCTGCAGCAGTGTAGAGGAATATTTGATGAGGATATTGAGAATATTGTAAAAAGAAAGAAGACATCATGTGTTGAAGATGTTTTTAATATAATATGTTGCCATCAATGTCAAAGGGGGAGATTGTTGGAGATTTACTTCTGGTAGCTAGTTGTTTGTATGTTTGTCATTGATGACAACATATAATATATAGTAGTATTCTATATGTACTTATCAGAATGATGTTATCAAGCCTTGCATGGTTATATTCCTATTCTAGACTTTTTTTTTATGTTTTGTTCATACACGCGGACTCAGATATGAAGTTTTAGTTGTGTCGTGTAATTCTGTTAACGACAGTTATAGTTTTTGGAGTTTGTCTGTACAAAGCCGACGTATTACATTGGTTCTTGAGTTGTGCCTATCTTCAAGATATGCGTGTGCATATTCAAGATTAGTTATGAGTTGAAGATAGTTATCTAAAGGTGCCAAACATGTTTCAACAAGATTGCAATGTTAGAGTTAATTTGGTGAGGCCTACTTTGTGAAGCGTTGTGTCTATTTAGTTTATATTATGCGGTTGTAATTGTTCTTGCATGGTTAGTTAAGCTGACAAATATGTTATGAAGAGTTGCCTAATAGGTCCCATGATCTCATACTTTGAGGAAGATACTTATAGTAGTTCATTTGTGGAACGCTAAGTGTGAATGAGAAGATAAGAGACAAAAAAAGTACAGAGTAGAATATCAGTTGTGTTTCATTCATCAAGGATCTATGTGAAGAAGAAGTGAAAGATTAAAATACATAGGAATTGATCAAGAAAGTAGGTCTACTCTATAGTTCATCATCAGATATAGTGCATATCTCTTCTATAGAAGGTTGTAGCCTTCACCATTTGAAGCAGTGAGCTTTTGGACAGTGAGTCCTCACCCTTAATAGGGTTATTTGTAAAAGACTCCTAACAGGGTCATACCCTTAACCAGGTCACTATGCTTATTGCATTATAAAGAACAACTCCTAACAGGGTTGCAAGATCTTCTAACAAGGATTATTATAAACAAGTATAGTTCATTATGGGTGTTAATTCCCACCGGGGTTTTTACCATTTGGTTTCCCCGTAACCAAATTGTGGTGTTGTCTATTGTGTTATTTGAATGTGCATTTACTTTATTGTATTCTGGAGTTAAAAAAAAGAAAATAATTAAATAAGCTAATAAATGATTCACCCCCCCTCTCAGTTATCCTTTGGGACTATTCTAACAAAAATTTTAGTATACACCAAGTGACAACAAACACCGAAGGACAATGCACCCTGATGGATAGAGAACCCTGAGAGAAGAGTCACAATGATACCCGAGCAAGAATTACCGAGTAGAACCTAAGTGTAACCCAAGCAAAACTGAAATTCACAGTGTTTCCTGATAGACAGACAACCTTGACAGATAGAGATGCCCGAGGATAACTGAAGAGAAGAATGAGAAAACAAGGAGTTAAACACCGATAAGAACTAAAGTTTAGAAACAACAATAGACTTAGCTGGTAGGAGCTAAATATGGAGTTAACTGGTTGATAACATTGTTTTCATTGACAAGTTAAAATCTAGAGATAAGATAGAGTTTTAAAGCTATTTTATTCTAGTTGTCAAGGATAAATCTATGGGATAAAACTGCAGTAAGCTTTAAAGAAAGAATGGCGAGAATTGCGGATCACATGAAGAACATGAAAGTCAAGGACTTATAAATGGTGAAATTATGTCTATAAGAGAGACAATATAATTCATTATGAATTAGGTGGGTGAATAGAAAATAGGATTCTAAAGAGAATACTGGTGAAGAAGACTTCATACAGTCCTAATAAAACAATGTGAAGAACACAGATAAAGATTTTGATGGACACCAAAAAATAGAGAAGCACAACATCATCGAGAAGAAAGAAGTGGAGCAAAAGGAAAAAAAATAAACATTGATAAGAAAGGTATTATGAGATTACAATATATCTGAACATCTGCAAGATTAAGTTGTTTATATGAACAGATCATTTACTATTTCAGTTTAACCATTCGATCAGAAAGTCTCTTAACCGAGCAGGACTTAACAATCCTTTATGTATTGAGATACATCCCAAGGAGTATCAAAAATTTTCTCATGAATATACCATAGTGAAATTCCAGATATCAAGTGAAAAACTATAATATTTAAATCCTCTAACAAGGTCTCACTTATCAGTGCATTTGTAACCTTTAACAGGGTTGGCTCTGCACCGAGCTCACTTCAGAAGAGTGAAAATGTTGGGTTACCGCTCCCAAGTATTTTTTCCCTTAACAAGGTTTCCAGATTAAAAATTCATGTGTCAAATGTGTTTATGGTTCATTACTTTAATGTTTTGCTTTACACATTACTAAAATAGGATTGATCAGTAAACACTAAGTTATTTACTGTCTTTCGGTAAAGGCTAGACTGCTATTCGATAAAGCTTAAGAATAAGGTTTAAACAGTGGAATACGAGCATAAGTTATTTTATAAGATTATTTAAAGGAATACATCTTATAGGAATGAAGACAACTAGAGGTTTATATTTGAGATATAAAGTTTTGTGGTTGATTTATTGGAATATTTTTGAGGCCAATGATTCACCCCCTATCTCAGTTATTCTAACAATTGGTATCATAGATTGTGTGTTTAGAAGGAAGGTTTCAAGACCTAAGAAAAATATCACAAGATGAGTAAATAGGATGTGCCTAAGTTGAACAAGGACAACTTTGCATCATGGCAAAGTAGGATAAGACTCCACCTATCCGGTATTGTAAATGATGTTACTCAATACTTGGATACCGAATATGTGTTTCCTACATGACCTCACACACTTGATAAATTGAGAGAAAAGCATGAGAATAATTCTATGATGATAGAAATTTCTTACTCACTCTCCAATGTTGAATTTGAAGATGCCAAAACATGCACCATTGCAAAGCAAATGTGGGACAAATTGAAGCTAGTACATGGAGGAGATGCAAATGTACTAAGAGCTAAGGCATAAAACCTAAGAGGAAAATTTGATGACCTAAGAATGATGAAGGAGAAAACATCACTAAGTACAGATGTAGAATCAAAGAGGTAGTCAATGCTATATGAGGATTTGGAGCTGTACTTGAAGAAGAAATAGTGGTAAGTAAAATCCTAAGAACCTTACTGCCTGTTTGGTGCAGTGCACCCATGACTGTCTCTATTTTGATCCTAGAGGATCTTGTTTGTCATAAATGGATTTATCTTAGAGGATAATCCTATTTTGGTTTTGGGATCCATGTGTGTATGGTCAAGGATCTCTTAGGCAACCTTATGAGCCTAGAGATGCCTTAGTCCATTTGGGTCACCTAGTTAGGTTTTTGTCTCTTTAAGCATGTTTTGTAATTTTAGAGTCCTTAAGGTTAAATTACTTGGATTCATGTTATTCTTAGCATTTTATGTCATTTGGATAGGTTTGGATTCATTTATAAGGTCACCGAGTGCAAAAAGACAAGTTTTCCAAATATTGCAAAAGTTGTAAAAAAGTTACTCATGCAACTTCCAAAAGTTGCTCGAAAGATGCAAGATGGTATCCCAACAATCACATGGAATTTTTGATCGATCCAACTTCACATTTGATGTTTTCTTAAGCGATTACTTTGAACCAACATGGTTATAATTTCTGGGATGTAATTTTGATGAATGAGAAATAGAATATGAAGTGACTTTGTGAGCATTTATGAGTTGTACGACCGTGTGAGGTGTGAGTTTGGGAAACCAAGTTGATGTCTTGAAGGTATTGTGTTTTATTTTCACTTTAAGATTGATTTGCAGTCATTTGGTTTTGATTTGACAAGTTTTATTTAAAGTTTCCAAAAAGCAGTTCAGGAAGGAGTCTATTTGAGACACAGTTTGCAAATGGAGTCCTAACTTGCATTCCAACTGGTGGATTTCCCTAAGATCTTGGAAAATTCAAGTTAGGATGGTATATTTAATGATTCTACAAGCTCAATAAATGGCTCAAAGGTTAAGACCCTCATGCATCAAGCCCTAGGCTGAATATCTCAATGTATTCAGCCTATAATGAAGGAGAAGGAAGTATTTTGTTTGATAAAGAGATTGGTTGAGTGAATTAGGAGTGTATTTGAGTTTTAGGGAGTTATTTGAAGACATCTGAAGCACTTTTTTAATCCCATGCACCCAATTTCTAGTACTTGCCTTAAAATCCAAGCCTAATTAGGCCAATTAGGTCTGTGAAGTTGGTGAGAGTTAGGGGTTGTTGGAGTGGAGTTGAAATTCAAGGATTTGGGGTCTGATATAAATTCATAAAGGGATTTGGATTTATCCTTATTTTTCTAGAAAGTGATCAAGAGGAAAAGTTAAGTTGGATAAACTTCCTGGATAGTACTACAAGGGATTCTAGGACAGTCCTAGATAGGTGCTGTACAGAAAGTGGAGGGATAAACCAAAGGGTGATTCTTGGTCCTTAGGACATAAGTAAGGTGTTCCAATAGTTATTTTGTGTAGGTGAAGTCATTGGTGAAGACTTTTAGCTTGTGGCCTAAAATAGGGCTAGTGTTCCTAAAGCCCAAAAGTGCAAGAGTTTGAATTGGATTGTATCCAATTGGGAAAGGTTGGAAATTGGTTCTACCACCTTGGATAGGTAGGATAGATTGTGTGGGAAAGGATCTAGGATCCTAGGAGAACCCAAGTTGGCTTAGGTGCCTAATTGAAAGCAAAGGAGGAAAAATACACTTCTTGTTGTCACCTCTACATTAGTGGTATCAGAGCTTAGAAAATCTCTTGGGAATAAGAATAGAAGAGAAGAATGATGATACTGATGTAGAGATCTCTATGAGGGTCACTAACATGGAGCTAGCCAAGATTGTGTAGGAGAAGGAAGCTAAGAATAAGATGGAAGCAAAAATAGAGAAATTAAAGAATTCTTAAACAAGTAGGACTAATGGGGATGACTCAGAGTCAAACCAAGAAGAAGAAGAAGAGGAGAGTGATGAATAAAAGAAAAAGGTAACAGAAGAGTAAAGAATATTAGAAGCTTTGGAGAGAGTGGGTAGGAAAGATAAAAAACCAGACCTACCAATTTTTATGGGTAAGATGGACCCTGAGGAATGTATGGATTGGGTGGAAGACCTAGAAAACTATTTTGAATGTGAGGATATCCCCATCTCACAAAGAAAAAATATTTCCAAGTCCAAAATGAAAGGACCTGCACTAAGTTGGTGAAACTTCCTACAAAGGGAGAGGGTAGAGAAATAAAAGGACCCTATAACCACATGGAAGTAGATGTTAAGAGAAATTAGGAAGCAATTTATTCCTGAAGACTATGAAGTAACTTTGCACAAGAAGTTACAGAATTTGAAGCAAAATGATCTTGATGTGGGATCTTACACTGATGAATTCCACCAGATCTCCATGAAGGCAAAGGCCCCTAAAAGTGAGAAACAAAAAATTGCTAGATACATGGATGGGCTCAAGTACAGTATCCAGGATGAACTAAGTTTGTTTTGTCCATAGTCTGTACACCAATGCTATCAGATGGCTATGAATATTGAAGAAAAAAGAAGAAGGAGAGGAGAACATAATAGTAGAGGAAGAGGAAATGGTTTCAGAGGTAGGGGAAGGTTTAAAGGAAGAGGATCATCTCCAAGACCACAGGGAGAATCCAATCACCAAGAGTATGAAAGAGAGAAAAATAACAGAGGTAATTTCAGAGGGGGTAGAGGCAATAATAGAGGAAGGTAAGGAGGTAGAAACAACTCCACATTTACTGGAAAGTGTTTTTCCTGCAATCATTGGTCACCAATATTTTAGATGTCCAAACAAGGTTGGTACATCATGAGGAGATAGAAGAGTCCAACTCACTCAAGATGAGGACTGTCAAAGAATGACCTCCTACCACACCACTACATCCAAACCTGTAGACACAAAGCAAGGAGAATGCATAATGTTCAATAGGACACTCCTAAATATGCCAATTCCCAAGGAGCCCCCACAAAGGAATAGCCTATTCAGAACTCACTGCAAGGTACTTGGTAAGATTTGAAAAGTTATTGTTGATTCTGGTTCTACAGATAATTTAGTTTCTAATACAATGATAGAGAAGATTGGTTTGAAGAAAATACCCTACCCAAGCCCCTATAAAATATCTTGGTTTAATAAGGATCAATTTAGTAGATGAGCAATGTTGGGTAGAATTTCAAGTAGGAGAATATAAAGATAAAGTTTTGTGTGAAGTTGTGGATATGGATGCATGTCATCTTCTCCTAGGAAGACCTTGCAAATATGATGTTGATGCCCATCATGGGGGGAAGAAAAATGTGTATACTTTGACAAAGAATGAGATTAGTTACACTATGACACCTCTCTTTGATTCTGAGAAAGGCAAAGCCTTAACAAATAGTGTTACCTTAGTGGGAGAGAAGGAATTTTTTAAAGTTCTTAAGGAGAGAGGAACAACTTGTTTTTCCATCATAGTAAATGTCAAAATAGAGCCTAAGAAGACACCAAAAGGTCAAGAACCTTAGAGAAGTGTTGGCCCCAAGGAAGTAGCAGATTTGTTGAACAAATACAAAGGGATAGTTGCAGACAAGAGTATTGATGTTTTACCACCACAGAGGGATATTAGCCACTATATAGACCTCATACCAGGTTATACCCTGTCAAAAATTGATAGGAAAAGGATTCATTAGGAATAGCATAAGCAATTGTGCAGTCCCTGCAGTCCTAGCACCTAAGAAAGAGGGTACATGGAGGCTATGTACTGACTCTAGATCCATCAATAGGATAACCATCATATATAGGTTTCCTATGCCAAGGATAGAAGATCTCATGGACTACCTAGGAGGAGAAAAATATTACTCAAAGATTGATCTAAAGAGTGGGTATCACCAAATTAGGATCAGAGAAGGGGATGAGTGGAAGACAACTTTCAAAACCAATGAGGGGTTGTTTGAATGGGTAGTGATGCCCTTTGGCCTCTCTAATGCTCCTAGTACTTTTATGATATTAATGAATGAGGTCCTTAAGCCTTTCATAAATCACTTTGTAGTTGTTTATTTAGATGACATATTGATCTTTAGCAAAGATAAAGAATAGCATTTGGTCCATTTAGATATGGTAATGAAGAGGATACATTAAGAAAAGTTGAGGATAAATTTGGAAAATGTGTGTTTATGCAAGAGGAACTAATAGTTCTTGGATTTTTCATCTCCAAAGGTAATTTGAAAATGGATCCTTCCAAGGTAGAAGCCATACTGAATTTGTGCACTCCAAAATCTTTCAGTGAAGTCAAAATTTTCCATGGACTAGCTAGTTTCTATAGGAAATTTGTGAAGAATTTCAGTGGGGTGAGTGCACCAATGATAAACACTATCAAAGGGGGAAGGAAATGCAAATTCATATGGACTGATGCTACAGACAAGTCCTTTGAATACTTGAATATAAGAGTCTCTCAACAACCTATCTTAACTCTCCCTAATTTTTACAAGGTGTTCACCATTCAATGTGATGCTAGTAAAAGAGCTATTGGGGGTGTTCTCAGTGAAGAAGGGACACCTATGGAATTCTTCATTGAAAAGATTAATGAAGCTAAGCATAAATATTCTACATATGATTTGGAGATGTATGCTATGGTCCAATCTTTGAGAAAGTAGAGGCATTACTTATTGCCAAAATAATTTGTTGTATTTACTAACAATAATGCTTTGAGTTTTCTTAATAGGCAAGAGAAATTGAACCATAGACACCTCAAGTGGTTGGAATACTTGCAAGAATTCACTTTCACCATAAAGCATAAAAAGGGAGTAGCTAATAAGGTAGCTGATGCATTGAGCAGGAGGAATTTGGCTATACAAGAAGTGGCCTTGGATAGTGTAGGTATCTTTGTCCTCAAAGACACGTATCCCAATGATGTAGACTTCAAAGAAATTTACCATGTTTGTTTGGAACTAGGAGATAGATATCACACTGAATTTGCAAAATATATGATTCAAGAAGGATTGTTGTTTAAGGGGAGTCAATTGTGTATCCCTGATTATTCCATGAGGGATAACATCATAAAAGAGAAGAATTGTGGATGTCTATCAGGCCATTTTTGGTCTTGATAAGACACTTGAGCTAGTAAGAAGGTTCTACTTCTGGCCTAAGATGCAGACTGAGATAAGGATATTTGTAGAGAATTTCCTAGTGTGACAAAAAGCTAAAGGCACCAGTTCAAATGTAGGATTGTACACTCCATTACCCATCCCTAAAAAACCTTGGGACTCCATCAGCATGGATTTTGTATTGGGTCTTCCAAGGAAAAAGGTAGGTTATGAAAATGTCTATGTGGTTGTAGATAGGTTCTCCAAGATGGACCACTTCTTTCCTTGTAAGACTACACATGATGCCTCAAGTATTGTAGGGCTATTCTTCAAGGAGATTGTGAGACTCCATGGTTTTCCACTCACCATTATTTCAGATAGAGACCCCAAGTTTGTGGGACATTTTTTGCGTACCCTATGGAAAAAACTTGGAACAAATTTAGCTATGTCATCTGCCTACCACCCTCAAATAGATGGACATATTGAATTCATCAATAGGTCTCTAGGAAACTTGCTAAGATGCCCAACAAAGGAGTATGGAGTGGCATGTGATTCAATCCTCCCACAAGTAGAGTTCTCCTACAATGATTATGTTAACAAAAGTTCAAGATTCAATCCTTTCCAAATTGTCTATGGATACCACCGTAGGTGTGTCTTGGAACTAAGAAACATTCAGGATTTTGGCCAGAGGAGTACCCAAGTTAAGGATTTTGCAGAGGTAATGAAGACCATTCATCAATAAGTGAAGGACATACTACAACAAACCTATGAGAAGTAAAAATAATCTACAGATGCCAAGAGGAGAGATTTCCAATTCAAAGTTGGAGATATGGTTATGTTTCACCTGAAGAAGGAAAGGCTACCCAAGGAAAAGTACACCAAGATGATGATGAAAAAGATAGGCCCTTTCAAAATCTTAAAGAGATGTGGGAATAATGCATACAGAATTGAACTACCTCCCACCATTGGATTATCTCTCATTTTCAATGTAGCTGACCTATATCCATACAAAGGTCTTGTCACTGATGTTTTCATTGTAGGTCCTTAAGATCTTCCATAGGACAAGGAGCTACAAGACTTACCAAAAACACCAACACAAGAGATTAACTACATACTGGACAAGAGGATAGCCAAACAAACCAGGAGATCCACCTTCTATGAATACCTAGTCAAATGGAAACAAAATTCAGTGGAGGATGCTACTTGGTTAACACCTGAAGATATCAAGAAGACTGGTTTCAATCTCAAAGATCTCCCTACTCAAGGGACTTGAGTGAATTTTTTCTTAGGGAGTATGGTGCAACACACCCATGACTGTCTCTATTTTGATCCTAGAGGATCTTGTTTTTCATAAATGGATTTATCTTAGAGGATCATCCTATTTTGGTTTTTGGATCCATGTGTGTATGGTCAAGGATCTCTTAGGCAACCTAATGAGCCTAGAGATGCCTTAGTCCATTTGGATCACCTAGTTAGGATTTTTTCTCTTTAAGCATGTTTTGTGTTTTTATAGTTCTTAAGGTTAAATTCCTTGGATTCATGTTATTCTTAGCATTTTATGTCATTTGGATAGGTTTGGATTCATTCCTAAGGTCATCGAGTGCAAAAAGACAAGTTTTGCCAAATGTTACAAAAGTTGTAAAAAAGTTGCTCATGCAACTTCCAAAAGTTGCTCGAAAGATGCAAGATGGTAGCCCAATAGTCACAAGGAATTTTTGATCAATCCAAATTCACATTTTATGTGTTGTTAAGTTCTTACTTCTAACCAACATGGTTAGAATTTATGGGATGTAATTTTGATGCATGGGAAATGGAATATGAAGCGATTTTGTGAGCATTTCTAATTTGTACGGCCGTGTGAGGTGTGAGTTTTGGAAACCAAGTTGATGTATTGAAGGTATTGTGTGTTATTGTCACTCTAAGATTGATTTGAAGTCATTTGGTTTTTATTTGACAAATTTTATTTAAAGTTTCCAAAAAGCAGTCCAGGAAGGAGTCTATTTGAGACACAGTTTGCAAATGGAGTCCCAACTTGCATTCCAACTGGTGGATTTCCCTAAGATACTAGAAAATTCAAGTTAGTATGGTATATTTAATTATTCTACAAGCTTAGTAAATGGATCAAAGGGTAAGCCCCTCATGCATCAATCCCTTGGCTAAATATCTCATTGTATTTAGCCTAGAATAAAGGAGAAGGAAGTATTTTTCTTGATAAAGAGATTGGTTGAGTGAATTAGGAGTGGATTTGAGTTTTAGGAAGTTATTTAAATACATTTTAAGCATTTTTTCAATCCCATGCACCCAATTTCTAGTACTTTCCTTGAAATCCAAGCCTAATTAGGCCAATTAGGTCTGCAAACTTGGTGAGAGTTAGGGGTTGCTGGAGTGGAGTTGAACTTCAGGGCTTTGGGGTCTGATATAAATTCATAAAGGGTATATAGATATATCCTTATTTTTCTATAAAGTGATTAGGAGGAAAAGTTAATTTGGAAAAACCTCCTGGATAGTACTACAAGGGATTCTAGGACAGTCCTAGATAGATACTATACGGAAAGTGGAGGGATGGACCAATGGATGATTATTGGTCCTTAGGACATAAGGAAGGTGTCCCAATAGTTATTTTGTGTGGGTGAAGTCACTGGTGAAAACTTCTAGTTTGAGGCCTAAAATAGGGCTAGTGTCCCTAAAGCCCAAAAGTGAAAGAGTTTGAATTGGATTGTATCCAATTGAGAAAGGTTGGAAATTGGTTCTACCACCTTGGATAGGTAGGATACATTGTGTGGGAAAGGATCTAGGATCCTAGGAGAACCCAAGTTGGCTTGGGTTCCTTATTGAAAGCAAAGGAGGAACACTACACTTCTTGTTGTCACCTCTGCATTACTATTTATGCTATTAGAGTATCTATTATACAAGAAATGAGAGCAGTAGAAAACAAAAATGTCACTCTAGATAGTTTGGTTGGTAGACTTATTTCATTTGAGATGAATAACTTTGGCAATAGTGTCTTGCCATCTATTGAGCCTGCATTCAAATCTTCTTTGAAAATAATTAAGTCAAGTCATAAACACACTATGAGAAATGATAGTGAAAGTGATAGTGATGACCAAGAACTTGATGAGATTGAAGCACTAATGGCTAGAATATTTTAGAGAGGCAAAGGTAGATACAAAGGTAAATTACCATTGGTATTTTTCAATTGTAAAGAGATTGGACACTTTGCTGCTAGATGTCTTAACAAAATAAAAGAAGACACAAATAGTGACAGATCATATGAAAAGAAGTTTGACAGAGGTGATAAAAGAGATTAACGAAGCAACCAACAATCTGACAGAAGAGATACCCAAGCCTACAAGGACAAATGGAAGAAATCTTGTTATTTGGCTGAGAACAAAGCTGAGAATACTGACACTGAATCTGATAAAGACATTGAGGTGGTATTTGTTGGTATGAAGGATGATTCAAACAAAGAGGAAGGGTATGTTGAGACTCCACTAATATCTAAGGTTAGTAAAAATGATGTCTAGATTATTGATAGTGGCTGCACTCAGCACATGACTGGAGATAAGGAAAATTTTGAAACTTTTGAATATTATAATGGTAGATTAATTAGAATGGGTAATGACTCACCCTGTCCGGTTGAAGGTAAAGGAACCATAATGTTAAATAATCTGATCAGATGTAAAAATGCATGCTGGGTAAAAATACTTAACTATAATCTATTGAGTGTTTCATAACTGAATAACACAGGTGACCGAGTTTCATTTGAGAACAAAAAGGCAAATATCTTTAATGAATCAGGAAGGTTGATCAGAACTGGTGAACAGACAAAAGGTAACCTATTCTATCTTGATGATATAAACACCACTTGTGTAATGGCTAGAAATGAAGACATATGGTTATGTCATAAGAGGTTATGTCATGTGAATTTTGACAACATGATTAGAATAAGCGATAAAAGGAAAGTAAGAGGCTTACCGAGCATGTCAAAGCCCGACCATGTCATGTGTAAGAATTGTCAAAAAGGTAAAATGACAAAGTCTAGTTTCAAGATCAAAACCTACACATCTAATGCCATTCTAGAATTAGTCCATACTGATCTATGTGGACCAATGAGAATGAAGAGTTACTATGGTGATAGATCACTCATTCTCTTTGTTGATGATTATTCTAGAATGATGACAGTTATGTTCTTAAAAGAGAAATCAGAAGCATTCAAGATGTTTAAATGGTATAAAGCTATTATAGAAAAACAAAGTGGTAAGGAACTAAAATTCTTAAGATCAAATAGAGGAGGAGAATTTATTTCTGATGAATTCACTAA
Organism: Thuja plicata; assembly: GCA_018584345.1. Taxonomy (NCBI): domain Eukaryota; kingdom Viridiplantae; phylum Streptophyta; class Pinopsida; order Cupressales; family Cupressaceae; genus Thuja; species Thuja plicata. The sequence continues at coordinate 203,521 of MU226239.1, forward strand.
CTTTTGTAATGAGCATGGAATTCAAAGACATGTTTCTACACCAAGAACACCACAAAAAAATGGGATTGCTGAAAGAAGAAATAGATCCATTGTTGATTGTGCCAGAAAATTGATGATTGATAAATGCATCACTCAAACATTCTAGAGGGAAGCTATCAGTACTGCTGTTTACACATTGAACAAAGTTCAATTGAAGAAAGACACAAATAAGACACCCTATGAGCTATGGTATGGATATACACCCAATGTAAGTTACTTCAAAATTTTGGGAAGACAATGTTATATTTTGAAAGATGATAGAAATGGAAAGCTTGACTCCAAAGGTGAAGAAGGAATATTTTTAGGGTATTCTACCAAAAGCAAGGCTTATAAATGTCTTAACAAATCCTCTAACAAAATAATCGAAAGTACAAATGTCAGAATAGATGAATTTGTAGAGAAAAATGATAAGGAAAGTAGAAAAGAACCAAAAGAATACAATAGGTTTGTTTACAATGAAGAACCCGACACTCTTCTTGAGCAACAGTGTATTGCTCCTGAGCAACTGAACAATACACCCGAGCATCAGGCTGCAAACACTGAAAATCAGGAAATTACTCAAGATAATGTTCCGAGCGATGGGGATCATAATGAAGGTCAAGACGATGATCAGAATGATGAAAAAAGAGCTGAACCGATACTTTCCAAATATGTCAGAAGACACCATCCACAAAACCAGATCATAGGAGACAAGAAGGCTGGAATGAGAACAAGAAGTAAGTCACTAAACACTAGATGCTTAATTTGTGATTTTGAGCCTAAATCTGTTAATACTGCACTTGAAAATGAAGAATGGGTCATCTCTATGAATGAAGAGATAGAATAGATTGAGAAGAACAAAACATGGACATTAGTACCTAGACCAGATGACAAGAATGTTATTGGTACCAAATGGATATTTAGAAACAAGCTAAATGAGAATGGATAAGTCAGAACAAAGCAAGATTAGTATGCAAGGGGTATGCACAAGAAGAAGGTATTGAATATGGAGAAACCATTTCACTTATTACTAGACTAGAAGGAGTCATAATTATACTTTCTTGTGCTCCATTCAAAGGATTCAAGGTATACCAAATGGACGTCAAATCTGCATTCCTGAATGGAATACTAAAAGAAGAGGTATACACTAAACAACCAAAAGGGTTTGTTGATCCTAACAAGAGATACATGGTTTGTAGACTACACAAAGCCTTGTATGGATTAAAGCAAGCACCTAGAGAATGCTATGAAAGACTTCACTCCTATCTCATAAGTATTGGATTTGTAAGAACAAGTGAAAACAATAATCTGTGTTTAAAAGAAGATTCTAATGATAACATTTTGATTGCTGAAATATTTTTTGATGATATCATATTTGGGGGTGATGATATGTTATGAAAATATTTTACTAATGAAATGAGCAAAGAGTTTTAGATGTCAATGTTTGGGGAGATCAAATTATTTCTTGGCCTACAGATTCTTCAACAAGATGCAGGCATCTATATCACACAATCCAAATACATCAAGGAAGTGTAGAAGATATTCAAGATGGAAGATTCCAAACTAGTTGGAACACCTATGGAAACCGAATGCAAGATGAAAAAGGAAGATAATTCAACCGAGGTAAATCAGACTCTATATAGATCTATGATTGGAAAACTCATGTATGTTGTTCATACTAGACCAGATATAGCATATGCGGTTGGAATAGTTGCAAGATTCTCTGCTAGTCCCAAGGAATCATACATGACTGCTGTCAAAAGAATTCTAAGATATCTAAAGAATACCAAGGACTATGGCTTATGGTATAAAAGAGAAGGAAAATTTGAGATTCAAGTCTATATAGATGTTGATTGGGCTGGAAACTTAGATGACAGAAAGAGCACAACAAGAGGATCATTCTTCATGGGTGACAAACTTGTCACATGGATAAGTAAGAAGCAAGGATGCATCTCACAATCTACTGTAGAATCAGAATATGTGGATGCTGCTACAAAATGCTCTAACATTGCATGGATCAAATAATTACTGGAAGGTATGAATATGAAAATTCTTGAACCAGTGATTATCTATTAAGATAATACTAGTGCAATAAACATATCAAAGAACTTGGTCATGCATGCTAAGACTAAGCATATTTCTATCAAGTATCAGTACTTAAGAGAACAAGTTAAAGAAAAAGAGGTGATACTAGAATATTTTCAATCCAAGGAACAATTAGCAGACATATTCACAAAGCCATTGCCTAAAGATACATTTGAGTACCTGAGAAAGAGACCAGGGGTCTGACGCTTGTCTATTAGTAACTAAGATGACTAGGAGGCTGCATCAGTCTACACATAATTAGAAGATCATTCATGTTGATGCAAGAAAAGAGATGGACTACAAAGATACATTAGTACACAGAAAGGTACATATCTGCACTTAAAACCATAGCCATTGTACTATTGATGGAAATGGAAATTCAAAGAGTATATTAAAACTAAAAGAGAAAAGAGTTTGGAATTGTTGTCAAAGGGAGAGATGACTTGATTATATCCATATGAAATATCAATCATAATCATGCAAAGGGAGAGAAGTATCCTGAGGGAGAGATGACTTGAGGAGAGATTGCAGTCAAAGAAAAAAGAGATATTCATTAAGGAGAGGAACAATCAGAGGGATAGAAAACATTAGAGAAGAGATTCTAAAACAAAGGGAGAGAAAGAATCAGAAGCTGCTAATATCTAGTGAAGAGAATAAATATTAAAGAAATTACTTTGCAAGAAACAAACCTAAGCTAGAAGAGCTTTCTGAGAACCAGAAATTTGTATTGGTTATAGAACAATACATTTGGTAGATTGATGAACTATAATTGATATATTTCATATTGTATTATTAGTAATGTAGTATGTTGCCATCAATGCCAAAGGGAGAGATTGATGAACTATAACTGATTGAATGTTTGAAGATGTTAAGTTGATGATCACTGAGCTACAAGAAGTTAATGCAAGACATTAAATCAGTTAAAGTGTTGTATTGTCATCGATGTCAACTTGATATAATCTAATTGTTTATATACATAGTGTCAAAGACTTCAAAGAACCAAAGAGAAAAAGGTAGTAATGCATAAAAGTTCAGTATACACCAAGTGAAAAAAAACACCGACAGATAGTGCACCCTGATGAATAGAGAAACCTAAGAGAAGAGTCACAATGATACCTGATCAAGTTGCCTGAACAAGCATTACCGAGCAGAACCTAAGTGTAACCCGAGCAAAACTAAAATTCATAGTGTTGCCCGATGGACAGACAACCCCGACAGAAAGAGATGCCCAAGGACAACTGAAGTCAAGACTGAGAAAACAAGGAGTTAAACACCAATAAGAATTGAAGTTTAGAAATGACAAAATAATTAGCTGATAGGAGCTAAATATGGAGTTAACTGGTTGATAACATTGTTTTCATCGACAAGCTAAAATCTAGAGATAAGCTAGAGTTTTAAAGATGTTTTATTCCAGTTGTCAAGGAGAAATCTATAGGATAAAACTAAAGTAAGCTTTAAATAAATAACAATGAGAATTGTGGATCACGCCAAGAACAAGAAATTCAAGGACTTAGAAATGGTGAAATTATGTATATAAGAGAGACAAGCTAATTACTTATGAATTAGGTGGGTGAATAGAAAAGAGGATACTAAAGAGAATACTGGTGAAGAAGACTTCATACATTCCTGATAAAAAAAGATGAAGAATAGAGATAAATATTTCTATGAACACCAAGCAACAAAGAAGCACAACATCACCAAGCAGAAAGAAGTGGAGCAAAAGGACAGAAAATAAACATTGACCAGAAATGTATTATGAGCTTATAATAGATCTGGACATCTGCAAGATTAAGTTGTTTATATGAACAGATCATTTACTGTTTCATTTTAACGATTGGAAAGTCTCTTAACCAAGCAATACTTAACAATCCTTTATATATTGAGATACATCCCAAGGAGTATCAAAAAGTTTCTCATGAAGATAACATAGTGAAATGCCAGATATCAAGTGACAAACTATAATATTTAAATCCTATAACAAGGTTGCACTTAACAACATATTTGTAACCTTTAACATGGCTGGCTCTTCACCGAGCTCACATAGAAGAGTGAAAATATTGGGTTACCGGTCCCAAATGGTTTTTCCCTTAACAGGGTTTCCACGTTAAAAATCCACGTGTCAAATGTGTTTATGGTTCATTACTTTAATGTTTTTCTTTACACATTACTAAAACATGATTGATCGGTAAACACTAAGGCATTTACTATATTTTGGTAAAGGCTAGACTGCTATTCGATAAAGCTTAAGAATAAGGTTTAAACAGTGGACTCCGAGTAGTAGTTATTTGATAAGATTATTTGAAGACATACATCTTGTAGGACTGAAGATAAATAGAGGTTTATATTTGAGATATAAATTTTTGTGGTTGATTAATTAGTATATTTTTGAGGCCACTGATTGACCCCCCCCTCTCAGTTATTCTAACACTAGTTGTATATGCATTTGAAGTTGTCAAGTCAAGATTGTCTTGACCAATGTTCTTCCTTAAGTATTGGTCCAGATTTTGGCAACAAGTTCTTCTCTACCTCTCATCTCCAAATCTAATGCTATTATTTGCATATCTAATTTTTGTACTTCTATGTATGGTACAAACCCTCACTTTTATTTTTTAGCCCTGGTTTCTACATACATTTTACATAACTTTAGTATCATTTTTGTTGGAGGAATAAACCTCCTAGGAGCATAACCTATGGGATAACCTTCATAGAAATTCAAATAAATCATAAGAAAGATATATGTATTGAGATACTAAAATAATGTGTAGATATGCCTTTCTCATAAAGGAAAAGAATAAACCAACAGGTGGATGTAACCATACAACTACCAGAAAAATAAATCTACCTAATTGTTAATTAATAATGCCCAAGTGAAAATTTAGCACATGTGTAAATAATAATTTATTCAAACACCCCTTCTTCTATGCAACTTAGGGAGAAGATTAGTATGCAATATGAGCTAGATGTAAGATGGGTCCCAAAAATTAGGCCATGTTAGGTACCCACATACAAATGCAAATGAAATGCAATGAAAATATATTCCATCATAAATGGAGAAAGGGATAAAACCACACGGGAGAAAACTCCTCTCCAAAAGAGAGAAACAAGCAAGATGTATGGATGGAGGACTTAATCACACTCCCGAATAACTACATACATTGGATATATATAAAATATCTTTCCATATGAAGGGAGAAAGGAGAAAACATAGCCCCCTCATAATGAAGAAGCTCCAATGACGGATGTTTGGAAAAAAAACATGACCCAATGCCTACAAGAAACACATCTCGCCTTGGGAAGAAACATGTCCATCAAATGATGTGAAAGTCATTACATGTCTAACTGAAGGAAGGAGTAATGAAGTCTCCAAATAGGAATCTCAACTAATTAGTAGTCTCCAAGCACCAAAGAAACTTTACATAATCATGATCAAACACAATAAAGGAATCTCACAAAGCAAGTGAATGAGGAAACTCATCAATATCAATCTCAAAAGATGTGGAAATAATAGTGCTCAAATTATCATGAAAGAGGAGAGAATCCCATCAAATGTATCTGAAATCTACAAGATGAGTCTTCAAGAAAAAATTCAAAAATACATTCCAAATATGCATCCCATAAAGCAAGATCTGAAAAAATAACGATCAATTTTCAAAATAGAAGTAATCTAAAAAATGAAAGAAGTAGGAGGTGGTGAAGGAGGAATTGAAACACTAGTCTTAAGAACACAAAGGTTCAAAAGAAAAAACCTCTCCTCACAAACATTATTCACTCTTGGTGGAAGTATTTGATAATCATTCAAAGGAACACTATCATCAAGAACAAAGTGAGGAGAAGAATGCAATCTAGATGCATCATCTACCAAACATGTAGAAATGATCTCTCTAATCTCCACATCTGTAGTGAATACATGATCACGAGTGAACTCCACTATCATACCTTGTGCACCATGGGTAAATTAATAAACTAAAAGGAAATTAATTATGAAGGAGGGTACACAAAGAAAATCATTAAATGATCCCTTTCCCATATCAATATATCATTTCCAATATTATTTCATGTATGTAAATTGTTACACATCAAAATGTTAGCTTAACTACAAGGCTCAAAATTAGAAAAAATATCCATACAAGATGCCATAAGGTGTGATGCACCTAAATCAAGAAGCTCTCAACTATTCTTAGAGTTGTGGAAGATAAGAGTAAATTACCTTTCCAAAAATATGAAGTACTTCAATGTGTAGATGAAGATGGAGAAGCTGTCAATTATGATGTTGAAGAAGAAAATTGAAACACAGTTGAGGGTAATGGGATATTATGATTTTCAAGAGGGTGTAAAATACCATCAATATTATTTGTATAACATTTATTCTCTTTTGGTTCCCAAATCAACATATTGGAAAAATTTTAAGAGTACGTAAAGCTCTATCATCAAACTTTCCAGCCGACTTGGCCAACGAACGTGATCAACCAGATTTAGGTGGAATTCCTCTATACTTTAGTATCTGTAGGACCTAGAGAGGTACACCTATTTACCAAAAGATGATGCTTTTTTATATTAAATTACATCTCTTGTTTGTATCCTACTTCTAGTCTCTATCTCAAAGTGGCATATGCTCTTTAAATAGATTTATTCACTTACTAATTACTTCTAACTGCTCTTTTTGTCTTACTCCTACAACTATCTTGATTACCTATTTGGATTTTTCTTCTATCTATCTTCTTTCTATTGCTAATTCTATTTTGATTCTTATCTATGACTATTCTTTCTTTTATCTATACTTCCACTTCTTTGATTCTTCTACTGTAATTTATTTTTTATGTTATGAATAATGTTTGTGTGTAATAGACCAGTGCCTTGTTCCTTTTTGGGATAAAGAGTCACCCTCTTCAAAACCTTCATGTATAAATCTGTGAGACAATTTTAAACTCACCACTTGGATTAATTTATCATCTAATCTAACCTTCAATACTATTTAGCTATTGCTTTCCATAATAATTAGTGTGATTGAATTTAAATTTTGGTTGAAAAGACCAATCAGATAAAAAATATAAGGATATGGAAGTCTAAATGTATTTTATTTATCAAATTAAAATGACAAAAAATAATTCTTCCACACAAATATTTAAGAAAAACATTAATTTACTTGAAATGAAAACTGTATAGAACTGATCTAGATAAAAAGATATGCCATGACACAATTGAGATGAAAATACTAATTTATATTTCTTAAAACTAAAAGTATTTGCAGATTGTATCTAATGTTTTTTTTATCATATCCAAACATTAAAAACAAAGTTCATAATATATGAAAAACTAAAGAGGTCATGCCTTTGATGATCATATTTTTCCAGTAGTATACAAGGGAAAAAGTTTTTGAACCGTCGGTACATGATCAACGAAAGACAGGTTTATAGTGCAACCTGACACAACAGTTAACAGAGGTCACCAAAAATATTAAGCACAAAGGAACCCAAAAAAAGTTTACAATGTAACCCGATAGTGTAAACTGATAGAGAAGATGACAGTGTAAACTGATAGAGTAGACAACAGATGAACCCAACAGACAAGTCTACAAAGCAGCCTGATATGAAGACTAAAGAGCAACCTGAGAACCAGTCTACCGAGAGACATTTTTATTTTGAGAAATGTGGATCTGACTTAAACATCAGATAAAACACTTAAGTTTTATATTATCTTAAAGCTTAGCTTTAAGTCCATTTCTTGAGGGACAAGTAAACTAATTGTAATTGTTTTAATCAGTCTAACTGATTGAAAACATGCAAACTAGGAGATCAACGTCAAGTTGTAAACCTTTGATCATAGAGTTACCATTGTAAAGCATGAAACTCATTTAGGTCAAATTCATTATATAAACATATGTGTAATCAATCATAACAAGATGGTGTGATGATGATTGTATTTGAGGAGCACATCTATGGATCAAATACAAAGTTTTATGCAGAGGGACAACAAAAGATGGAATCAATTATAAAGAACAAGATCCAAGGCTACCGAGAACAACAGAGGTATTAATCAGTCACTATAGGTGATACATCATATTGTAAACTTTAATGGATCTATACTCGACAATTCTAGATTGCATATACTTAGGTCAATAAGTATTTTTGACTACATTCTAACAAGTGTACCAAATAGAAGAAATCCTTTGAGAAGGTGGATTTAACAATCCTTTTGTAAACCTCTTAACCGAGTGCACACTAAACATTGTTGCCAAAGCTCTTAATAGAGTAGACCTTAACCAGTCTAAACATGTTACTCCTAATAGGGTAAGATCATCCGAAGTGATCAAAATTATAAGCCTTAAATGACCCCTTCCATTCTGTAGATAGTGAAATTTTGCGGGTTTCATCCCCACCACATTTTTTACCTTATAACAGGGGTTTTCTGCACTACCAAATCTTGTGTCATGTGTCATTATATTTCTTGAATGTTTCTATGAATGTTTACATGAAAATTAAGTTCATGAATTGATACTACATGCATAAAGATAGAATATCACATATGCTCAATAATGCAAGGATTTGATTACTAAAGGATTAAGGTTAAATTAATAAAAAAAATTAAGGGTACTGATTCACTCCTCCCCTCTCAGTACACACCATTCCATTATTCTAATAATTGGTATCAGAGCTAGATCTCTTATTTGGAAAATTTTAAATCACTTGAGAGAAAAGATCATACAATGGAAAGGTATAAGCTAGACAAGAGTATTGAGAATCAGAAGTTAGAGATACAAATCTTCTATGAGCAATACAAAGAAGCTAGAGTCAAGATGAGAGAGCTACTAGATGAAAGAAAGGTTATGGCATCTCGCTGTAATGAAACTGAATATCATGAAGAAGAGATACCTGATTTATTTGAGTCAACAGGATCTACATCTAGCAATACATCAGACATATCCGAAGGAAGCATTACAAGTTTGAATGAAATCAATCAACATCTAGCTAGACAAGTGAAATCACTATAAATTAGTCAAGAGACACAAATGGTAAGGATGATTGAGGTTATGATTAATGCTAGACAAGCTAAGAAAGAAAGAACATTAGCTATTGATGACAGGAGGAAGATCACTGAAAAGCTACAAGAGAAAGAATAAAAAATACAAAGACTTACTGAACATCATCATGAGATCACCAATCAAATTGTTCTAATGAGTCAGGAGGAAAACTAACTGAACATAGAACTCAATGGAAAATTAGAAGCTATTGGTGAGCTAAGAGAAGAAAATGAAAAACTAAAGCATGAAGTGAGGATTCATCAACAACACAATGATATGATCAAAAGAGCTGAAGAAAGTACAAAAAGAATGGATGATTTTCTGGATGGATAAAGAAGAGTCAACAACAATACTAGATTAGGGTATACCAAGCATGGAGAATCACTATACCAAGCTGATCCAAAAGATGTCTACACAAATCCAAGACCAAGGAAGTAGTCATGCAATCATTGTGGAAAACTAGGCCACACATCAAATGTTTGCAGGAGAAAAATGAAAGGTATTCCAAAATCCACTTCTACATTCATTGGAAATTGTTATAACTGTAACAAGAAAGGACATAAAGCATATGAATGTAAATCTAAGGTGAAACAACCAAAGAAGGAAACCTACATGGAAAAATATAGTCCTACTTGAAAAATTCATGGGCACACATCTCTTGAATGTAGTAAAAAGGAAAAGAAAGCATGGAAGCCAAAAGAACAAGAAAATGCTTATCAACCAAAAAGAGTCGGTAACTCATATGTTTGGGATTACAATACATGGACAAATTGCACAACATGTGGTATATATGGACACATAGATGCAAAATGCATGAGAAAATGGATGAGAAGGTATAGAATTTGGAATAACCCCACAATGACATGCTTGCACTATCATAGGGTCGGTCATCTAAGAAAGGACTGTAGAGACCGAGTGACAGAGAAGCACTTTTTCCAATGGAAACACCATTGAAGACATCAAAAAGATGAGAAACAAAATGTGGAGGAAAGATACAAATACTGATGATGCTGGACCAAGAAATACAATTGGTGACACCTTATCCAATGGATTTGGTGACATCACCACCCCCACCTAAGTAGAACAAGTATGGAACTACACTATACCAAGTTATATCTTACATCAGTTCCATTATACAATGATAAAATGCCAAACTAGCATGATTTAAGATGCACTATGGTATTACTTGTTAAGAATGTGTGAATCCAATCTCATCGATCAATACATACCAAGAATCATTGTTGTACATATGAAAGAAAATTTAAACAATGTAAAATGAGCCTCTTCGGTAATCATGTAAAAGACATTGAAGTCTTTGCCACTTATCGAGCACCGTCGGTAAACATGTGAAAGGTCAAAGTGAGTTGTCACTTACCCTGAGCCAAAATTTTATGTGATACTCGAGTGACTCTGTCTTCAAACACTGAGAAGTAGGTAAAGCATTAAATGTGCCACATAGTGCATCATCTATAAAAAGGTAGAAAAATAGCTAATTTACTCACCATGCGATTAAGAGCGAAGAGCAGAGAAAAGAGAGAAGAACAACAACCAGATTGTAGAACGTCTCACAAGAAAGTTTCACAACATTCAGATAGATCAACAACAACTACATCAAGACAAGTGAGTAAATAAAGACTCACTGAGCTCATTGTTATTTATGGGAAAATCCCTAATTTTCAGAAACCATGGAAACCACATATCACGTTTCCAAGATCAAGAATGCCAAGGATAAAAAGGTTAACCTGATCAAGAACACCACTTGTGAAGAACCTAAATACAAGTTCTGTCCAGAGGTTGCTTTGCAACTTGATGAAACTGGAGCATTTTCAAGCATACCATCTAGGGTTTTGCTGATTGTTGATGTCTGAGCGTATATCCACTACAAAGTTGTAGAAATCAGAGATCTAGAGGTTGAGAAAGCTTACAAGAAGCTTTGCATAGATGGAACCATCAAGGATGAACATAAACATATCAAGGTAAAAGGGCTGACAAATGCACTAATGTTATCGAAGGATTTTAAAATCAAGTGGATCAAGATAGTGCTGAGTAGAGTGCATGACTGAAAGATGTGGCTGGATGAGCCAAAATAGATCACTAGGGATGTGATACACATAGTGATTCATTATCCAATAACCGACAAGGCCAAGGCACTCAAACACCCTCCTCGCCCCAAAATTGAGAAGATGACAAGTGAAAAATGGGATGGTAGAGGTGTTGGTTATATTCCTTGTTTTGAAAGTTTACCATGAAAATTCTTGAGGTCTTTGATTTTCCTGTTCCCAGAAGGTAAAGATCTATGGTTGAAATCATTTACATGTCTCTGCAATTCATGTTTTTATCCAGAACCTAGTTCAAAGTGTCAAAAACCCTAAGAAAAAGGTTAATTTTGTTTGGAAATGTAGAAAAACCCTAAATGCTCAGTCCAAGTTCTTTTTTTTGTGTTACCTTTTTTATGTTTTAGGTCAGATTTTATTTGCATGTGCTTATTACCTTGTCACTAAGTCTCATTAGAAAAACAAAATATTCTTTATGGTCTCGAGACTTAGCAGAAAGCTTTGGTCACATTGTCTCTTAATGAAACAGAATATGCCAAAATGGATATGAGACTTAATGCAGATCGTTCATCTCAAAAAAGATCCATCGACAATCGCTTTGTCTCTTGAAAAAAGTGGGGTTGGTTATTTCATTTGGCAACTTTGAGTTTACTCAATCGCGTTGTCTCTTAATAAATCCGTGATTACATGTTAACTTCATCAGTTAAGAAAAACAATGTTGTTGGGAGATCTCATGATAAAATGTGAGTTGAGTAAAAGATTTTGAGACTACGCGATAACCGTGGATCAAAGAGTTAATCTGACGGCATTCGAGAAGTCTCATGATCAAATAGAGGTTAATAAATTTATCTAGCAACCTAGAGAAATAACAGTCATTGAGTCTCTTGATATAACCAAAGGTAAAAGACAAGCTAATAAAAGTGCTTTGTTGCGAGGTCTCTGTAAAATGAAAGGTTAAGCTAATATAACATGAGACATTGTGAAAACTGTGGATCAAAGAGTTAATCTAATGGTAGTCACTGAGTCTCCTGAAGGAACTGTAGTTAGTAAAAACATTAAGCGACAAAGAGATTGTTCAGTCCCCGAATCGCTAGAAATGAATCAGAGTTAGAATGGACTTTTCAGTGGTGCCATTATGAATAAGTTGTTAACCAATCAGATTTTAAGGATTTTGACAGATGGAAAAATAGCTGTAGTATGAGTTAATGCAGCCAATCAGATATGATTTTGATTATATTTTGAATTTTATAAGGTTTTTTATGCGAAATCACTCATCAGAAAATGATTGTCTGACAGTATGAATGACATGGCTAATGCCAGAAATTGATGTCGCAGTATGTGAAGCTCATAATGAAGTAATGGAATTACCAGCCAAAAGTGACAATCCACATTCAATTGGTAATTATAAGTATACATGTCCATTATCTTTTCATTTTACCAAGATTTTATTTCTTAGAGCAAAGAATTTACAGAGTTTTTAGTGTTCTTGAGAGAATTTGAGATTTCTAGTAGCAATTTATTCTGAGGGTGATTGTTTGATTTTAAATTTAGTAAAGATTGCAGTTGAAAATGTTCCAGAGTTCAAAATTATAGAATTTCAGCATAATTTACAGTTGTGGTGAGGGTTTGATAGTATTTGTTTCAATATCAGTATTTAGGGTTGTGATCAGAATAGAACAAGAGTATGAGTTAGGCCCAAATCATGGCATCTACCAGTGGGAGAAATGAAGATGTTGAGGATGATTCAAAAGGAAAGAGAAACTTCTCAAATGAATTCCTCACTCTACTTCCTGGTTCTAGCCAAAATTGAAACGTTAGTGCAGATGTTTTAATTGATGATATGTCATTTTTTAGAGATGCTAAAACACTAGGGTCATCAGGATATTCACTTTTCAATTACTTTTATAACAATAGTGATGGACCCATGCTTGTCTCAAATCCTTGGACCTATGGTTTGGCCAGATTATTAGTTCCTGATGTCTTTGTTGATGTAGACTTTATATTAGAACTAGCCAGTAGATATGACCCTTTGGTAAAAACCATTTAGAGGGATGATGGAAAGCCTCTACTCACCCTGGATAGGAATACCTTTATGAAAGCCTTTAATGTGTATTACCCAATGGCTATTGAGATAAATTTGAAGAGTTTGGAAAATAGATATACCAGGGAGTCTGGTATTGTTGCTAAATTGATTAGGGAGCATCATGTCCCTAAGAAAATGAAGGGCTATATAACCCCTATGGTAGGAAAAACCCCATACTTCTTTAAGGATCTAAAATTTTACATGAAATACATCGCATACGCACTATGTAGAGTGATTGGAAAATATTCTGGAGCAGAAAGAACTACTTTTGACATTTTGATGATGGTGTTAGATATGTAAAATCTTCACACCACTTCAAATTATGATTATATTCAATATATTATTGATAAAATGCACTAGGGGTTTATTGATATACAAGCTAAGAAAGATCATCCAAAATTAATGCATTATTCAATACTTATGCATATGATTCTTTATTACAACTTCCCAGTTTTGGACAACCAATCACTACAGCCACAAAGATTTCACCATAATCAACCCAACCCTGTTTAGTTTTGGATCACAGTGTGGAATTACACATCTAGAAAATAGGAGTTTTGTGCTTTAGAGAATTGGATAATATATCCATTGCTTAAATGCTTAGGAGTTGATAAGCCTAGATTGCCCATTAAGGTAATTCAATTGTTGAGGCCCTATCAGTATTTGGAAAAATGGCCAGGAGATCATAATTGGGGTGATTTCTACCATGAAAAGAACTTTACCCTCATAAGGGTTTATGGTTTCCCTTATCCTCCACATATTTTTCCATTTCATGTACCACCTAGGATAGCTGTCTGGAGTTCATTTGGCAGCTCATTTTAACAGATTGCTCCACACAAAAAGGGTACTTTCACCCCTAGACAGTTCAGGGTTTGCAATTTTTTTATTGGAAAAGGGGCCCTAGATCAGGTGAATTCCTGGTTGAATCACTACAGGATTAATGTATCCCTACATAGACATATTAACATAGAGGGGTTCATCCTGAGTGTGAGGAAGTTGCTAACACCCACCATCCCTTACACAAAAATACATGAGGAATGTATGGAAGAGGATCTGGTTAGAAATATCCTAGAAGATGAAGAGGTGAATAAAATAGCAACTAAATTTAATGAGCTCCTAGATTTGGAGATAAAAGTGAGGAGAAAAGGAATAAGTTTTGGAGGATTTTATCCTAACATGCCTTATATCAAAAGGCTAGATGCAATGATTGACAATCACACACTCTTGTGTAATCAGTTGGAGGATGCATTAGTGGTGCTGAAGAAAGGTCACAAAGATCATTCAGAATCTGAATATGATGATGATAGTGACCAAGGTTACCCTTCACCTTCTGCTAATCCATAATATTAGGAAATTGCATATGGTTAGCCAGAGGAGGGGGGAAATATTATTGACCTAATAGAGGTCCCAAAAAAGGAGGGAGCAGATGAGCCCCCACTTAAAAAATAGAAGATGGAAGTAGGGGAGCCTTCTAAGAAAAGGAGAATTAATAAAATTGGAGCCCTAATAATTGGGAATAGCCCTATGATCATCAACTGAGAAAGAAAATCAGGGCAGGGAAGAAATTACAGAAAGATGTTGAGGAAGAGGAAGAATTAACCCTCAGGTCATGTACTGATGAAAGGTTGTTGCATCAAGAGGAGTTCCTTAAAGATGACAACTTCATAAAAACCAGGGAATTCAAAGATTTCCTTATTTGGAATAAGCAGAAACAATTTGGGAAGCAGTTGTAACTGGCAGGTTGTGATCTAGTAATTGAAGAGGCCTTACAAACATTGCAGGAATATGATCCTAAATCTAAAGAAATAACACTAGAGAAAGCCAGAGAACTGGTTAAAGCAAGTGGTATATTGCTTGTGGAAGGCTGGGACTTGTCCTCAGCCTTTATCATAGATTAAATTAGAAGACAACCTGACATCAAATTGTCATCAGAGACTCAGGTTAGAAATATGATAAGAGGGTTTGGCTATAACCCCAAATCCCAAGCACTTGCAATGTGGAGCCTAGCTCCTAAGGATCAAAAGCCATCTATTCTTAATATTCAGGAGAAGATGGAGGGAAAAAAAATTATTTGGACACTTGACAACACAGGAGACTTGGAGATAGCCCAAGTAATGACTCATTTTGCCCACCTGAATGAGGCAAAAACAACTCAACTATTAGACAAATTATATAAGCTCACTAGTGACACTAGTGATATTATCAAAGATAGGGAATTAGCCCTAATAAAAATCAAGGAAAAGGATAAGCTTATAGATGAGATTACCAAACAAATAATGGAAATAATAGAGCCTACCCTTGTTGAGCCCAAGGAGGTTATAGATGCTGAAATCCAAACTGAAGATATAGGGGTTACATTGGTTGAAGCAGAGCAGGGGGTCATTGAGCATAATGGTGTAATTTTGGGAGCATTGGTATCAGTTTTGCAGCATAGAATTAATACTTTTAAGGAGAAGATAGATGTAGTATATGGAGCATATGGTAGGTTGTCAGGCCTATAGACAGAAGTGGCAAGTTTTTTGACAATTTTGAACCCCTACTATGCAACTTGGTCTGGGAAGACATCACTTTTTGAGAGATTAGCATCAGTTTATCCACTGAGATCAGATTTGCCTGAGATAGTAACTTTGGTAGGGACCAAGATAGAGCAAATTAGGGCTACCTTATCCTTTTTCAAAGGTAAAGCCAATCAAATTGAGGCCAAATTAAAGATGTTTGGGTTGGGTTATAATGGGTTTGTTCCCCCAATTATAACAAAGAATGATCAAATTAAACCATTAGGGTTATGGTTATTATATTTTGACAATATACTCCCAAATAAAGGAATTTATGTATTAGATAAGGGAGAATTGGATATGGAAAGGTTCAATGCACTTTTGGATGAGGCATTTAAAGCAGAATCATATTGCAATAAATTCATATTTGATGTTAAGAGCATAAAAGATGCTAGATGGGAGAGGCAAAAGATTCAGTTGGAGAATATTCAGAATTTTGAATGGCCAAAAGAGGAGGATGTGACTGCCTTGGACATTCTAAAAAAGCCCCAAAAGAAGAAGCCAGTGATAGTAGATTTGGATATCATTGATGAAGAATAAAGTAATGTCACAACACCTTTTACAGATTTCTTAGAAGACAAGCCAGTTAGTCATCACCAAAGTCAAATTAGGGACTATCCTCAACATACACAACCAAAGATGTTGAAGATCATATGAAGACAAAGGAGCAAATCAGATTTGATTCTCTATTTTGTCTTTCCACCGCTTGGTTTTTCTTGTCTTTTGTTTTATCTGTATTTAGGGTTAGGTATATAAAACCATACAAAGCTTGTTGCATCCTTTCCTTAAGGATTACAAGATGGTTTAGATATATATGGAACAATTTTGTAAATTAAAAGAGGAGAGATGAAATATAATTACAAGCCAGACTACAAAATTTTGTTAGAGTTTTTGAGATTTTAGTCTCTATATGTACTGAAATAGGAATACATAAATAAAATAGAGTGCAACTCTTATTCCATATTTTTGTTGTCTCTTTACTTGTTTTGTATGATCTTTTATGTTTAATTTGTAAGGCATTTTTAAGCATATTAGTTACAAGGTATCTATCTAATTGCTTGCAAGTTTCTTTCAAGGGAAGAACTAAGTTTTGTGAGTAGTTTCAGGGAGCATAACAACATTTGAGGATTTGATTCAATGGTGTGGAAGTGACATGGTAATTTTTAAGGAATCTTACTTGAGTTGTATATAGGTTGTAAGGAAATCTAAAGTATCTTTATTTACTTTTATGTGGATTTGCATCTTTGACTCTGTAGCCCAAGGATAGGCACTGGTCTAGAATTTGTCAAGTAGTTCATCATCATCCAATATTCAAAATACTTAAATAATTCACATAGAAATCGTAATACTCAAAGTTTTAAGTAATTGTATCAAGGTATACAATTCATTTTATTAATCCCTTAGAGATAGGATTGGAATAGGTTACCCTTCCTAAGTTCTGAGAACTAAAAAAAAGAAGGATGAACATCCTTAAAACACTACTATTTGTTGTTATCATTTAAATAATTTTCATGGTCAAGCTCTGTATCAAGTTGTTTCCAATTTAATGCAGAGTAATTTATAAGATAATACAGTAAACAAGCAGCAAATTAGTATCCACATTTACTAATACTGCGAGACAACAATTTTATATAGGTAATACCTGCCTGGGTGTTGTGGATCCTAAAAAGAAGGAGGTGATAGTAAGTTTCCCCATATATTATCATAAATCCTCATCAATTGGAGTTTTTTCTCTTGCTTGGATCATTATTTTCAAATATTAGGAGTCATAGAGTTAATCAGGTATTCAAGTACCTTTTAAAGGTTCAGCAAGAAAAAACCCTAACAAGAGGATTGAAGGTAAAATCCATAAAAGATCCAGAAATGAAATCTGGTGCATGTGTGATGGGATACAAGATATTACAAGCCAGAAAAATGAATAGTATTGCATGCAGAGTAGTAGACACCGCTCACAAGATTTTCAAGAAGGGATTATAGTTGGATCTATCCAAGATTCTATTGAAGCAATTGGAGGAGAACATGAGGACCATTAGATCAATGAAATCCAAATCATGTAAGTTTGGTTCACTCCTAATGTGCATATTTTTCTACTTTCAAGAATTTTTCCCATTTTTTGGTAATGTCAACTAGGATACTACCCAACCAGTGAAAATTTAGATCAATGAATTCATTAAGTCACTAGGTGACAAATTTACATCAGTCATGAATGAATATTTTACTGGATTCAAGGATAGAATGCATAAAAGGATGAGGATACCAGGACAACTGGTAGAACAATATAAGGATGATATTTGTTTCATGGTGGACACCGATACATCTTTGATCAAACCAAATATACTGAGGACAATATGGTTAGCCCCACTTGACTATGAGATCAACATAGATCAAGCCACCAATGCTATTGAAGCATTATTAAATGAAACATTGGACAAATCATTACCAAGTTTTGGAACCTATGAAGAGGCTAAGGAAAGAATAAAGATCAGCCTAGTAGTGATGAAAATTGACAAAAAGAAGGATAAAATGATGAAGACACTTAAGAAAAAGTTGTCGGTAAACGATAAAGAGACAAAATAACAACAAGACACCAAGGGACAGTCACCCATAAGTGAAGGTGAACAAGTGAGTGAATCCAAATCAACAGAGTCTAATCCACCACCCCCAAAGAAGCCAAGAACTATTGCTATATCTCGGATAAGGAGTTTGACAACTAAAGATGCAAGTTCATCATTGGTTAAGAAAGGAAAAGTGAGGACTTACAAGAGGAAGCCTCAAACTAGGCAAACTTCAGAACCAAAGAGGAGAAAAAGACTAATCTGAAGCAAGGAAGATATAGAAGACACTGAACAAGATGAAAAACCTATAAAGAATAAAGTTCCTACCACAATTGATGAGGTTGTTGCATCAATCTTCTATTCAGGTATAATATTTGATCCTAAGATTAGACAATGACTAACTTTGAATCCTGAGGATTAGAATAAAATAGAAGAAGCCATCATCACGATAATGTGTATATTCAAATATATACCT
Source organism: Thuja plicata (assembly GCA_018584345.1). NCBI lineage: Eukaryota > Viridiplantae > Streptophyta > Pinopsida > Cupressales > Cupressaceae > Thuja > Thuja plicata. Next base: position 222,364 of record MU226239.1, read on the forward strand.
ATACAATTTTAAAATATGATGCCACAAGAACTTCTAGACATGTTATCAGCAAGGTGGACATTTGCATTGACTTCTAAAAGATAGATAAGGGAAAGATACCTAGTGTCAATAATGCCACCCAAGTCCAAAATGGAAGAAATTGATGAAATAACGAAGTTACATTCAAAGAAGTTCTCAGCTAAATTGAGAGCCTACAAATTACTACAGGGAAGCTTAATTGAGCTTGAAAAAGAGAGTGAGGATGCTTGGAGAAAAATACTCAACATATCTAAAGAGGATACAAGCCCCAAGAGAGTATTACAACTTACCGACAAGCCTCACAATGAATAAAAATAGGCTATACCGAGCCCATAGCACATTCTTATAAATGACATTGAGGATGATAATAAAATTGAATTGAACACCGAACCTAGTAAAGAAATGGATGACATTCCTTAGATTTTATAGTCATTAGGAGACACAATAGATGTCACAATCCAAGATGTGACAATCATAGATATCACTGGAGGTGATCCTATTGATGAAGTTAAGGTAGATGAATATGTCCCTTTTACCTCTAAGAAGATCAAGGAACATGACACAAAAATGGATGTTGCATAGGTTAATATACCAAGACAAATGCCATTATTGATACAGGCTATCAATATCATCTCACAAAAGGAGAAGTCACCCCAACATGATGCAAGCATACCAAAAAATAAGGGTGAAGAGGAATAGAAAAATATAACTGATGAACAAAAAGAAATAGATGGAGATCAAAAAGATAAAGGTGAAGAAGAGAAGCAAGGTGATGCCACTCTAAAGGATACCGAAGGAGAAGTTTCAAAGAAAAATAAGGTTGATGTGGAGACGTCTACACCCAACTGATAGGTAGACACCGAGAGGCAGATAAAAGGCACAACACCTCCAAAACCTTCATCAAGTACATTAGACCAAGCAAAAGAACTTTCTATGGTACTGCATATAGGTGCCTCCACTACACTTTCAAAGAATAATAATAATAAGAAGAAGAAGAATAAGAATCCAGTCACCCTGGATGAGATTATTGAAATACCAGACTATGATCTGAGGACATTGGATCCAGATTCACTTACAAAGTATGCAGAACTTTGTAAAAGGAAAGCTATCCAAGATAAGCTTAAAAAGGAGACCAAGGACTCACAAGTACTAGCGACAACCAAGGAAATACTTATGTAAATTGTACCTGATACTGACATTGATCAAAATGCTTCTATAATTGATCAATTATCCATTCTTACCAAAGCCATCACATCACAAAATGTGGATGCAAAGAAGGCAATAGAAGAACGTGCAGAGAAAAAGTATCAATACAAATTGACAGAGAAAATTATCCAAGAAGTGGCAGAGAAAAAGGTAAATCTATATGAGCTAGTCAATGAATTGGAACCAATCATTTCAGAAGTTATAACCTTAGTTCAGAAGTTATGCACAATAGAGAAATTCACTAAGGAGAATAGTGAGAAGATTGCATAGATAGATGCAGATCTAAATGCTAGTGCACAAGGTCTTACAATCAATGACAATGCAATAAAATTGAATTATGAAAAGGTTATGGAAGCTAAAAGGTTGAGACTAGAGATTTTAGAGGCAGAATCAAAATTCAAAGATGAGGTAATCAAGCTTAAAGCTCTACTTCTACCTAATATCACATTACTGAAACAACATATGACTTTGGAAAAACAATTGATTTCCACCCTGGAGATGTATGTCACTAACAGTATCTATGATATGCATGCATGAATAACATTGGAGCACATGGCCCTAGAACACCTTAAGGAGAAGTGGGAGAAAATGATGGAAGACATGCAGAACTCCCATTCCCACATTTTTGAAAAGTTGTAAGTATTACACCTTTGTCCTTATTATAAAAAAGGGGGAAATAATATGTGACAAAGAGAGAAATAATAAAGGGGAATTAATAAGGTGACAAGGGGGATATAGTATAAAGGAAAGTGTACATACACGTACATATAATATACTGGCATCCACATAGGGGGAATCATATTGACAAAGTGATCACATGGTGTATATACTAAACATTTTAGTTTTTGTACATATAAGTTTTTATTACTAATGTCAAAGGGGGAGATTGATGATCATATTTTTCCATTATTATACAAGGGAAATAGTTTTTGAACTATTGGTACATGATCACCGAAAGACAGGTTTATAGTGCAACCTGACACAATAGTTAACAGAGGTCACCAAAAATATTAAGCACAAAGGAACCCGACAGAAGTTTACAGTGTAATCCAACAGTGTAAACTGATAGAGCAGACAATAGTATAAACCAACAAAGCAAAAAATAGAGGAACCCAACAAACAAGTCTATAGAGAAACCCGATAGGCAGACTAAAGAGCAACCCAAGCACCAGTCTACCGAGAGATAATTTTATTCTGAGAAATGTGGATCTGACTTACATGTCAGATAAAACACTTAAGTTTTATATTTAGCTTAAATATTAGCTTTAAATCCATTTCTTGAGGGACAAGTAAAGTAATTGTAATTGTTTTTAATCAGTCTAACTAATTAAAAAATGCAAACTATGAGATCAAGGTCAAGTTGTTTCACTTTCAACAAAACTTGGTATTTAGGATTCAGAGAAACATCGAATTTTGAAATATCGTAGTGGAATTCACATGTATATTCAAATAGAGATGGAATTTTTGAATATTGAGACATTGGAAATTGCCTATAAATATGCTACAAAAATTGAAGATAAATTCAAGCAGAAAGGGAAGAGGGACTACTTTGCAAATAATAAGCCAAGAGTTGAAGGTGACAATAAATCTATGGGAAAATAGGTGACCAAGGAACCTCACTCAAACTCACCTAAGAACACATGATGGACTGCAAAAAAGACACATGCAAATACAGGCATATGGTGTGAGATGCATAAATCCCAAACCCATAATAGAAAGGATTGTCAAAGTATCAAAAATCTTATGACAGAAATAGGAGGAGAGGAAGATGAATATGAATCATCACCAATAGATCCTTCCAAGTGAAAGGATAACAATTTTTTCATAGAAGAAGACCCATATGCCATAGTTGCAACTGCTAAATTAATGCATTGTGAAGATGAAGAGATACTTTCTCATTCATAGATGTGGGTTGATGGAAAGCCTCTACATTTTATTGTTGACAGTGGGAGCCAAAAGAATTTGATATCTAGGGAGACAATCAAAAGATTGAATTTGAAAGTGACAAGACACCCACAACCATACTCTATGGGATGGGTAAATGAGGGAAAAAATATTCAAATAAATCAATAGTTTTGTCTTCCATATTCAATCAAGCCTTTCAAGGATGAAGTGGTATGTGATGTAGCATCGTTGGATGTATGTGATGTCTTTTTGGGGAAAAATTACATGTATCAGAGGCATGGAGTGTATGAATCCACACCACATAGTGTTATAATCAATCTTGGTGGGAAGAGGTATCAAATACCAGAGGTAGGTCCAACACAAAATACTTCTCTAAATAGTGCTAAACAATGTAAACGTTTGATTTCTCAAACTAGAGCTTTTATTCTTCTCATGGTTTTCCCTAAACAAACAAAATTTCTTATCCTTAATACACATGCTAAGGTATCCATAATAGAAAATCAACAAAATTAGATGGATAAAATTTTGAAAGAATATCATAGTGTGTTTAAATCACTGGTGGGAGTTCCAACACACTGTCAAGTCAAGAACTCTATTGATTTAATCCCAGGCACATCACTACCACATGAGCCAATATATAGAAGGCCAGTTTTGGAAAATGATGAAATCAAGAGACAAATTCAAGAGTTGATTTAGAAATGACATATTCATCCAAGTGCTTCACCCTGTTGCAGTCCAATTATCCTTGCTAAAAAGAAAGATGGGACATGAAGACTTTGTATTGATTATAGGGTGTTGAACAAAATCAGTGTGAAAAATAGATATCCAATCCCTCAAATTGATGATTTGTTGGACCAACTTAGGGGAGCTAAGTTCTTTACAAAAAATGACTTTAAATCTGGATATCACCAAGTACCAATTGATCCAGTAGATGTGTGGAAGACTGCATTTGAATCTAAGGAAGGTTTGTTTGAATGGTTGGTTATGGATTTTGGCCTAAAAAATGCCCCAAAAAAATTTATGAGGCTAATGAATGATGTTATTAGACCATTCATTGATTCTTTTGTGGTTATTTATTTGGATGACATACTTATCTTTAGCAAGACTTGGTCTGAGCATTTGCAACATGTTGAACAAGTTCTTTCAACTCTGCAACAACATAAACTTTATGCCAACATTGAGAAGTGCTCTTTTGGTATGCAGAGTATTCAATACTTAGGGTATATCATTGATACTGAGGGTGATCATGTTGACCTAGTAAAGATTCAAATAATTAGAGATTGGCCATCTCCTAAAACTTTCATAGAGCTTTGTAGCTTCTTGGGATTAGCCAACTTCTATCATAGATTTATTTTTGGTTTCTCACATATATCATGACCTCTCAATCAATCACTAAGGGGTGGAGCACAAGAAAAATTTCAGTGGATAGAGGCAAAGAAACAATCATTTGGGTTGTTGGAAGTTTTTTTTCTATACATCTGCTAGGAGCTTGTTTTTGTTATCTATTTTGATATTGTGTAATATAATTTTTTGTTAAATCTAGGGTTTAGCCCTCTCTTGGTTTTTTGTCTCTTTTGACAGTTCCTTGTTTCCTTGTCCTTCATTGTCTATCTTTTGGTCTTTTGTAAAGGGTTCCGGGGCCCCTTCAAAACCTGTTGTTACCTTAATAAAAAATAATCATTTAAAGAGTTTAAGATAAATGTTATGTTCAACACCAGTACTGGTCCTCCCATATATGCAATAATCATTCAAGATAAAACTGATGCATTTGATTATGCTCTTGGTGCAATACTCACACAACATGGGAATCTTGTTTCCTATCACAGTGAAAATTTTTCAGATATAGTACATAGGTACCCCACCCATGACAAGGAGTTGTATGCTATTGTTTAGGCTTGTAAACAATGGAAACATTATATACTAGAAAAGGAAACTATTATACATACAAACCATAAACCTCTTCAATTCTTGGAAACACAAGGGAAGTTACAAAATGACATACATTAAAGGTGGTTAGCTTATCTAAAACAATTTCACCTCAACATTCGTCATAAAAAAGGTAGTAACAAAGTGGCAGATTGTTTGAGTAGGCCTCCAATTGCATGCTTGACAATGGTTCTGGATTCATGTGTTCATCAATCATCCACATGGGAACAACTATATGGTATTGACCTTGATTTTTCTAACATCTATATTAATTTGGTAGAAGGAAAGTTTGTCTCTGATTTTCACTTGCAAGATGGGTTGCTTTTCCAAGTTGGTCATATATGTGTACCCATTGAGGAACAAAAGAAAATGATATGGGAATCTCACTACAACCATGTTGCAGGACATGTTGGTATTGGTAAGACTACTTCTATCCTTCAAAAGTATTTCTATTGGCCAAAAATGAAGCAGGATATAATTTCATATATACAATCTTGTGCAGCCTGTGCAATTGCAAAGCCAACAAACTAGAAGTTGGGTGTATACTTACCATTACCTATTCCTGATAAGCCATGGTAGTCTGTTTCAATGGATTTTATGTCTGGGCTTCCAACTACCAGGAGGGGACATGATTGTGTGTATGTTTTGGTAGATATTGTTTCTAAAATGGCTATCATGGTAGCATGTAAAAAGATGATTTCTGTAGAAGAGATTGCCAAGTTATTTTTTGAATATGTTTGGGTTCATTTTGGTTTTCCCAAAAGCATTATTTCTGATAGGGATAGCAGGTTCATTAGAAAATTTTGGTCTGCACTATGGGATAAAATGGACACAAAGTTGACAAATTCCATAGAATTCCATCCCCAAACAGATGGGCAGACAGAAGTGGTGAATTGAATGATCATTCATATCCTACAGATGTATCATTCAAAACATCCTCACACATGGGATGAAAGCTTACCCTACGTGCAACACAACTACAACCCTACACTCCATAGTACTACAGGGCATAGTCCATTTGAGGTTTGTCTTGGGTATCAGCCATTGGCACCTATGGATGTAGCACTTCTAGTTTTGCAATCTGATAGTTTATTGAATGCTGACAAGGAGGTTGATAAAGAAAAAAAATTCATTCATAACATTAGACACCTACAACAACAAGTTCATGAGATTTTGGAGCAGGGTAATCAAAAGTATAAGGAAAGGCATGATAAACATAGAACTCCTCATCACTTTTAGGTTGGTGACAAGGTATGGTTACATCTTCAGAAAGAGAGCCTTCACAGACCAAATAGGAAGCTTCACCCTCTTCATTATGGCTCGTATACTATTGTGAAGCAAGTTGGTGAGAATGCTTTTGAACTTAATTTTCCATCCTTCTTGGGCTTGCATCTAGTTTTCAATGTAGAATTGTTGAGACCCTATTTTCCTCCTTTGTTGGACATTTCCCAAGATACTGAACACATTCAAGCTGCAAAATTGTCTACTGTTGTTCCAGTCTAGTGTGACCATGTTACTGAAGTCATTTTAAAGACTTTGAGAAATCAGAACATTCCTCTTTATCAGGTGGTTCAAGGTGGTCAGCATCCTCATCAAGGAAAGTGGTTAACTAAGGAACAAATTGAAGCACAATTTTCTCATTTGTTGTAGCAGATTAGTGCAATGGGGCCCATTGCCTCTCAAGGGGGGAGGAATGATCATGATGTAATTGAGAAATACAGAAATCTAATTTTTTAGTATTTTCTATGTCTCAGTAAACTGCATTTTTGAAGGTCTTTGGGGAATTTCTAAGCCTATCTCCTCTGGCCATAGATTTGTGTCTACAATTTTTTGATTATCTTTTCAATGAAGTAAACGGTTTGCAAATCGGACCTAGGACTAGAAAGTTGTGCCTTCTCCAAGTAGGCCTAAAGTTTTATATAGTTTTTAAATTTTTTTGGTAGTTTTAATAAGATTATTTGTAATAAACATTATGATGACTCTTCATTTCATTTCCAAGGTATTATAGTTACCCTTGGGATCCATCATAGTTGTATAAACTCCAATTTTGAATAGAATGGATCACTTTTTGTCTTGCAATTCTATTGTTAGTCTTCTAGTTTTTATATTGAACTTGACAATACTGCAGGTATCACACTAGGTATTGTAATCTGATTCATAAATTAGATCAAAAAAGACTTGGATGATTTTTTGGACTATCTTGACTTCAAAAAGGTAGGAAAAAGATGACTAATATTGGTAATGATGTCTGTCTAATACAAGTGTTAACCATAATGATAGGTGCCTAAGCAAAGAAAAGATGTGGTGACTAAATTTTGACAAAGCCAAGATAATACGCAAGACCACTATCATAATGTCCTAAGGAAATGCACCCTCTAATTTGCAAAAGACTCTAAAAGGTGGAAAATTTAACCTCTAAGATATGCAAGCTGTGTTATTAGGATTTTTGATTTTTTGGACTATAATGAAAACTATGCGAAAGGGAATGACTATGAAAGATTCTATGCTAGGAATGATGCTAAAAAATGTTGGATGAATATGCAAGGGTGTGCCAATAACCAAATTTCATGATAAGAGACAAATGGAATGATTTGGGATATGTGTTGTTGGATCTACTTGGTTCTCTAATAGGATACTGATAGGATGATATTGTAAGACCAATTTTTGAGACGCATACAAACTCAATAATCACAAAAATTAGTGTAGCTGCAGGACTGGCTCAAATAAATGATGAGTGTATGTTCAACAAATTTTTTAAGCTACAAGTTTTCACACGGTCACAATGAAAATAGAGATATTCAAATTAATCTATGGTCAAATTGGCCTCGAGATGTAATTTTATAGGCCCATTATTTGGATGTCCTTAAGCTCACACAACTATTGTCACACTAATAGGACATGAAGATCCATGTTGTAGGTTCTCGTGTTTTTGCCTTTGCCCGATATTGTTGCCGTGCTAGTGAAGATCTATTTCACCAAAACAATACCATGGGACACATATGATGGTAATCTTGGGAGGAAATTTTACAACCCCTTACACTATAATAAGACACTTGATTCAGAGGTGAACTGGGTGGGTCTCTAATTAACCGAGTTGTAGTAAAGTCCTTGGTGTCTAGTACCTAATTGGTTTGTACACATGTGAGACACTTAAGTCTCTAGTTGAACATGCTGGCTACTTAGGGATATTCACCCGATCTAGACTATCATCAACTCACCTCACCCGAGCTTGGCTAGATATAAGACATTCAGAGATTTGGCCCACATCTCATTTATATACCGGTTGAAAGGATTACCAGTTTGAGGTCATCCTTTGAGGAAGAAGCACTTTCCCCAGACAAGCCTCTCTAAAAAAATAAAAAGTTTTTTAATCTAATAGAATGTGCAAGCACACCAAAGACTCCAACCAAATGGTTAATCAATTAAGGTCTAAAAAGCCAAATGTTTTCTAATCTAAATCATCCATACAAGCACATGAGTTTATTTTAAGCACTAAACTAGATGAGGGTTTGATTGTTCAATTTTATGCACCAAATCTATATGTACTTTGCTTTGTTCAATTCTTAACCACATGTCAATTCAAAGCACCAATTCAAAAGATGAGATTCTGATGTTTGAGCATACACTTTTCTTTTTAAGCACCAAAAGATGAATGAATTGATTTTAGATTTGAGAAAAATTTAAGTTGTTTCCATGCCACAAGCTATCAAGAAATCGTCAGTACCAAAAAATCCTAGCAATTTAGATATGATAATCTACAAGTGTACTAGTGTTAATATAATGACAATTAAATTTCTCAGCAATTTCTCTTACCTTGTCTAGATAAGTGTTTATAATACCTTTGTATCTAATCTCTGCTTCAAGTGTCTCAATTCTCAAACTATGTACAGGTTCCTTGTTCTATTTAATCTCTCATTCTCTTTTTTTTTTCTGCTCAACGAGCTCCTTAATTTTAACTTTTTTTTTGTATTTTGGTGGCCCACTACATCTTTTCATGTCTGCATTTGCATATTTTCAATAGTGCAAATGTGTCATTTTACAATAGAGAATCAAAATTTTAGACATAAGAGAAGCAAATTTTGTTAGTACTTTCAAAACAATGTCTTTGGTAAAATGATTTTCACCTGCACATGCACACAAAAAGAAAAAGTTTAGTCCCAAAAAATAGAAATAAAAAGAATTAATCTCTGCTAAAAATTAGTGAGTTTTCCAAAAAAAAAAAATTAAAAAAAAAAAAATCCTTAATTTGTGCCCTAGGGACCACTTTTATCACAATAGACTAGTTTTCAAAGATCTATTATTTTTGGAAAATATTTTTCATCAAAATGAAAATTACAAAGAGCAGACCCCCTGTAAAATTTTAAGACCCTTTCCAAAATTATAATTTTTTCAAAACAAAATCCTGATTTGTGCCTAGAATTTTGTTTTTGAAATATTAAAAAAATTACCAAAAAAATTAAAAAATCCCCAAAAAATTGATTTTTGGACTGTAGGCTCCTTATGTCAATACAAACCTGCAATTTTTTTTTTATAGGATAATTCCTTAAATTGTGCCCTTAGGACCCATTTTATCAGAACAAAGTAGTTTTTAAAGATATATTTTGTTTGCAAATATTTCTCATCAAAACTAAAATCACATAAAACATACCCCCCGTAGAATTTCAAGTCCTTTTCAAAAATGTAAAATTTTTCAGAAAAAAACACTGATTTGTGCCCATAAATGATTTTTTTTATGAAATATTTAATTTTTTATATTAAAAAATCATAAAAATTTGAATTTTGGAATGTACGCCCCTTATATCTATGCCAATCTACAAAAAACATTTCATGGAAAATTTCCAAGCCATTTGAAAGATATGGCCAAATCTTCATGTCGGGTTCACCAGTTGTAATTGGGGATTTATAAGTACCCGTAGAAACCTGCAATAACATTAAAATCTCAACCACAAAGAGATTGTTAAAGCAATTATTATTCCCAATATCAAAATAATAAGCACATAATAGTATGTATAATCATCAAATAATAATGAAATCAATCAAAACCATGAACATGCAAACCAAAAGTCTTCCTTCGTTGTTCTCTTTCTCTATGCAATGTGGGTGTTGGTTGTATTTCCTGTTTTGGCAGTTTTCCTGGTCCCTTGTCCTTCTCTCTGTGCTCAATGCTTCTATCTCTTGTTATTTTTGCCTTACCTCTGTCAAGTTTCAGTTTTCAAGTCTAAACCTTGCTCAATTGCAAAAACCCTGAAAACCCTAAGTCTTTCAAAGTGTTAAACGATGAAATTAAACCCTAGCCCATGTCTTTCTATTTTGAAGTTACTTTTTCATTCCACTAAAGGCATGTGTTTCATTTTAATTCGCCTCGTCGCGTTACCCAGAATGAATATTCCATTTGTCTTCCCGGCTCAGCGTTTTCCTTGTGTCGCGTAGTCTCGTTTAAAATCAGAATATTCCTTTGGCCTTCTGAGACTCAGCGATTCTTTTCATGTCGGGTAGTCGCGGAATAACTATCTCATAAAGCTTTGTAAAGGAGGGACCCACTGCTTAGTCGGGTGATCGCGAAAAGTTTTTTACAGTTATGAAGATGCCTTCAGACTTTGTGATTACCTTTTGTCACGTTATCGCCAAATGAGCCAAAGCTAACAGTTAAGAAAAGCCTTCAGTCACGTGGTCTCGAAAATAAATAGCGGTTAAGAAATACTAACCGAGACTTCGCGACTAACCGTCTGTAGTTTGCAGCAAAGTGTAGTCAGGATGTCGCCAAAAAAGGATGATGACTCAATTCTCTAGTATGCAGTAGGTGGACCAGTGATCAAGTGACATGTGTCAATAGGCGGGTGGATGCTAAGGATTTCCCCATGGTCGCCAGAAGGAGGAAGTGGATTCAGCGACTTTGAGACTAGGGTACTTTACCTTTTGTCGCGATGTTTGGAAATGATTTAAGGGTATGTGCAAACATCTGGTGATTAAGCGACGGCCGTAGGATGAAGAGATTAAAGGATCTGACGGTGGTCACAGAGTCTGAGAAGAAAAATGCCCCAAGGAAAAAGTCCTCCCGACTTGGCGATAAGGGTATGTCGCGTAGTCGTCAGAAGTAAAAAAGGGCGCTTATAACTTGTTAAGGTAAATTTAAAAGCTCAGTACTTGTATCTCCCGACTGGGCGACTAGGCATCGTCGCGTAGTTTTGAAAAGGAAATTAAGCATTTAGTGACAAAGAGATAACTGTGAAGGTTAAGCATAACGACAAGTCGCAAGGTCTCGAAAAGAAAGATGAGTTACTGTTAACTCCGCGCGACTATGATTTCAATTGGGTCGCGTGATCACCAGATAATGACTTGAGTTAGCCAAAGGTAGGAAAACACATTATCGCCAAGTCTTGAGATAGAACCATGGTTAATAAAAAAGGCCCGCGACAAAGAGACTTAATGCGATCGCGTGGTCGCCTGATTACAAGAGCTAAAAAATGGCGACAGTTTGTTGATGTGATAGAGTAAATCTCTCGGCAACCAATCAAAGGCTCGTATTTTGATCACTGTGTAAAAAGGGTAGCTGAGATGTATGACAGATAATGAATTAGAAGGTGACATGTCATCCCTCTTAAACATTTTATGATTGTTCCGAGGATTCATATTTGAAAATTTAATTTTCTGTCAACCTCAGAAACTACGGCTAGGTTTTTGTTCGAGTTCACAGCATGCCTAATTTATGACAGAACTGATGTTTCCAAATTATGAGCTGTGTACTCTGAATGATGGCTATAAATAGTTGATGGTGTATTCGTTTTCCTTCACCCTATTTTCAGATTTTAGAGCCCAAGTTGCTAGGTTTTCAAAAAAGAAAGATATCTTGCTCAGTTGCAGTGTATCCAAAGTTGATCAGAGAGTTCTAAAATTGCAAAAAATTGATCACAGAACGGTCAGCTGCTCTCCGTGGTAGATTTGTTTCAATATCGGTAAGAGAAAAGGATATTCAAGGTGTTACAGATATGAGTGGAGCTATGAGTGTTGCTTCAGCAAGTGGTGGGAGTGGAGAGGAACAGAAAGGAAAAGTGAGTTTCTCTGATGAGTTTCTGCGTCTCCTGCCTGGTTCAACGCAAAATAAGAAGGTCGATGCAGGTGTCCTCCTAGATGAATAAAAGAACATTAGAGATGTTGTGATCCCGGGCACAACAGGTTACTCCCTTTTCTTTTACTTTTATAAAAATTCTGATAAGCCCATACCAGTGTCAAACCCTTGGACATGTGGTCTGGCTAGGTTGCTTGTTCCTGATGTCTTCCTTGATGTAGACCTATTTCTTGACCTAGAAAATCACTATGATGCCCTGACTAAGACCATCAAAAGAGATGATGGCACTGCCCTGCTAATATTAAATAGAAACTCATTCATGCAAGCCTTTGGATTATTCAGCACCATGTCTACTAAAATTGACATGACAAAGCAGAAGAAGAGATATAGTTCCAAGCCTGGTATTGCAAAAGGCTTATTGCAGAAGCATATGCCAAAAGAATTGAAAAATTACTTAAGTCCTATGGTTGAGCCATATCCATATTATTATAAGGACCTACAATTCTACATCAAGTATAATGCTTATGCCCAATGTAGAGTGCTAGGGATAGATGGAGATGCAGAGAGAATCAGTTCTAGCATCTTAATGATGGTACTAGACCTACAAGAGGTGCATTCAAGCACCAGCTATGATTACATACAACATATAATTGATGAAATGCATGAGGGTTTTGTTGCAACCCAGAGAAGACTAAAGGATCCAAAGGAGAAGGAGCCAAAATTATTGCATTACTCAGTTCTAATGCACCTTCTCTTATACTTCAATTTTGTAATCATGAAAGTGCATAACTTATCCCCTCAGAGATTCTATCAAGCAGCACCAAATCCTATCCAGTTTTGGGTCAGGGTTTGGAATTATACTTCTAGGGATTTTGAATACTGTGCCTTCCAAAATTGGATTGTGTATCCAATTATGCAAAGTTTGGGGACAAAGAGGACTAGAGTCCCATTAAAGGTCATATAGTTGCTTAGGCCTTGTGAGTATGTAGATAATTGGCCTGGAAATCATAACTGGGGTGATTTCTTCTTAGAGGAGAATTTCACCATCATCAGAGTATATGGGTGCATTCACCCACCCCATATATTACCATATCATGTGCCTGCAAGAGTAGTTGCAATGGAATTCATTTGGCAGCTGATGCTAACAGATAATGAGGACTTTGCACCACACAAGAAGGGGACTATAACCCCTAGACAATTCAAAATTTCCAATTTTACAATTGGAAAGAATGTCATAGATGAAGTGGGTCAATGGTTGGAGAAGTACAGAATGGGGGCAGCCCCTTATAGGTACATTGACCCAGAGGGATTCATGGCAGGGGTTAGGAAGTTGTATACTCCTACTATCCCTAATACCAATGTTCATTGTGAATGCATAAAAGAAGATTCAACAAGAAATATCTTGGATGAGGATGAGATCCACATGAGAAGACTAAGAATCCAGAAGTTGTTGAAGTTGGAGACACAGATAAAGAGAAATGGACTGTCTTTTGGGGGTTTTTACCTTGGTCTCACATATTTTGATAGAATTAAAGCAATGATAGACAACTACTATGTGCTAGTAGAGCAATTGGATACAGTCCTAGACAAGAAAGGTGCTCAAGCACCTGAGCACTAAGATTCAGAGTATGACAGTGGTGATGATAGTGATTATGCACGTCCTCCCATGTCTCCTCCACCACAACAAGCCTCAGAGCAAGAAATGGTTGAGATTCCACAACTGCAGGAAGCAGAAGAACACATTATAGACCTGATAGTTGCCACTCAGCCTGATGATGTAGAGGAGCCTGCTGCAAAGAGGTAGAAATTGGAATTAGGTCAGCCTACAGTAGAAGGACAGAGCAAGAAAAAGGATAAGGTTAAGGCCTTAGTACCTGGCACCAGGTTATATGATCATAACCTGAGAAAAGCAATCAGAGAAGGCAAGAAGCAACGGCCTGACCCAGAAGATGAAGTTGAGATACCACTTAGGGCTTATGTAGATGAAAGATTGCTTAATCAGAAAAAATTCTTACATGATGACAGCTTTATAAAAATAGAGGAGTTTAAAGACTTCCTAAGGTGGCACAAAATAGAGCAAATAAAGTCCCAATTGACTGTGGATGGAAAAGAAACAATTAAAAATGAAGCCCTAGTTTCCTTACAAAATTATGATCCTGAGAATGAGAACATTTCCCCAGAGGATGCCAAGAAAATAATGCTGGGAAGTGGGATATTATTGGCTGAAGGATGGGATTTAGCATCTGCATTCATTATAGATCAAATTAGAAAGAAGTCAGATCTTAAGATGGCCAGTGAAGTCCAGGTAGGAGAGATGATTAAAGGATTTGGGTATAGCCCAAAATCTCAGGCCTTTGCAATGTGGAGTTTAAGCCCGAAAGACCAGAAGCCCCAATTAGTGAACATTCAAGAGAATATGGTGGGGAATCAGATGGTGTGGTCAGTACAAAATACAAGGGACTTAGAAATCTCCCAAATTATGACACACTTGGCTCAATTGAATGAAGACAAGAGAAAACAATTGTCTGAGAGGTATACTACTCTGTTGGAAGAAACAAGTGCATTATCTAAGGATAGAGATATGTGTCATATACAGCTGTACCAGAGGAATCAGTTGATCAAGACTTTAATAGAAGAATTGGAGGCAAAGCCTGAGGTTGTGTATGTGCCTACACAACCACCACCAATGCAGATTGAAGATAAGCCCAAGTCAGAAGAGGCTGTGGAACAAAAGGTCGATGAAGAAAAAGGAAATGCAATAGCTTTGAAGGCATTAAAAGGCATACTACAACATAGAATTTAAATTCTAAAAGATAAAGTTGATGTTGTAGTCAATACATATAATAAGTTACCAGCTTTGCATACTGAGGTAATGAGGTACCTTGTCATTCTAAACCCTTACTTCACAAAGTGGTCTGCTAGCGCAATTTTTTTTGAGAAGTTGTCTTCTTTACAAGCCATAAGACCAGATTTTCCTCCAATAGTCACAGAGGTTGAAGATGAGATCAAAAGGGTTAACATTGCTCTCTCATTCTTCAAAGGAATGTTGAACCAGATAGAGGTGAAATTAAGCCTCTTTTCAAATGATTTCAATACGTTTATTCCTTCTTTAAGAGGAGAAGATGACCAAGTAAAGGCTGCAGATGCCTGGAAGAGTGAGTTTGACACCAAGATGCCTAGTGAAGAGGCTTTTCTCTTAGGAATTGATGTTGATATAGAGGGATTTAATAAGATATTGGATAAAGCCTTTAAAGATGAGACTGATATCAACAAATTACTACTTGATGTCAAGAACATCACTGATGTAAGATGGGACAGGAAAAAGGTGCAGGTACAGAGTACTCAAGACTTCAAGTGGCCATCAGACAATGAAATAAAGGCTTAGGAAGTCATGACTACACCAAAGAAAAAGAAGCCTGTCGTAGAGGAAGAAATTTTGGATGATGAGTAAGGTGAACACTTGGCACTGCACTGTTCAAAGACAAGATGGACAATTATTATAAAAGGAGAATGTAGGTGAGCAGGCGAGCACAACTTTCTAGACTCAACATAAACACTGCCAGCTACCATCTACAAATCTGACTACAGTCACCAGATCGGGAGAAGAAAAGAAATATCTATTTATACCTTTTTGACTCAGTCCTTTCACCGCTTCTCTCTCTTTTGTCTCTCTTGTAACTTTAGGGTTAGGGTTTTGTGACCGTCCGAAGCTTGTTGCATCCTTAAGTAATTCCAAGATGGTCATAAAACCTATATATAGAAAAAGAGTTGTAATTGTTAAGGGTCTTTGATGTTGGAACATTTTGGAAAGGAGATAATATACTACAAAATTCAGATATTCTGGTTTTCTTTCTATCTTTTGAAGCTGTATAATCTTTCATGTATGAAAAGTTGGATCATATAATTAATATATGGTGCAATTTTACTCTCCTCTATTGATGTCTCTTTATTCTTTGTGTATGTTTTTCTATGTTAAGTTTACAAGGTATTCTGTAGCATTCTGGTTATAAGGTAACCATTTGATTACTTGCAAGTTTCTTTTAAGGAAAGAACTAAGTTTTGTAAGTAATTTCAGGGAGCATACTACTTTGTTATAAGGATTTGATACAATAGTTTTGAGGTGACAGGATAACTTGTAAGGCAATTTATCTTAATTGTATGTAAGCTGTAAGGAAGTTTACAGTATTTTGTTTCTATGATATCTTTGCTTATTTTGAATCTATAGCCCAAAGGATAGGCACTGGTTCAGAAAATAGTTTGATAATCTATCTGTGTCTAAGATATTCCAAGTTATCAAAACCAATTCAATCAAAATATTTTGTTACTAAGAACAAACAAACTGAACTTGTTAAGGACCTATGTCAGTAGGACAGTGTCCATATTATTGATTCCTTGGAGAGTGAATCATTAGGTTATCCCTCCTATATCAAAAGGAAGAAGGATGAAGATCCTTGTATCACTGGTTATTGTTATGCTTATAACTATGGTTTGTATGGTTATCTCTTGCATCTGGTTATGTTTGGTTATTTTCAAGGTGATTCACAAGTTGATTCAATAAAGATATATAGCAAATCAGTGTCCACATCAACAAATACTGTGTAAACAACAATCTTAAGAGGTAAAACCTACCTGAGTATATGTGGAGCTCAAAAATGAAGAAGGACCTTATCCAGTCCTTAGCAATTAGGATTTTCTTATCTCTGAATCAATATTAGAAGGCATGGTGTTCGTGTAGTTATATCAAGAACTGTGATTCATACAAGAAAAATCCCTAACAAATTGGCGACTCTACTGGGGATTTATAGAGATTCAAAAGTTTTCAAGAAGTATTCAGAAATCTCTGGTGTGTTAAGACCTAAAGTTTTACAAAACCCCAGTTGTTGTTAATATATTAACCCTTGATAGTTATTCATTCATCCCAATTTATTGGGTGGCGACTTGAAAAGGAAAGTCTCTGAGATTAGTGCAAAAGATTATTAAATGTCTTACAGAATGAATACTAGGTCAAAAACAAGAATTGATCCAGAAAGGGTATTGAATGAGGGAATCCCATCATCCTCAAGTGTTGGAGCCTCTTGGAGAAAAAAGAGAAATCAAGATAATATGGATGAAACTCCTTTAAAAGGTGAAGAAACAAATATCAGAAATGATAGCAATACTGTTCAGCACTCTCATGATGGAAATACTTCAGACTATGAGGAGGCTGCTGAAAGAGTATTGGATACTCCCACAGTCACTTCCACTTCAAATGAAAGAGAGGATATTACTACACCTAGTTCAGATTCAGAAGATGATCCTTCTAACATGCTGGATAATGAAGAAAAGTTTATTTTAAAGTAGCTTGCCTTAGTTCAACAAATGAAAAAGGAAAGAGAAATAAGAAAGAATAAGAATGATCATAAGGCTCTTGATAAGAATAGAAAAATATTTCCAAAACACCAAACTGAGAAAGAAATAGAGAAGTCTCAGAAAAGTAAAGAAGTACCATTCACTCATAAAGATTCTATTTTGCAAATAAATAAGGGTAAACAGAAGATGGGTGAACATAGAGATCAAGAGCCTAAATTTCAGAAGCCTATGGTTGAACAAATGACCAAACTAGAAATTGATTTAGAAAAACTAAGAATTGAAAAAGAAACCATGGAAAAAATGTTAGAAAAGGACCAAATGGAAGCTGTTACACTTGAAATGAAGAAGAAGATTGATTTTTTACAATCTTCAAAATATTATTTTTCTGGACTAGAGAATAACACATCTTCTAGAGGAAAATCTACTATGGCTAAAGAAGATGATAGTTTTCAAAGGAAGCCATTGCATAATGAGAGGTACAAACAATTTGATTTTGTTGGTATCCCTAGATACCCTAATGCCTTTCCTAAAGATGTTGGTGATATAGGAGAAAAGCTCCCAAAGTTTGCCAGTAATAATGTGATTTCTTGTGAAGCACACTTAAGAAAATTCATTGACTTTGTTGATGACTTAAATATCACCCATGAAGATGTACTAATGAAACTTTTTGTTTAGTCCCTTGTTGAAGATGCAAGAGAATGGTTTAGAAGCTTAGCTAATGGCTCTGTTGTTTCCATGGATGAATTGATTGAGCTATTTAAAGATCAGTATGGAGATAAAACAAATAAGGGTTTTTTATTGAATGAGTTCAATAATATCAAGAAAAATTACAATGAAGAGGTTACAGAATTCAACACAAGATTTCAAAGAGCTATGCATAAACTCTTCCAGAAGATAAAGCTAGATGAAGAAGTTTGTCTGGAAACTTATTTAAATGCTTATGATTCTAAAATGGGATATGCTCTGAGAGATAAGAACCCCAGGACGCTTACTGATGCTTACAAGATAGCAGTCAATATTGAAATGAACAGAAGAGTGTCTGGTAAGTTGAATAGGAGAGATGATCCCAAGTTTAGTAAGAGCAATCTGAAAGAACTAGAGTATAAGGAATATAGAGCTCCTCAAAACAATAAACCTCTTTACAACAATAATTAAAATCCTCAGAATAGAATGCAAAATCACCCATATGGAACTTAGTTCAAAGATGGAAAGCCTCTCATTGCACCTAAAAGGGAAAGAACAGATAATAAAACTCCAGACCCTCTTCATAGAAATTCTGTCCATTTCTGCAATGAGGAGACTTGGTGTGAAGCTTGTGATGCCCCTCATAATCCTGATTCTTGTGTCATTTCCCTAGATCTAAAAGCAAGTGAGGAACAAGAAAATGATGAAGGGGAACAGTGTGATCATAGTACGACTAACACTTATTCATGCCATGATACTGATTCAAACAGTGAAGAGGAAAATCATGATTCTTATGTTTCACAAAGAAGAGTTGAGAATCATCATCAACAAATCTTATCTGACAGTGAAGTGTATGAAACTGATGATAGTATTAGATTCTATGCTCAAAATAGCCAAGATATTCCACTCATAAGAAAAGCTTCAGATGAAGAGAAGGCTAGAATCACTGCTGAGTTAGTAAACAAAGCTAGAAGCAATTACCATTTAAGAAACAGGGTGGTAGGTGGAACTAGTGGCCAGCCCTCAGGTGTTTTCATAAAGGACAATAATCCAGGCCCTCAATATGTTCAGAAGAAAGAAGAACCTAGAGAAAATTTAAATAAACATAAGTTCAAGGTCATCACAAAAGTTGTAGAGCCAAATGCTATACAAGATGAAAAGGGTCAAGAAAAAATTGTTCCTGTGCAAAAGACAGAAAATAAAAGGTTGAAAGAACCCTTTCAAAAGAAACACAATGAAGATAATGAAGATATCATTGATAAGTCAAAACATTCAGATGTTTTTTATACTCCAGTTGACATGGGTCAATATTTGTCTCAGATGACAGTTAAGGTACCATTTCTGGAAATGATGAGGATCAAGGAACATAAGGAAAAGGTGATGTCATTATTAAACAGTGTACCTATACTAAAATTTCAAGATCCAGTGGATGTATCTGAGATGCCACCTATCAAGGGAAATGAGGATGAGATGTTAACATCTAAGATTCCTCAAATATTCTTAAACGCAACTTCTTCTCCAAAGGTGGTGGACCCATTTTTTCTCTCATTGATAATCAATGATAAAATGCTCAGGAATTGTATGATTGATTCAGGAGCTTCTAATACAGTTATGCCAGTTGAGATCATGAAGGCAATGGGCCTGCAAGTTGACACACCTCATGTCAGGTGTAGAGCTATGGATTCTAGAGAAGTCTCGGTAATTGGTACTATTGAGGCCATGCCCTATAGACTGGCACTTTTCCCTGATGTGGTGATGACAATGAATGTTCTTGTGGTTGATATACCACCTCATTATGGTATGTTATTATCAATAAAGTGGAGTGCCTCAATGGGAGGAAGTATACAAAATGATTTGTCATATGCTACTCAATATTGCTAGAGAGAATGTCAGTGTTTTGAGAGAGAGCCGAACTCCCCACATGATAGAAAAATATGAGGATACTCATATTAATTGTTGCATTGACATAGATATGGAAAATTTCAGAATGCAACAAGATGAGCCTAAAAGGCAACAAGTTGACCTTTTAAGTAAGGAATTAATCTCACAAGAAGATGGGATATGGAAAATGTATTTTTTTGGTGCTTTCTCTAAAGAAGGATCAGGGGTAGGAGTATTATTGATATCCCCATCATGTACAACTTTTAAATACTCATTTCTGCTAGCTTTTCAGTGTACTAATAATACTGCAGAGTATGAGGCCTTATTTTTAGGACTTGAAATTGCTATCAAACATGGTATAAAATGTTTGAAGGTTTATGGTGACTCTGAGTTAGTGGTAGCACAAGTCAGATCCAAATATGATGTAAAAAATGATAGATTGAAAATGTACAAACATGCTATTTGGGATCAGCTTGAGATGTTTGATGCTTTTAATATAACTTGGTTGGAAAGGTCAAAGAATATTATGGCTGATTTCTTAGCAAATGTTGCTTTGAAAAATGATGATTTGACTTTACATGGAGTATCAATACTTGAAGTTAAAACAAGACCAGTTATCCCAGATAACATATATAACTGGCAAGTGTTCCAAGATGATCAAGATATTCTGAGGTTCATGCAATGTTTAGATCAGTATGAAAACCAGAGCATAGATTGCAGTTCCTTATTAGAATCAGATAAAGGAAAAGAATACATCTTTGGAAATGAAGTTGTTAAATTGAGTTCTAATCAGATTCCTAGGGGTTTGGTTGAACTTGAAGCATTGTTTGTTAGTAAACAAAATGATTCAGAAAAGATAAGAAATGCTAATGTTGAGGATTTGGAAGAAGTAAATTTAGGATCATAAAATAGTCCTCAGATCGTTTATATAGGAAAAGGTCTGGACTCTCATGTAAGGATAAACCTGATCAAGTTACTGAGAAAATACAAGCATGTTTTTTCTTGGTCATATGAAGACTTGAAGGCATATAGAGAGGACCTTTTCGAACATGAGATTCCTCTAAAATCAGATGTCAAGCCATTCAGACAGAAACAAAGGACCATTAACCCCTTGTTGGCTCCCAAAATGCAACAGGAATTGATGAAACTCAAAGATGCTGGGATAATCCAACCTATTAGGCACTCAACATGGGTATCAAATCTAGTGCCAGTTAGAAAGAAGAATGGTGACATCAAACTATGTGTTGATTTTAGAAATCTCAATATTGCTTCATTGAAAGATAATTATTCACTGCCAAATATGGAAGCAATGTTGCACAAGGTGACTGGTTGTGAATTACTGTCAATGATGGATGGTTTTTCAGGTTACAACCAGGTTCTAGTCAAAGAGTCAAAGCAATATAATACTGCATTTACTACTCCTTGGGGAACATATGTTTATATCAGAATGCCTTTTGGTTTGATAAACGCAGGTGCAACTTTTCATAGAGCCATGGATGTTTCTTTTAAAGAGTTTATTGATTTGTTCATGGTTGTTTACCAAGATGACTTAACTGCATATTCTAATAGGGCTAATGATCATTGTGATCATTTGGGTAAGATTTTTGGTAAAGCATTAGAATATGGTGTTTCATTAAACCCTAAGAAATGTCACTTTGTAGTTAAAGAGGGAAAATTGCTCGGACATATAGTGTCCAAGGAAGGGGTAAGAATAGACCCTGAAAGAGTAGAAGCAATTCATAAAGTAGTTGCTCCAAAAAACTTAAAAGGTGTACAATCTTTCTTAGGAAAGATTAATTTTGTCAGGAGATTTGTAGCCAATTTTGCTGAAATTGTCAAGCCCATTGTGAATTTGTTAAAAAAGGATACTAAGTTTGTTTGGAATGATGAGGCTCAGCAAGATTTTGAAAAGATAAAGAAGGCAGTGCAGGAAACTCCAGTGTTGAAATCTCCGGATTACACTAAACCTTTCTCTCTATTTTCATTTTCTTTGTTTCATACAATTGCTGCAATTTTGCTTCAGAAAGATGAGCAAGGATTTGAACATCCCATAGCCTTTGATAGTAAATCCTTGCAGGCTACAGAACTTAACTATGAAATAATGGAGAAGCAAGCCTATGCATTGGTAAAAGTTGTGAAGTCTTTTAGGCCCTACTTGGTGTGTGCCAAGGTGCAGGCCTATGTTCCACATTCAGCAGTGAAAGATATTCTTACCCAGTCAGAGGTCACTGGTAAGAGGTGCAAATGGATTACAAGAATTCAAGAGTTCAATCTGGAAATCAGTATCACCAAATTGGTAAGAGGTCAAGGCTTGGCAAAACTTATGACAGAGGAGAACCTGGATTTAATGAAATTGAATCAAATAGAGGCACATGATCAAGCCATTACCAGTATAGAAAGACAACCGTATTACACTGATGTTGTCTTCTTCCTCAAAAATACTAAATGTCCTGATTATTTGTCTGATAATCAAAAGAGGAGTTTGAAGTTGCAAGCTCAAAGATATGTTTTGATTCAAGAAGACTTATTTTGGAAAGATAAGAATGGTGTTCTGTTGCTATGCCTTGACAAACATCAAGCTGAGAAAGTCCTGATTGAGATGCATGAAGGACAATGTGGAGGTCACTTTTCTGCTAAGACCACTACCCATAAGATTCTGAGGGCAGGATATTATTGGCCTACTCTGTTCAAGGATACTTATATACATGTTAGAAAATGTGAGCCATGTCAGAAGTTCTCCAATAAGTTGAAATTTGTAGGTACTCTATTACTCAACCCAGTGAGTACTGAAGCTCCTTTTGTTGTATGGGGCATTGATTTTATTGGTGAATTTTAAGAAAAGTCTAGTGCAGGGCACAGTTGGATTTTAGTTGCCACAGATTACTTTACTAAATGGATTGAGGCTATCCCCACAAGGAAAGCAACTAGT
>MU226239.1:288473-331925 GCA_018584345.1 Thuja plicata
CAATCTTGCATCACCCAAAAATATGTGTTTTTCTATTCAATAAGGGCTATTTTGTACAAAGCTGCTATTTTTGGAAACTTACTATTTTTAGTAAGTTGGTCGTTTGAACTTAGAATGTTCTAATTTTACAGGTGAAGGGTCATCTTAGTCATATAAGAATGTCAGTTGAATTTCATTGCCAGATCATCTGTATTGGTGAAGTTATTAAGGATTTACTATTGAAATTTTAGGGTGCAAAATCTTTGAGCTCAATTTTTAGGACCTTAGAGGCTCCGGATTGAGGTCGAATACCCGGCTAACTTGCACTTCACTAGTCAGGCATTGTAGATCGCGATCTCCCCTTTCCAGAAAGTGGTTATAATAGCCAATCGGAGCTACGGTTCAAAAGTTATGGCTTCCGGAAGTTGGGCTACCTAATCTCATGTTTTGTAAATATTTAAAGCGGACCCTTTTGTAATAAAAGTGAAAAATAATTAAATGCTAAGGGTAGTCGGCCTTAATGGCTAGATTTCTGAAACCTTCTCGAGCGGTGGAAATTGCCTATATAAAGAAGGCTCATAGTGTTGTCTAGGGCAGTTCTGGGTAGATCTGGGTAATAATTCGAGGCTGTCCTACAGAATATTGTAAGGGGAATGCCCATGTGGCTTTGCATATTGTTATTCTGAAAGTTTGTAATTCCACATTTGTGGAGATAATAAGAAGCCCATTTTCTGTTCTTGCAAATTGTCGTTGCTTCTCTGTTTCTGTTATGTTTTTGTGGCATTAAGGGGAGCACCCTTCATCAATAATGGAGAGTTTTGTGATGTGCCTGGGAAATACTTGCAGGCGTCTCAATTTTCATCTCAGCTGTAGGCACTGTATGTTTTCTTTGGCGCTGAATGGACAATAAAGAGTCCCCTGCCACCCAACCAAAGCCAGGTAGTTTCTTTATATTCAATGTGATGTGTCACAGCTGCTTTGTTTATATTAAAAAACAATATTAAAATAAGGTGAATCTACATCTTCGGTTTCTAAGGAAGTATTCTTTGAGTCCTTCGTTAATGGTGTCTACAATTTCCTTTGCCACGTTTACCCCTAATTCAATTTTAATAAATGAAAATCTATCTTGTTTTAATGCAGGGTTCCATTTTCTCTATTTGGTATTGAAACAGAAGGAACATTGAACAACAACCTGTCAATAAAGATTGGCTTTCTTCATCGGCCCAACATTTCAGGTAAGCCGATATCTCATTGGGTTTAATATTTTCCAATTGCATTTGATGAAATAGTTTAAAGCCCTCATCTACATACTTCAAATTTGCACTGCTCTATTCTTAAGCACTCATTTCTTCGTTGATTGAATAAACAATTACAAAATGTGTAGATTATTACTTCATGCCTGCCAAATGCATTTTAGTTAAATGAAAATTATTTTAAAAATGGTGAAAAATGATAGTAAAACCTATTGCTATTGATTTTCAATGTTTACAACTTAACTCTGTATTTCAGTGCTTACAACTTAATTTTGTTGCGCGTGTGATTGAATGGAACTACCAATGAAGCATTTTTATTGCTCCTACATTCGCTGATGTCGGAACTTGTTTTCCTCAAGCAAATAAGTCATTAAATATACTTACAAGCATTTCAATAATCAATAATCTCTATTTCGATATTAAGATGTTTTTCGAATTCTCACCTACCGCAGACAGCTTTCCACTCTTTTGCTTCTAAAGCATGCATATGAATGGAAAAATTATATCAAGTGTTCAGCAGCTCGAATCAGCATGGAATGGTGGTATATATAGAGGGAGATTCGGGGCCTTTTTCACTATTCTCAAGGTTGAGCTCAGATTGCCCTCCAATTTGTTCTTTTGATTTTGAAGAGGGTATCTTTGATAATGGATTTCCTAATTTGATTCCTGAGGCAGTTGTTAACAAATTGGAGCCTTGGGACTTGCCAGATCAAGATTCTGGTTCCACAGAATTTTGAATTTGGAGTTTTCTATGCTGAATTGTTTTGTTTCTTCATGAATCTACTCTGAAAAATGTTTTGAATTCGTATTTTCTTATTTTATTGTGTCAAAGTTTTACTCTTCCATAGGGTTTGGGTGTTTGGACACTGATCAGCTTAAATAAGTTTCTTTTTTTATGAAGATACACACTTTTCATTATAATTTTATTATTTTAAATAAATTATATGAAATAATCGAACATAAAGAATACTAAAAAAAATAATTAATTGCCCACTGGAATTCAGTCGATGGACTGTAAATATTTCATGTCTTTAACTGATTCCAATACTAAATTAAACCTGCACAAAACATTTATCCCTATAAGTCATGGTTGACATAGAACATCAACAAGTTGTTTGAGCTTCATATTTGCATAATGTTTGTTTGTTACTAGACAAACATAATGTTTGTTTAGCTTATAGATTATGTTTGAAATAAATACTGCAGAGGGAATGGTAGGAGAAAATACATTTCAACCAATTACAATCAACTATTTTTATTTTCCAATTTCTATTTAGATTTTTCTAAAGTAAACATGTGAAATTTTCAAGTTATAAAATCATCATAATTATTTATCTTCATGTTGATTGGATAATAGATTTGGGGTCTTATACACGGATTTCATGGAAGCACGATGTCCATTGCATTTTTGGGGGCAAATTTTTAGGATACAGTACCTCACGAATTTTACATTGTTTAATTTATAATTTTAAGACTATAAGCCTTTTGATTTTAGCTATTTTCTTAGACTAGATGAAATAAATCTTAAATTTATTTAAATTCACCCTATTTTTTTAATATCATCAACTATGACTTATTTACTACTATGTCATTTTCAAAATCAAAATAATTATTATATTATAATTAAAATTATATATTATTATTCATAAATTATAGATTATGCAAATTTTATATTAAATAATTATCATTAATAAATTTATGAAAATTATTTTATAGGTTTTAGAACTCTGTTATTATTAAATTATTATTTTCTAAAAAATCTATTATACTTTATTAAATTATATTTAATATTATGACTATAATTAATTCTTAGGCAAATACTTAACTACGATGTAGCACTTGTTATACTCATATGACAGTTCCTTCATTAAGAATGCTAGGCAGGGGACAACATAAAAACCATATATTAAAACATAATAGATACTGAATTACTTTCAATTGTCAAGATATTGACGATCCTAATTATTCATTACTTTTTCCTTGAAAATAGGATCCTTCACCATTCCTCACTATATGCTCTCCTATTTCATGTGTATGATTTACAAAGCATTCTCAACCATAACATCTGATGTCTTCATGCTATCTATCCCTTCATAGATGCTAATAATAGTCCAAGAGAAAAAAACATATTACATGCACTGTATATACTTCACATTTATCCATGTCCTTATTTCTCACACATATTTGCACCAAGTATCTAGAAATAACATTTATCTTGGTATTTTATCCAACAATTCATTGTCTTTATTGACGACACTTCAATTTTCTGTGATCAACATCTCTTGTGCCTTAGTGGATGCTCACAGGTTGTACAAGCGTAGGGATATTTAGAAAAGATGGTAATTTTTTTTATAGATAAAAGTGGGATATCCATTATATATATATTGATAAACTGGTTCGAGAACTCAATCAAGAAAGAATCAGAAAGAAAACTCGATATCATTATTCAATACATATTAAAGATATATTACGCTTTCCTAATACGAGCCAATATCTATTTACAAAAGTTTCATACATATCCATCATATAGACACCAAGTCATCATATATTGATATTTAGAAAAGACGGTAATTTTTACTAGTTGTTTGAGCCAATATAAATCTCTGCGTGTTCTGAAATCATTGAATTATGGTTAAATTTCTTTAGGGCATTTTGTTAAACACTTGCCATTCTTTTGAAGAGAGAGATTTTGAGTGTGGTGGCTGGCCAAAGTCCTCAACTGATATGCTTTGAAGGGTGTCTGGAAATCCCACTTTGCCAAAGATCATTTCATCCTGCACAAATAGAAGCCCTTTGAATGCAACCATATCTCTTTGAGACACTCGATCCTACAACTATTCTGTTTATCCATATTTCCGAGTATTGTGATAAACACTTGCCGACGAATGCATCTTCATATTTCACTTTTAGGGGAAGCATTTTGTCAAACGGTTTACACACTTTCTACATGCTTAGACATCTTCATGCGTATTTGGCCACATATTCCCAATTTTTGTATGCATGGATTTCGAAAAAGCTTCGATGGATGCTCATATCTTATTCCATGGATCCTATTTTCAAAGGCTTTCATTTTGGCGTATCTAACAACTTCCACAATAGTCACATTTCGCGCGAAGGTATTCAGAATATTTCGCTGTAATGTCTATGGTTTCACATTTTGGAAATCGTCTTGGCGATGACTTGAGCTCGATCGATCACCACGGATTTCTATGGTGTGCCCGTTTGGGTGCTGGAATACCAAATGCTGGATATGGTCAATTTTGGAAGATGTTACAATTCTGGAAGATACATATCCTCGATATGATTTCCGGAATATGGGCTGGACCCGTTTGGTTCACTCAAAAGTGACTGAGAAGAAGCATAAATAATTTTAATTGTTTATTTCTTAATTTTTATGAATACGGTGTGTATGTGTGTACACACACACACACACACATATATATATACACATACACACATTTACACACCTATCATGTCACGGATCCGACAAGATATTAAATTTGCTTTTGTAAAAATTAGAATTGGAATTCGAAATTCCAATTCCACGTATTTAGGTGGAAGATTGATATGCCCATTTTGGGGCAAAATTGGAATTTCGTAATTCCAATTCCATTTTCATTCATGGACCCAAACATGGAATTTGGCATTATCCAGAATTAGATAATGCCAATTCCAGTCTAATTCCAGCCCCCTATACAGTGATGTATGTTTGTTTGGGGAATTGGAATTTGACTCAAAACCTTATTATCACAAAATCAGGTTTTGAAATCCCGGTTTTGCATCTTGGGGAATTGGAATTTGACTCAAAACCTTATTATATCAAAACCAGGATATGATTTCTAATTCCATCTATTAGTAGGAAGATGATGCCACTCATTTTGGTGTCTAAACCTGGTTTTACTTGACAAATCCAGAATTGCAATTTAGAGAAACAAACAGCGGATTTGCAAAACCGAGAAGTGTCACTCCCAAAACCGAGAAGTGTCACTCCCAATTCCGTGAAACAAACGGGGCCTTAAATTTCATCGATAACCATATTTTGTTAAAGACTCTTTTTCCATTCTCCAAAGGCACAAACCTTCCCTTGACTTATTTTGATAAAACTTGGTTTTCGATGCTTTGGCGATAAGTTTCATCTCATTGATATTTATATTTCGATGTAACCGAGTTCACATTCCTTCGATAAAACCACGAGACGTTTTCCTTGATATCATATTTATCGATATAATATCCACTTTCGATGAAACAATTCATTCAAACCCTCATGTTACATTGATGTTTCTTGTTTGCACATAATCTCCATGCAATTAACATCATACCCAAGTGTAGACGATGTGAGTCAATAATGGTGTTTCATTCATTCTAATGATGTTTCTTTGGGGTATTCTGGTGAGCCATTATGTGCCTCATTCTGAAACTTCATTTTTTATACCATGGCATTGTTCATATGCCGAGTCTATGCTCTCACTTTGAACATGTATCTTTGAAAACCTCCCTCATGTGCACGGGAAACATGAATTTGGACAATAATTATTATATTTTCTTTAAGTCTCCATGGGTGAATTTGTCATTTCATTATTTGATCCTACACATTCTGCAACATACATATTCAAACAACTGGCATATACAACTCTATAACTACAACACTCTAGAACGATCTGCGATGCTCTGATAGAGGCACACGTACTATTCCACTATCTTTGTTTCAGTGTGTTTGAAAGTTAAGTCTGAGTGAGTTATTAGGGATATTGGCAAAGGTTGTGCTTTTTGACTTCACTCCTGTCATTTTATAATTATCTTATCTTATCAAAGCATGCCAATCAAAGGCGAGTTATAGCTTCCTATTTAGAGTGAGTTTGATCTAACTGTGATAATGCTCTCAGAGTTATGCTTTAGACTAGTTACATAGAACTCTAAAATGGAAGATTAAAATTGCTAAAAAGCCATTAGAATGCATCTAAGATAAACATATCCATTCTAAATCCATTGATCCCATTATGAAATTGAAGTGTTTTGATAATTATCTAAGATGCATGAATTCAATTCTACAACATAAGCTTAATGCAATATTGTGAGAATAGGGATCCTCATTGGCCCAAAATTCACTCCTTTTATGGAGAATGGGGGGAAATGAGCGGTTGAGATTGATTCTTGCTGAGTGATGAGGATTGAACCTTGATTGATCCATGTGAGGTGATCCATGTGTGTCAACTCATATTGGTCCATAGATGAATTTGTCCATCAGTGGTGAGTTTTTAATTTAGAAGCATTTATTAATTTTCTTTAATTAATTACTTTAGCCAAGAGATTTAATGAGGTTGGTTTTATTAAATAGGCCAAGGTAATTAATAAGAATTAATGATAGATCACTAATAAATGATGCTTGATTTGAGAGATTTTATTGATTTTGATGAATTATGCCAATAACCAAATAATTAGATTAACATAATTGAGAGGAAGATCTTTTATTTAAGGCAAATAGGGCATCTGGTTAGACTAGCCCAATTTAGGGTGATTACATTTGCCCCTCTTTGAATTAATGTGTGATTAACGCATTGATTCAAAGAATGTCTGATGTTGACTCCATAGAATAGTTTGATATAAAGCGATGAAACTACTCATGATTTGACGATTGAGAATTCCGAGCTTGATTGAATGAAATTCAATTGATGATATCAATCCTAAACTTGATTGAACTAAGACTGATAGTACCGAATTTGAACTTGATCGAATGAAGGTCAATTGACGATATTAATTTCGAAATTGAATGAACTAGAAATGATAGTACCGACTCCGAACTTAATCGAATGAAGGTCAGTTAAAGAGCCACTTAACATATTCAATTTGATGTGATGGAACTGAATACTTGGTAGATGATATGAAACGTTAAGGATCCATAGGCATAGATAACTAACTTGATATGATTTGTGATGAAGTTCATTATTGAACATTCCTAACTTGATTGAAGGAAAATGCCATGCCCCCATTCATTTGATGATGTTGATTGACATAGGTCTTGATGAAGTTAATTTGATAAACAATCTGATTTGGAATCCTTGATTATTTTTGAGTAAGAATCTGATTGATTTTAGGTATTATCATGCCCCCTCGGGAATGAAATCAAAAGAAATGTTGATGAAATCCTTCCTTAAAGTGTGTACATCAATGATAAAGCAATGTAAGATGTGATTGGATCAATAAGAATGTGAAGGATCAATTAATATATGAGTTGAAGTGGAAATGTGATAATAGGAACACAAATTGACCAAGTCTGACTACCTTGAAAGAAAGATTTGAGAAATTTTAAAGGATGTTTGACCAATATTTTGATGAGTTGACCTCTATCTGCTATTTAGGAACAATGGAGAATTCTTCTGCAAGCCTTGTGTATCATTTTCTACATATTTTGATCAATTCTGCATTTGTTGTAGGTTGTGGTTAACTTCTTCAAAATTATTACTGCGCTGAAATAACATGTTGTCAACATGTACAATTTTTTTACCGATAGATTTGATGAGAAACTGATATGATTAGGACAATCTTCTTAGTGTCCCTGAGGTCCAAATTATCCCTAAGGGGTTCAAATAAGCCCCAAAAGGTCAATTTACCCATTCATTTTCACTTTTCACCTTAGTAATTTCTTGAGCTCTAGAGAGAAGATGGTGGTCCCTATGGAGAGACATCCATTCAAGCTCGGTCGTCGCTATCATAGACCTGCGCATTACGCACCTCCGTTGAGTACACAATGACCTTTCATTTTATGCTTTCCAGTTTGATTTTGCGCTTTTCCCCCCAAAAGTTATGACCATTAGAGATTAGGGTCACATCCGGTATTCTAGATAGCATGAGGTAAATTTTGCATCGCATCCTGGGAACATGAAAATCCTAGATCGCATCCTTTCATAATAAGATTGCATCTTGTGCCCCTTAGAGGATCGCGTCCTGTCAAATTTTCCCCTTGTGTCAACCAAATTTCAAGTATCGCGTCCTATGAGAATAAGATTATACCTAGTATCTTGAGTCACATCCTAGAAGAACAAGATCACATCTAGTGTTTAGGATTGCTTCTTGTCAGAATAGGATCACATACAGTGGGAGAGTCGCACCCTGTCAGAATAAAGTCGCATCTGGTAAAAAGTTTCCTATTTTAGCAAACCATTAAATTTGTCATGTCATCCTGTCAATGAAGATTATCTGTTTGATCTGTTAGTTGTCTCTCTAGGTTACCTTGATCCCAGAACAAATGTTATTCTAAATTTTATTCCCTGCAAATGGTAATAGGAGTAGTTTCATTTTGATTTCCGAGACCGATTCATGTTTTGGCTTTATCAGAGCAGCTCACTAACGATGAGTAGAGGATTATGGGTCATCTGGGTCTAGGGAGCTTGATAGATTTACCTGACATTAGGGTAAATCAAGGGTTGTTGACTGCTCTTTTTGAGAGATGACACTCATAGCACAACACCTTCCACCTGCCGACAGGTGAGATCACTGTTACTCCAGAGGATTTTGTGTATTCCAGTTATGGGAGGACAAGTTTATTTTGAGTCACGATCAGCTGTGGCTATTGTAGATGCCCAAAGATTCTTTGTGGATCCATCTATTTCTCAATGATATTTGACTTGGGACTACATGCTGGCCCACTATGAGCGACTTCTTGTGTTTCTTTTTGGGTTGATAGGTGGGATTTTGATGCTAGACTGAGGGTAGCATGGATTTATGTGTAGTTGGGTCAGTACTCTAGAGGATATGATCGGTGCTACTCATTGATATGGATGGGGTAGTTGTAATCTATCACATTTATATAGGGAGTTACATGAGATTGTGTACCAGTCATCTCAGAGTAGGACACTGGGTATTTTGATTCTTCAGATATGGGTCTGGGAGCATATTCCAGTGACTCGGCTGATTGTAGATAGACAACAGGATCTAGAGGATCCATATGTATACATGTATTCAAGATATATCCAGCAACCCCATCTGGGTAAGTTGGAATATTGGAGACGTCTTTTAGATGATGTTACTAAGGTTGAGTGGTGACCATATCTTGATTGCGAGGAGTAGGCCTCAGATTGTCGATAAATGTACTTTTTCCAGAGTAGATACCTCATTGGCCGTACCAGATATATTGTTGAGTTCTTTATTGTCACACGTGTATTCATATAGTATGACAAAGTACAAGGTGTTCTATAGGATCAAGCGATATACACACGCATCCGTGATGAGGAGGAATAATGGGGTGCCAGGTTATCATATGAGACTACCCTGCGTGATATTACATAGATGGTACCTGTTGGGTGGGATTATCTACCTTATATTGCTGATGATGGAATTATAGATGAGTATCAGAATGATCTAGATCAACACCCATTCCCACGCTTTACTGCTCATGAGGAGATAGCACCAAGGATTGAGGAGGTTTTAGATTATTATCTTGCTGACGAGGGTCCTACTGGAGGTAGAGGGAGATAAGATAGGGGTGGCAGGAGAGATGGAGGTGGGAGGGATGGAGGTGGCAGAGGTGACAAAGATGGTAGGGGCCCTCCTAGAGATAGGGGTCAGAGACCTGACCGAGGTGATAGGGGTGATGATGGTGATGAAAGGGGTGGTGGAGGAGGAGAGGAGGGCAGGCACACCCGAGTGAGATTTGTTCCTCCGCACAAAGATCCTGGGCCATTATTATCGAGACAAGAACAAGAGAAGCTAATAGGACAAATAAAGAACGTGAGAGTAGTGGCAATGGTAGACCTCCCCCATAGGATCCTCCTAGAGATAGAGATAGAGAAACATATCCTTTATCTCAGTGGGAGAGGGAGAGAGAGAATCTGAGGGCTCGCATTACTACTTTGGATATGCTGCTAGTAGAAAGAGATATACAATTAGAGATGGTGAGATCTGAGAGAGATCGACAGTTGGATATGTTGAGAGCTGAGAGAGACCATCAGGCTTGTACTACTACACACTGGGGACAAAGGGAAACCTACTACTTTTATTTATATTGTGCGATCATTCCTGAGCCTCAGAGAGAACCATTATATTATACTATTTCTCAGAATTCAGAGGGAGCTATGCCGCCACCACTTCCTACACGAGAAGATATTCTACCCCCCTCATGATCAGGCTGAGGGTGAGAATCAGGCTTGATACTTCTCATATTTTTGATATTTTGTATATTGATCCATTAGTGATCATCTGATATGTACCCCATGATACTTGATACATCCTTTTTCTCATATTGATATGCTATCCATATATATATATATATATATATATATATATATATATATATATATATATATATATATATATATGAGATAGTGCCTTTTGATGCTGATATGTTCTTATTATCACTTTATCTGCTTCACTTGATAGATGCTTGGATTGATTTATGCTTTATGAAGTACTTGATCTTTGTGATGATATTGATGATACTCATGTGATGACATCATTGTATGTTTACTTTTCAGTGATATATAGATGTGTGAGATGATTCTATATGGAGATGCACATGCATGTTTTTGTATTTTCCTTATGCATATAAATGTATGGATGCACCTATGGATGTATAAATGCTTGATTTTTTTTTTGACTTATTTGTAAGAAAAGTATTGACGATATACAATAATATGTATGATTTTTTATTGTTTTAGATGATTCTCATGCAAAATGTACACAAATGTTGATGCCATGATATGAATATGAAATGACAAATATATATCAATGAATAGAGTAATTAGTCAGTAGATTAAGTTGTAAAACTTGGATTTATTTGCAATAGGAAATCATTCTGAGATCAAGTAATCATGCAAGATTAATACAACTATATGAATCATGAATGTAGCTAGATTAAGACCTTTAGGACTGTCAGTGATCATTTCGCAATAACATTTATCATCATAGAGTGTTTGTTTAATAGACACCATAGGCTAGTACTACCTTCACTAATAGTTTTTAATCATCATGAAAAAATGATTACTGACTTAATCAGATGCAATGCCAAAAAAACCTAAGCATCAAGGCATAGAGGCCAAGATGACTTGTCAGTAATTTCCTTTTGATTTAAGAACCTTCTTCTTTTTGTGTGCAATATATGATATGTAACCCTCAATGACCCTTTAATTAATGTTCATATCATTGGTTACATAATGTTGCGTACACCTTACTAAGAAGTTGGTTTTAGACAAATAAACAGACAAGGAGAACGGTCCAACTTCACCATAGCTTTCAGATAAAGAGGTTTGAGATATATGTGTCTTTCCAATCATGATGGAAGAGCTTACCATAGACACCCAGATTATGTGAAGTTTTTAGGATCATTGAATCAATCACCACAAGAAGAAAACAAAGAAAACATCATGCCCCCTGTCCTTGCTTCTCTAGCCAGTTTATAGAAATCGTGGAGTTACTCGAAAGACATAACAATAAAAAATTGATAACCATAGACATTAGACAAAGAAAATTCATGATTTCTTCCTATGCTATTAGTGTGAAGACATCATCGAGACATTTGAAACAGTCATGATCAATAAAAATCAAGAGAAGTCTATTTTTGATTACTGGTGTTTAAGAACACCTTTGATTAATCATTTTTAGCAAATATATTATCAACCAGAGATTAAGTTTTATCAATATAGTCTATGAAGCGTATATCTATGTCTGGATGAGTGTCGTGGTGTAGAAAACACCTTTTTGATCACATTTAATATTAATTACAATCTGATGGAGTGTTGAGAAACACTAGTGTGGTGTTTATTAAAGGTAGGTGGTGTTGAAGAAACACCTTTGTTTGTGATAGTGATAATGACTATTTTGGGCGAATATTAAGAAATATTGTTTGATGTCAGTGACAAACTTTCCTAGATAGTGACCTAGGATGACAAAGTGTGACAGACCAACCCCTAGCTAAAATAATTGACATGAATGTCGGAATTTATAGGAGAGATGCCCCCAGTAAAGTATGACTATCCTAAGACTCAAATATGGACAAATTCCAGGCAAGGAAAGTAGAACATTGGAGAGCTTACGTCTAGCTAGTGTCATGAAAGTAACCAAAGGATACACACAAGAAGAAACTTGAATAGGAGCCTATTGCAAGCGGTGTATTTGATAGATGGAGCGATGATTACAAGTGACATCTATTTAGTAGGTTTTCACCACTTGGAAAATTTCTATTTTTTCTACCAAGATGCTTGTTTAGCAGGTTTTTGCCAAGGCATTTTTTTTTGTATTTTGATTTTTTTGTACTTTTTTATTTTTCTCTTTTTTTTTGTTAGTATCAAGGAACTTGTTTGCTAGGTTTTCACCAAGAATACTCTTTTTTCAAGAATTTTTCACTATTTTTTATATTTTCTGCTTTTCCAAATTTTTTTGGCTTTCTTCTGGATCAATTTTTGCTGTATAAGTGTCATTTGGCTGAATGTCAACAATATAATCTTTTCAAGTGTAGAGTGTTGATAGGATGAGGGATAACATCTCCTTCAGGCATAGCTAGTTGATAAGATCCTAATCCAAAAAAAAATTTGATAACAAAGGGCCCCAACCAGTTGGGTTCAAACTTTCCCTTTTGTTCTCTATTTTGCTGATTCTTAGGATTTTCCCTGAGCACTAGATCTCCAACTTGAAATTGTCTAGGTTTTACTTTCTTATTATATCTTCTTGAAACCCTCTTTTTATATACCTTTAGGTGATCAAATGCATGTTTCATGCATTCATCCAACATTTCTAATTCTTGGACCTGATCTATGCGGCATTGTTCATGTGTTACAAGACCTTTTAATGATACCTGCAAAGAAGGGATTTCAACTTCTATTGGTAAGACTGCATCTGTGCCATAAAAAAAAGAAAATGGTGTGGCTCCTTTTTGGTGTTCTAATGTTGGTTCTGTAGGCCCATAATGCTAGATTTAGTTGTAAATTCTAGTCTTTGCTAGATTTACTCACAGTTCTATGTAGAATTTTGAGAATATTTTTATTTGATGCCTCATCTTGTTTGTTTCCTTGAGGGTAATAGATTCAAGAGCAATGCTGAGTGATATTGAAATGTGTATAAATTTAATCAATATCTTGATTCTTGAACTGTCCCCCATTGTCTATTATAATAGATGAGGGTATCCCATACTTACAAATGATGTAGTTCAAAATGAACATGGAAACTTGTTTCCCAATGGCTTTGATGACTGATAAATGGTATCAACTCGTTGGTTGGAGCATGTATAATATTTCCATGGGTTTGGCATTTTTGACATGTTTTAGCATACTTTATAGCATCTTTTTACATTGTAGGCTATTCATACCCGACCCTTAGGATTTTTTTAGCTAACGAGAGACCATTCGAGTGAGATCCACACACACCTTCATGGACCTCTTTTAATGCACAATTAGATTCTCCATTTTCTAAACACCTAAGTAGCATTCCATTGAGACCACATCTATATAAGTCAGTAGTAATGAGTACATAACACGATGCTATCCTAATTAGGGATCATTTCTCATTTCTGGATAGGCTATTAGGTAAGGATTGATCTTTAAGATATGCGTAGATATTGCTATATCAAGATGGGTTTTGGATATTTAGGGAACAAATTATCTGGGATTCAAGCGCATCAAATGCAGAAAAGGATAATTCTTCCACTAGGAAGTCATAGCTAAACTGATTTTCCTATAGTTGTAGCATAGATACCAATGTTTCCATTGCATCTGCAACTCTATATTCCGTCCTTGGAATATTTTGGAATGTGATCAAGAAAAAATATTTCTTTAAATCATCCACCATTTTCTTATAGCACATCAATTTTTCATCTCTTGTTTGATACTCACCATTTACTTGGTTAATAATTAGCTGCGAGTCTCCATATATGTGTAACTCTACAATATTCCACTCTATGGCTAGCTTCAGATCATTCACCAAAGCTTCATACTCAGAGATATTATTAGTAAATGGAAATACCAATTTGTAAGCCTTAGATATTTTATAGCCTTGGGGAGTAACAAATAAGACACCAGCTCCTGATCCTTGTTGGGTAAAGGAACCATCAAAGTACATCTTCCAAGAATGTTCTGTTAAATGCATAATTGTTTCATCAGGAAATTCTATCATCAAAGGTGTTTCATCCTGTAATGGTGACTTAGCCAATGGATCTTCTATCACTTGTCCTTTGATTACTTTTCTATCCACGTATACTATATCAAATTCACTAAGTATAGAGACCCATTTTTCTAATCTTCCTACCAATGTCACTTTACTTAGAGGTATTTCAAATGATCAATCTTTGTAATTAGCATCATTGTGTGTGCAAGCATGTAATGTCTCAGTTATTGGGATGCAAAGACAATTTCTAGGCAAGGTTTCTTGATCACACTATAATTGAGTTCATAGGAGACTAATATCCTACTGATATAGTAAATTTCTCTTTCTTTCTTGGTGTTATCCTCTTATGCTAGCAAGACTCCTAGTGATATTTCCGTAGCTAAAACATAGAATAAAAATGGTTACCATGAATGGGAGCCATTAGGATAGGATGATTTTCCAAATACTCTTTTAATTCCTTGATATTATTCTCACAGTGCTCAGCGCATTTGAAGGTCACTCCTTTATGCAACAAGTTTGTGAAAGGTTGTGCTTTGTCTGCTAGTTGACACATGAATCTTCATATGGATTTAAGCCTTCCTTGGAGTGTTCTCATTTGACTTATATTTCTAGGTGGGTACATCTCCATGATTACTTTCACTTTTGCCCCATCTACTTCGATTACTTTTGCTAAGACTATGAATCCTAATAACTTCCTTGACTTGACACCAAAAGCACATTTATTTGGATTGAGTCTTAATTGAAATTTCTCCATTATGTCTAATATTTTCCTTAAAACCTCAATATGAGTTTCTCTTCTTCTTGACTTAACCAGGGTATCATCTACATAGTCCTTCATGTTTTTGTGCCTCATGTCGTGAAAGATTGTTGTCTAGCCCTTTGGTATGTTGCTCCAGTGTTCTTTAGTCCAAATGGCATTATATTCCAGCAAAAGGTACCCTATGGACAAGTAAATGATATATTTTCTTGGTCTTTAGGTATAATTTTTATTTGATTGTACCCAGAGAAACCATCCATATGTGAGTATATTTCATATCCTTTCACGAGGTCTATAATCATGTCAATATTAGGCAGTGGGAAATCATCTTTCAGACAAGCCTTGTTTAAATCTCTGAAATATGTGAAAATTCTTATGGATTTATCTACTTTCGAAATAGGGACCACATTGGAAATCCATCCTTCATAAGAAATGACTATTATGAATCCATCTTTCGAAAGATTTTCTAATTTTTCTTTTACTAGAAATGCGACATGTGGATGCATTTTTCTCAGTTTCTGTTTCACGGGTTTTACCCCAGGAGCAATAGAAAAATGATGCATTATCAATTCTAGGTCTAATCCTGACATATCAGAATAAGACCACACAAATTTGATCTTCTTTTCTTTGAGGAATTCAATGCATTGTGTTTTCTCTTTTTCTAACAAGGACTATGCAATGTGAACTATATGTGGAGCTTCAGTTGTCTCAAGATTACTTGAATGTATTGGTTCTATCAATACTGAAGACCTTTCTTGGAAATGCTTAGGAAGAATATCAAGAGTCTCATCCTTTGGTTCCTCTGAGAGATTTTCACCATCAGATACGTATTTTATTTTTACTTTTTTAGAATCTGATACTGCCACAACGTCGTTTTCACCATTAGTTCTTTTTTTTCATCTTGAGACTAAGAAATTTGATATCCTCCTCTATCAGATTTGCACTCCTTGCATTGGTGGAAGAAGTACAAGGTTCACAAACATTTATATAGCAATCCAAGGTATAGTCATTAGGAAAGTTTATCATGTTTGTAGGCTCAGATTCTATCCAGTAAATTAATTCAGGGTTTATCAATGATAGGGATTTTGAGGATTCTAAAGACAACACCGTGTTAGTATCAAGACTATTAACCGGTAAGATGATTTCTGTTAAGTTAGCTTCTATATTAATTAGATCATTAAGAGTCAGATTAACATTATTAGTGCCATTATTAGTGTTATGTAAACCTAACTCTAGCGATCTAACATTTGAGCTTTCCCCTTCTTCTCTTTCTCTTATCCGATCAAGGTCTATTCTTAGTGGAACCATCTCTATTTTTGATCTTGGTCTAATCACATTGTTGGAATTTCTATCTTCTAATACTCTTTGATATTCTTCTTGTCTTATTAAGACTCCTATGTCTACGTCAATCATACTTTGGATTGCTATATTATCTATTCCTTTCATAATGTTTGTGATGTCTGTAGTATTAGAAATTTCTCCTCTTTCAATCGAAGGTGAAAATTTATGGATTACATCTATCTCAATATCCATAGTAACATCAAACATCCAATCCCATTCATAATCATGTGAGTTTGAGATATTATCATCAGACCCGCCTAGGAATTCAACAATAGTTATTTGATGAACCATATTTTCTATTTGTGGATCAAAGTGTGGTAAATATAGGACATGTGTGATTGTAACCAATTTCCCCCAATTTGGATGTATAATTTCCTACTATCTTATAGAGGATAGATCTTCCATGATATTTGAGCTTCTTGTTTCTTCTCTAGTACTTCCTCTTTCTTCTTGTTCCAGATGTGCTCCTTCATGATATTCATCTTCTTGTTGGACTTCATGATAATTACCCACTCCTTCTTCTTCCTTTGATTATTGGACATTTATTTTTTGTAATAATGGTGCATAGTGCTCTGATTGTTCTCTGAAGTGAGTGGGTATGCAACGTTCCCCTTGATATTCAAAATTTTTAGCTCCTAGGTGCAACAATCTCTCACATGTCCATGGTATGCCTTCTACTTCCTCTTCTTTTTCATCATTTTCCTTATCAAATATTGGACCATCTGTTAGGGTAGGATGTTTTGATTTAT
Source organism: Thuja plicata (assembly GCA_018584345.1). Lineage (NCBI taxonomy): Eukaryota > Viridiplantae > Streptophyta > Pinopsida > Cupressales > Cupressaceae > Thuja > Thuja plicata. Next base: position 305,639 of record MU226239.1, read on the forward strand.
TATTGAATCCTACTCGTATTTTGTCTTTTGTGTTCTAGAGCTCCATGTGTATTGGTTCAAGAAGTCCTTTACCTTTATCTCCTAAAGGTCCTTTCCCTTTGTAACTTATTCATTTTAGGAGATCATAACATTTTCCATATTGGTTTGGAGATATCTCTGCATGTTTTACCTCACTCTCCTCCTTTTTCTCTTTATATAGCCAAGATAAGGTTGATTTATCTTCATTTTCTTCTTCTCAAGAAATTGTAGCTTTGACCATACCTGTGGCTTCATGAATAGCTAATAATTTTGTTGTAGAAGGTGTAAATGACATTGATGGTTTACCATATGATTTTGGAGACATGGGGTAATTATCCGATGATGGTGTTGTATCCAGTTTATATTCCCTCATGCTAGTTTCTTCAAGTTTTGAAGATTTCCCAAAGCTTCTCATTATAATGTCTTTTGAGGTTTCAGCTGTAAATTCTTTAGGAACTTCCTTGTTGTGATTCTATCTGCCTTTACATTGTTGCAGGAGTATCTTGAATCTGTCATAATTGTAACTTCTACTCTGTTGTGTGGAAATTTGATGCATTAATGATAAGTGGATGGAACCGCCTGCATATCATGTATCCATGGTCTACCTAATAGTATGTTATAAGATAATGGTAAATAAAGAACTTGGAAGATCACATCACATTCTATTGGACCTATTCTGATGGGTAACACCAGGAATCCCTTGGACAATCTCTCTTCTTCATCATAGGCTTTAATGGTCATGTTTCTCCATGGATCAATTGCGTGCTCTGAAAATCACAATGCCTTAACCAAACTGAAGGTACAAATATTCAAACCCTCGCCTCCATCTATCAATACACACTTCACTTGATGTTTATGAATCAAAACCTCAATGTGAAAAGGCTGATTATGTGGATGATTTAAGGATTTTTGATCTTCTTTTTAAAAGGATAGATAATGAGGAGACTTTATATGACCAACCATAGCAAGGAATTTGTCTATATCTAAGTTTTTTGGGACATTAGTTGTATGAAAGGCTTTTTCAAGAACTTCCTTGTGTGCCAAAGAGATCTTTAGTAACTCAAATATGGATATTTGAGCTGAGGTTCTTTCTAATTGATGATGGTGAGGGAACCATTTGTTTTGATGCCACGAGTTTTGGGATCACAATAACGGGTGGTTTTGATGATGTCATCTATTCTGATGAGGAATTAAATCCCTTAATTTTCACCTATGCTTGACTTTTCATTACTGCATTTGAGTGTGCATCCTTGTCTTTTATACCTTTTATAGTGATCATATCAATTGATACGTCTTTTGCTTCCAACATGTTGATCACATTATTGTTATTAGAAAAGTCATAGATAACTTCATTTCCTTTAGACTTAGAGGCTTCTCCTTTTTCATAATTAGGAAATGGTTTCATGAGTGTCGTATGATCCTTATTTGAAGTGTTTCCTTCCAAATTGATCTTATCTCCATATATTAGATTTTGTATGACATGTTTAAGTTTTACGCAGTCATTGGTCGTATGCCTTTTGATTTGATGAAAGACACAATAGTAGTTATCATTCCACCACCTTGGTTTCACTTTTGGTTCCCATGGTTTTGATTCTGATAGGGTAATGATCTTATTGTACAAAAGAGTCTTCAAAACCATCTCAATGGGTTCTCCCAATGGAGTGAATGTACGCTTGGGTCTAGCAGTCTAAGTCTTATTCTTGTTTGTCTCATTATTCGATCTTGGAATTGTTTTCATTTTTGTCTTGGCCTCTTTGTTTTCTTATAGGCTACTTGTGAGATTGAACATGACCGGTTTAACATTTGCATTTTATGCCTCTACAACTCCATCATTAACAACATTATTATTCTTGTTCCACCATTTAGGTTTATCTTTGTTGTTATAATTGTTGTTATTGGAGGACTTATTCTCTTTATAAAGCATGATTTCTCCTCTTCTGACCATGACGTCTTCAGCTCGAATGGCATTTTTAACCACTCTATCAAAACTAGGAGAATATTGAATTTGAAGAGAATAATTCATTCCTGGTACCAAGTTATTTATGAAGATCTCCATATTTTCTAATTCAGGTATTTGTCTTGAGTACCTAGCGAGCATTTTTCTCCATCATTGCAATAAATTTATTAAAGATTCACTGGTTTGTTTTTTTGAGTTACATAGGTCCATCATAGTAATAGTGTGTTGTATATTATATGAGTATTATTGGATGAACCTTTGGATCAATTCTTTGAATGTTTGCATGCTTGGTGTTAATTTGGAGAACCATTCCATGGTTGGTCCCCCTAAGCTTCTTGGAAATTGTTGGAAATAATGGGAAGTGTGTACTAAGAGGGGATGGGTGAAGCAGTACCTCTAAAACTTTATCTCTTTAATCCTTTAACCTTTATGTAATCAATTGTTCATCCAATCATTTGTTCTATACTATATTTGTGTAAGACATATTAATTATTTAACTTAATCAAACATGTAAACATTCATAGAAAGTAATTGACTCATAAAACATGATATGATATCGCACAAAACCTTTGTAAGAAGGTAAAAAATACAGTGGGGATGGCACCCACAAAATCTTCACTATCTGCAGATTGGAAGGGGCTAGTTAAGGCTTACAATTTGATCACTTTTGATGATCTACCCTGTTAGGAGTATCTATGGAGACCTGTTAAATTCTACTCTGTTAATAGCTTAAGCAACACTTTTTAGTGTGCACTCGATTAAGAGATTTACAATAGAATTGTTAAATCCACCTTCCTTGAAAGGATTTTTACTTTTTCTTCACTTGTTAGAATGTAAGCAAATTACTCTTTAACCTGATTGTATGCAATCTAATATTACTAATTACAGATCCATTCAATATTACATGTATATATGTATCACCTATTGTGATTGAATAATACCTTTGTTGCTCAGTAGCCTTTGTTCTTGGTTCTTGATAACCAATTTCAACTTTTGTTGTTCTTGTTCTTGAAACTCTTAGTCTGATCCATAGATGTGTTCAATGGCTACATTAATCCTACCCTTCATACATTTAGAATGATTACATCTATTTATAAGATAGATTGACCTAATTAAGTTTCACGTAAAACAAACTTAACTCTATGATCACAGGTTTACAACTTTACCTTGATCTCCTAGTCTGTGTGTTTTTAATGAGTTAGACTGATTAAAAAATTTACAATAATGTTGCTTGTCCCTTAAGTAATGGTTTAAAAAAAAAATCTATAAATAGAATATGAATATTTTATTTGACATGGAAGTCAGATCCAACTTTTGCGGGCTGTAACTAAATTTTGGTGTCTGATGCTCAGTTTTCTCTGAAATCAGTTTGACTGTCTTTTGGGTTGCATTGTTTTCTTATTTTGGTTTTCACTGTGTCTATTCTCTTGGTTTGTATTGTATCTTCTCATTGGGTTCCATTGTTGGTTTCCTCCTGTTGAGTTCCACTTTATCTATCGGGTGTCTCTTGTACTTAACACTTTTGGTGATGTCTGATATATGTGATTTCGGTGATCTCTGAAAGTCTGCCTTTCGGTGTAGGTTTACCAAAGGTACCAAAAACTATTTTCATTTTGTATACTAATGGAAAACCAATGTCTTCAATCTCTCCCTTTGACATTAGTATCAAAAACTATTGTGTATGAATACTAACATGTTTAGTATTTACACCATGTTTATATCCTGTCATTATATGACTCCCCCTAACTATATGCATTATAGTATATATGTACATGTATACTTATACTTGCCTCTATTTATTTCTCCTTTGCATCTTATGATATATGAACATATCACTTCCCCCTTTTTTGATATTAAGGACAAAGACATACAACTTACAAGTTGTCAAAATTTTGGCAAAAATGTGTAACTTACAGATTGTCCAGAATATGGCAATGAGAGTTTGACATTTCTTCCATCATCTATTCCCATTTCTCCTTAAGGTGTTCCAGAGACATGTTCTCTAATGCAATTCTGACATGCATATCATAAATGCTATCTAGGACAGACATTTCTGGGGTGGCAATCAGTGTTCTTGCTAGTGTCATGTGCTACTGCAGTAATGTGAGATTGGGTAAAATTAAAGCTTGGAGCTCAGTTACCTCATCTCTAAAATTTGATTCTACATTTTGAATGTCCTATCTCATCTTTCTTTCTTGCTTTAGCTATTCATAGTGTAATTTGATTTCATCTTCATTGTTAGTGAGACCTTGTGCACTTACTTGTAGATCAACATCAATTTGTGCTATCTTCTCACTATACTCCTTAGTGAGTTGATCTAAAGTGCATAAATTTTGGACTAAGGTTATAGCTTCTAAAATGATGGGGTCCAATGTACTTACAAGTTCAGAAAGCTTCACCTTGTTCTCTGCCACTTCTTGGCTTATTTTCTTTGCTAGATTGAATTGAAATTTCTGTTCTTCTCACTCTTCAATTGCCTTTTGAGCATCGACATTCTGAGATGTGATAGCTTCCGTGAGAATGACCAATTGATCAAGTATAGGAGTATCTTCATCAATGTTAGTGTCAAGTACTATCTGTTGTAGTATTTCTTTTGTTATTTCAAGTACCTTTGATTCTTTTGTTGCTTTCCTAAGCTTATCCTGGATAGATTTTCTCTCACAAAGTCTTGCATAGTTTGTTAGTTCAGTTGGATCCAATGTTTTAGGATCACATACTGGAATCTTAATAATTTCATCCAAAGTAACTGGATTCTTATTCTTTTTCTTCTTCTTCTTTGAGATTTGTGTAGATTTGTGAACTACTAGTGCTAGTTCATTTGTCTTCTCTGAAGTTCTCTATGAAGGCTTGGTAGATGAATTTTCTTTTTCCTTCTTCTCGGTGTCAACCTGTTCTTTAGGTGAAGATGTCTCCTCATTAACCTTGGGTTCATCTACAAAATTTTATTCTATATTATGTGGTGTATCATCTTTCTTTTCTTCTTCACTTTTCTCTTTCTACTCTCCATCCTTTGCTTGTTGATCTTCTTCACTTTTTTTATCAGTAGATTTGTCTTTTTGTGTATCAATAGCATCTTTTGGTTCTTCAGATGTGTCTTTTTGTTCTTTTGATGCATCATTTTGTTCTATATCTTCCTTATCTTCGGGTATGCTATCATCTTTGGTTGGGTTTTTCTCCTTTTCTTGAAGTATATTGATGGCTTCCATTAATATTGGCATGTTGCCAAGTATGTTCACCTGTGCAGCATCAATTATATTGTCTTGTTCCTCGGTCTGGTCCTTGGCAACAATGACATCTTCATATTTTTGAATTTCTTCTGCAGGGTCATCGGTGATGTCAATGGTTGTATTGTCCACAATGTTGTCCATAGTGGTGTCTGACCATGTTTCATCTGCAACATCCATGTTCTTGTTTCCCGTGGTGTCCATTTCTTCTTTGTCCAATTCTACATCTATGATGATAATTGGTTCGGTGCTCTTAGTAGCCTGATCATCCTTGTGTGGCTCATTTGTGAGAAATTGTCTCTGAGGGCTTGCCTCCTTAGTAGGTCTATTTAGTATCTTACTCCAAATTTTGTTGCTGTCCTTCTCTAGGTCTATTAGCTTACCCTCAAGTATCTTGTAATCTCTCATATTGGGTGAGAATTCCTGTGCATTTTTCTCCATCATCTCCTTGATTTCATCCATTTTGGATTCGGGAGGCATAAGAGAAACAAGGACTCTTTCCCTTACCTCTTTCTCATTCTTTAATGCATAATTCCATCTGGAATATATTTTGTCATATAGTGTATTGGGCATTTTGTCATAAAATTGTATTGGTACATATTTAAATGTACTCATCATTTTGATAATTGCCTCTTCAATCTTGTTATGGTCCAAGGGATCCAGAGTTAACCATCTTCTGACTTTGGACTCAGTAATTGATCTTGACTTAATCATTAGTACACATATCTCATCAATGGTTTTAGGGATCTTACTCTTCTCCTGTTCAAAAACTTCATCCTATTCAGTGTCCTCAATTTCTTCCTTGGTTCTAATGAGCCTTCTTCTTTTTGTTGACCCTCTTTTATGTGTTGTGGGTTTCCTCTTGTAGGTCCTTACTTGACCTTTCTTCAATGGTGAAGGACTTTTGTCATTAGTTGTTTGACTTCTAGTCCTTGTAGCAACTGTGGTTCTAGGCTTCTTGGATAGTGTAGGTAATGGAGTATCTGACTTTGTAGACTCATAGTCACTTTCCTTCTCAGCTTCACCGACAGGTGACTGTCCTTCAGTTTCTTCTGTCTGTTTGGTTTCTTCCTCTGTAACTGACAACCTTTTCTTTAAGTTGTTTACCATTTTGTCCTTTTTCCTATCTATATGTTTCACAACCAAGCCAGTTTTGATTTTATTCTTGGCTTCTTCATAGGTGTTGAACTTGGGTTGTGTTTTTTCTAAGGGCTCATTTATCAATGCATCAATTAGATTGCATGCTTGATCTATGTTTACTTCATATTCAAGTGGTTGTAGCCATGCTATCCTTGGTACAATAGGTTTGATGTATGTAAAATCTTTGTATACCATGAAGAATATATCATTCTTGAATTTCTTAATTAATTTCTCGGGGATCCTTACTCTTTTCTACATTCTCTCCTTGAATCCAGCAAAATACTGATCCATAACTATCTCAAAATTGCCTCCTGGTGATTTTATAAACTCACTGATTTGTATGGTGGCTGGTCTAGTTGTATCCCATTTTACATCTCCTATTGATGGGAAGGATTCTTAGAAGTAAAATAAAATGCACATGATAAGTGAACCAAACTTACATGAGTTTGATTTTGCATTTCTGATTGTCTTTAGGTTCTCTTCTACCTGCTTGAGTAGAAGTTCTGATAGATCCAGTTGAGTTCCTTTCTTCACAATCTTATATGTTGTATCCATAGCTCCGGATGCTATGTTGTTCATCCTGCTAGCTTGAAAGAACTTGTATCCTAGGACACATGCTCCAAATTTCAGCTCATCATATATGATAGTGGATACATTAAGTCCTCTTCCATCACACTTAGCTCCTGTATTATTTTCAATTTCAGCCTTGGACGGGTGCTTCAATGCCTTTACCTTTTCAGTTATTGGGTAACCGGTGACTGCATGAATAACATCTCAGGTTATTGGCTTGGGCTCATCTAACCATAGCTTATGATTGTGAATTCTTCTCAATACTAACCAAATCCACTCAGTTTTAAACACTTTCTAGAACAATAGGGCATATGTGAGCCCTTTCAGTTTGATGTGCTTGTGATCATCTTTAATAGTTCCATTGTCATTACATAGCTTCTTGAAAGCTTTTTCAACCTCCAGGTTGCCAATTTCTGCAATCTTGTAGTGAATGTATGCTCACACATCTTCGACAAGAAAAAATCTATCTGGTATTTGCGAGAATTCTCAAACATTGTTGTCTTGTGATGCAACATCTGGGCATATATTTTAATGTGGTTCCACACAGGTATAATTCTTGACAAGATTGACCTTGTCCTTCTTGATGCTCTTCAACTTAGCGGTTCTTGAAGTCGTGGCCATTGTTTTAGAATTTTAGGGCTTTCCATAAAAGATGAACAGATTTCTTGGTTATGATTTGTACTTACTTCAACCTCTATAGTTCTAATTGATCTTCTTGGAGTGCTTTGTAATGGGTTGGAGTCACTTTGCAATGCTATCTCTTCTCGCTCTGTTTTCTCTCTGGTCGCTTCACTTAAATTGCAGGTGAGAAATTAAACTCTTCCATCATCTATTTATAGACTTTGCCCTAGGTTGGGTCATTAATGCCCAACCACTCCTCGGTGTTTGAAGATAGAGTCATCGGTTGAAACACTAACTTCCTTCTTGGTGACAACAAGATGCTTCAGGGAAGTCATCTAATTTGATACTTTTATCGACGAGTTTCGGTGTATTGCAAATACAACTTTGTCAGCTCACTTCAAATACAACTTTGTCAACTCACTTGATTACCATCGGATCTTGGTTTACACTAGAAAATTTTTCTTTTACATGTTGACCGATGATTCTTGGTAAGTGCAAACAATTTAGATTTGAATTTATACTGATCAATTTTGGTATGTATTAACCGAAGAAATAGTTTTCACAAAATTTAACAAGTAATACCATAGCACATCTATAATCAAGCTAATTTGGCATTTTAACTATGTTTGATAGATCTGATGTAAAATATAACTTGGTGTAATGCAGTTCCATACTTGTTCTGCTTAGGTGGGGTTGGTGATGTCACCAGATCCATTAGATAGGGTTTCACCAATTGCATTGCTCGGTCCAGCTTCATCATTGTTTGTAGCTTTCCTCCACATTTTTTTTCTCATCTTCCTAATGTTTTCAATGGTGTTTCTATTGGAAAAGGTGCTGGTCTCTATCATTCGGTCTTTGTAGTCTTTCTTGAGATGACCGACTTTATGATAGTGTAAACATGCCATTCCAGGGTTAGTCCATCCTCTAGGCTTTCTTGACCATTGTCTCATACAATTTGCATAAATTTGACCAAATCTTCCACGTGCTATACAATTTTCCCAAGTGTTGTAATCCCATACATACTGGTTACCGACTCTTTTCGGTTGATGGGAAGATTCTTGACCTTTAGGCTTCCATGCTTGCTTTTTCTTCTTCCAGCATTCAAGAGTAGTGTGCCCATGCATTTTTCAAGTAGGAAAACATTTGTCCATGTATTTTTCCTTCTTTGGTTGTTTCATCTCAGACTTACATTCATATGCTTTATGTCCTTTCTTGTTACATTTATAACATAATCCTATGAATGAAGATGTAAATATAGGAATACCTTTCATTTTTCTCTTACATATATTTGATGTGTGGCCTTGCTTTCCATAGTGATTACATGTCAGCTTTCTTGGTCTTGCATTTGCATAGACATTCTTTTGATTAGCTTGTTTAGGTGATTCTTCATTCTCAGTAAAGCCTAGTCTAGTGTTGTTGTTGGCTCTCCTTTGTCCATCATGAAAATCATCCATTCTTTTTTTGCTTTCTTCAGCTCTTTTCATTATCTCATTATGGTGATGTTGAATTCTGAGTTATTTTTTCAGCTTTTCACTTAGGTCACTAATAGCTTCTATTCTTTCAATGAGTTCAACATTCATTTAGTTTGCCTCTTGACTCATAAGAATAATCTGATTTGTAATCTCATGATGATGTTATGTAAGTCTCTGTATTTTAGACACTTTTTCTTGTAGCTTTTCTGTGATCTTTCTTCTATCATCAATAGCTAGTGTTCTCTCTTTCCCAGCTTTTCTAGAATTGTTCATGACATCAATCATTCTTACCATCTGTGTCTCTTGAACAATTTTTAGAGATTTCACTTGTCCAGCCAGATGTTGATTGATTTCATTTAAGCTTGTGATGCTTTCTTTTGATGTATCTAATGATTTCCTTGTAGTAGATCTTGAAGACTCAAATAGATCTGGTATCTCTTCTTCTTGGTAATTTGTCTCATTACAACAAGATGCCATAATCTTTCTTTCATCTAACATCTCTCTCATCTTGATTCTAGCTTCTTTTTACTTATCATAGAAGATTTAAATTTCTAGCTTCTGATTCTCAATACTTTTGTCAAGTTTGTACTTCTCCATTGTATGATCTTTTCTCTTAAGTCTTTAAGATTTTCCAAAGAAGAGTTCTAGCCCTGATACCAATTGTTGGAAATAATGGAAAGTGTGTACTGAGAGGGGAGGGGTGAATCAGTACCTCTAAAACTTTATCTCTTTTATCCTTTAACCTTTATGTAATCGATTGTTCATCCAATCATTTGTTCTATACTATCTTTGTGTAAGACATCAATTCTTTAACTTAATCAAACATGTAAACATTCATAGAAAGTAATTGACTCATAACACATGATATGATATCACACAAAACCTTTGTAAGAAGGTAAAAACTACGGTGGAGATGGCACCCATAAAATCTTCACTATCTACAGATTGGAAGGGGCCGATTAAGGCTTACAATTTGATCACTTCTAATGATCTACCCTATTAGGAGTATCTGTGGAGACCTATTAAAGTCTACTATGTTAAGAGCTTTAGAAACACTATTTAGTGTGCACTCGATTAAGAGATTTACAATAGGATTGTTAAATCCACCTTCCTTGAAAGGATTTTTACTTTTGCTTCACTTGTTAGAATGTAAGAAAATTACTCTTTGACCTGATTGTATGCAATCTACTATTTATGATTATAGATCCATTCAAGATTACATGTATATATGTATCACCTATTGTGATTTAATAATACCTCTATTGCTCGGTAGCCTCTGTTCTTGGTTCTTGATAACCAAATTCAACTTTTGTTGTTCTTGTTCTTGAAACTCTTAGTCTGATCCATAGATGTGTTTGTTGGCTACACTCATCCTCTCCTTCATACATTTAGAATGATTACAACATCTATTTATAAGATAGATTGACCTAATTAAGTATCACGTAAAACAAACTTAACTCTATGATCACATGTTTACAACTTTACCTTGATCTCCTAGTCTGCATGTTTTTAATTAGTTAGACAGATTAAAACATTTACAATAATGTTTCTTGTCCCTTAAGTAATGGTTTAAAAAAAAAAAACTCTATAAATAAAATATGAATGTTTTATCTGACGTGGAAGTCAGATCCACTTTTTGCAGGCTGTAACTGACTTTCGATGTCTGATGCTCGGTTTGCTTTGAAATCAATTTGACTGTCTTTCAGGTTGCACTGTTTTCTTCTTTTGGTTTGCACTGTGCCTGTTCTCTCAGTTTGCATTGTATCTGCTCGTCGGGTTCCACTGTCGATTTCCTCGTGTTTATTTTCACTTTATCTATCGGGTTTCTCTTGTACTTAACACTTTCAATGATGTCTGATATATGTGCTTTCGGTGATCTCTAAAATCCTATCTTTCAGTGTAGGTTTACCGAAGGTCCAAAAAACTATTTTCCTTTTGTATACTAATGGAAAAATAATGTCTTCAGAAATAATCTCATCAAGTATGTAGGTTCATGCATGAACTCTATACTCAAGGCACAAAATTCCCTCACATGATCATGCGGATCAGTGTCTCCCATATAATTATCACATTTAGGTCTTCCCAGATTAGGTGGAAAGGGAATCATGTTTAAGCTCTTATTGAATGTGAACAAACATACGTGCTCCAATGAGTATTTCTTTGTTGGTCTCTGTTTCTCTCTTTTGAGCTCCTTAAGTTCCGTTTGTAATGTATATAGCTGTTTTGATAGAATTTAAATAGGTGGTTGCACTTCTTCAACTTTCAATCATTCAAAATCATAATCTTTAGGGAGCTTAACTCCTAGAGAAGCTAAGTGGAGAAATTATTTTTCTATTTCCTCCCCGATGATATTCTTCAACATTCTATGAAACTTCTTGCTTTCCTTAAGTCTATAGTATTCTTCCTCAGTTATGTCTTCATCGCTATTGGATTCAAACATGAGATTATGATTATTTCCTTCATCTTGATTGTCATCATCATCATTTTTTTTTTTCAAATGCAACATTACATTCATAGAGTATATACATTGCTAGTGGTTCTTGTTGTCTTGTGTTAAGAGGTGTTGAGGATGACTCTTGATTGAATATAGGATTTTTTCTTAATGTGCCTTCATGATGGAATTGAATCAGTATAGGAGGTCATTTTGAATCATCAAAATAATATTGGTTGTGTCTCATGTTAACCATGAAAGTGTGAGAGGAGTCTTGTCAAAGTGTCCCAATGTGGAAAAAGGTTTGAAATCATCCAAGTGCGTTTGTCCAAAGGATTGGTAAGTGTGATTCTGATGAGACAAAGTGATAAGTTCCAGTATCAGAGGGTTAAAATGCCCTGATATTGAGCTGGGAACCAATAGGATTGATGGTGATACGACAACACGACTTGGAAACGATTGTTTGAGAACCTAGGAAGCATGTGAGGTACACTTGAAACTTGACTGATGAAGAATTTTAGGCTGACTAATAATGATTACTGAACCTCATAGAGAGACAAAGGGTACCAAAGATTTCAAAGATCAAGATTTTGACACATGCGAAAAAACTCTCTATCCCATATGCAAACCTAAATAGACTATATGCGATGTTGTAGTAACCTCACTTTATAGGATGCAATCCTAAATAGACTATGTTTACGAGATTCAATCCTAGATTAACCAAATGCAATTATGTTCACTGAATGCGACTCTCTATACCAGATGTGAGACTCTGATAAACTGGTTTACGTTTTCCACTTAGTTTGAAAATAAGAAAAAATTATCAAATGTTAGGGTTTGTGGTGCAGGAGCACCTAAGGAAAAAAATAAAATAAGGAGGTTAAGAGTCCTTATATCATATATTAAAATTTATCTATGCCATTTATAATATATTTGAGTCATTTGAGTCAAGATGTGAAAGCTAGAGAAGCCATTTGTAACAAGTGATCAAAATTGTGCAAGGAGGTCTTAAAGTGGTCAAGAATGTCAAAATATGAAAGAAAGCTTCATAAAGGCTAAAATTGATGTAAAATGTAAATTTAAGTCCATTTTAGGGTGATTAAAGTGTCCATGCAAATATTTGTCAATTTTAGAGTTAAACTTGTAAAAATTATAATGCAAAATGCATAAAAGGCATAAAATGTTGTCTAAAATGCATAATGGTTAAAAAAATGTAAGGAGATGGTTTCAAAGGTGGTTTGGAAGTTATAACCAACCAAAAACACTATAACAACTGATGTATGGTCTAACCAAAGCATGAATGGAAGGAAAGAGATACGTTTGAAATCAATTTGGAGAAATTCTAAGTGTTATTTTGATTAGTCTTCCAATTTTTGTGGTGATTCTAGGTCTTGTATGGCCATGTAAAGCCTATAAACCATGTATAATCTATATATTTTGATATTGTAGTGAATAAAATTTCTTTTTTCTTTGGTTTGGGTTTATTTCACGAAGAAATGAATAAGTTATGAGTATTTTGGTAAAAGTTGATATTTGCATATCTGAGGATATCCGACTACAATCAGATTGAAATGTTTAGTATTGACACTTTTGGATGAATCAGAAAATCTAATTATACTCAACAGAATGATAAGTGAACTAGATTTATTTTCCCATTGGTTTGAGTTTTTTTGATGAAAATGTGTGAAATTTATGATAAGTTTGGTGAAAACTATTTTTTTAAGATATTCATTGAAGTTATAGTCAAAGATTTGTTCTTTAGGATGCCTTATGCATTGGAAAAATTAATGGCTTAAAATTTTGGAAACTAGACTCACGTGTGGTCAATTTTAAATTGGTTTGGTTTCATTTGGTTTTGTTTTAAGAAATATATCGGATGATCTAGGCAGGGTTTTGGGCTTTACTTCTAGTTTTTGACAGTAAAATTGGGTGTCAATACAAAGATCAGAACATGTAATTGGGTTGCTGGATTGGGATCAGATTTTGATATATTTTAGAAGGACTAATTTTAAATAATTCCCCCAAAGTATTTGGCAAGAAAGTTTTAGGGACAAATGTTATGAATAATGATATAGAAATCAGGATATGCAGATTTGTAGAATGTCTTGATACCCTCTGCATCAGTTTGTCTATTTAATTTTCGTGAGTCTGAAGGTTTGAAAAAATTTTTAACCATCTAAGAGGTGATATATTGAGGTATTTATCTTTCATTTTGAATTCACACACATCAAGCAAGGTTGTTTAGACTCCAAAAACACCTATCCTTTACAACTTTGGCTAAGATCAGAAATACTTTCTGATTGACTTAGGAACTGTGTGTGAGAAATTACACCTTCATGAAATTAGGATTCAAAACTACAATTCTATGGAAAGATAACAATAATTTATCCTAAAGAATTGCAATTAAATCCATGACATCACATGGTTCTCTATCTAATATTTGTTGAAAGAGCTCTTAGCCTTAATCTCTCTCAAGGACAATCCTAGAATAAGAAATTGATAACAAAATGCTTAAATCTAGCTCAATTCTCTCAAATGGTATGAAATTCTAACTCAAATTCTCATAATATTACTTTCAAATCAACAATTTTCTTCTCAAAATGATCAAAATGCTATGCAAATGCTCACTATGCTCTCAATTTCTCACAAATTGCCTATAATAAGGATGTTATGCATTCCAATTTTCTAGGATATGAAATACATACAAAATGACTTGTATTTATAGCAAATTCCCAAGGGTAGGGGTAGAGTGAATTGACCATGGGTTAATCCTTGGTTGAGTTTGATCCCTCAAATGGTTTCAAATGGGGGGACCATTTAAATGGTTATCCTCAAAGGATGGGACAAGAAGACAAAATCCTCAATTCTCATTGGTTGATCAAATTGAGTTGAAAGAAATTAGGATTTATTTAATTCAATCATTTAATTAAATTATCCATGTAAGGGTGAATGGGTTGGATTTTATTTTTGATTTAAAACTATACAATTAATTGATTAAAATCAATTATATAATTTGATTGATCCCTTTTAGGCTTGAATTTGATTATTTGATTTCATGATTAATTAATCTTTTGATTTTGTCTAATTTGCTTGATAAATGTCCATTTAAATGATTTTGATCCATTTTGATAAGATTTAGGGCAATTGGATGAGATTTGTAGATTTGGATGATTAAGAAACACCTGGCCAATTTTAGGTGTCTACAGGAACACACTCAACGACACCTCAGAATATGATAGTCCAATAATGCGCAAAATATGTTGGAGGCCATATTAGCCGAGTAGTAATGTCAAGGAGGGCTTGATATGATGAGTGTCTTGGGGAAATTACTATTTTACTTGCACAAGAATTACACACCTTTCAGAGGTAGTCGGGGTGGTCACTAGTAGGAGTTTAATTCAAGCATCCGTTCATATTCATCTCCCATAGTCTTGCACAAGGAAAGATTGACGCATTTAGCCCTATGAGTACCTAGATGAGTTTAGTCTTAGAAGAAAGATTGGAGCGGCTCCGCTCTACACAACATCCAAGCATGTCTAAAGAATGATAATAAATGTTCCAAGGACAAAACTGATTAAGTCTTCCGAGATTTTAACCTCAAGGAAGCATCTTGATTATAGTGAGGTGGAAGATTTGGCGTCTACTGGTACTCACTTGGGCCATTCCCTGGTGATTTTTTCCTCAACCGACAGACCCTCTAAAGATGAAAGCAATAATTATTATTGGTGACTTAGGAGTCTAGATTTCTGATTCTCCACTAGGGAGAAGACATTACTCTCTTATCCATGTCATTTTCTCCTATCAACCACATCATGCACATTGTAAATTTTCCCCAATTTTGACTTCAAATCACAATCTAATGTTTGAGTTTCTGATTTTCCCAAAGGGAAAAGAGCATAATCCCATAATTATGTTGGGAATTGATCTCAAATTCAATTAAATTCTTATAAAATCAATTAAAATAGTCATGATTTTTGCTTTAATCTTTGTAGGCAACCTGTAAGACCACACATTAGTATTTTTTCATCATTTTTGACCTCTGTAATCTCTGTCAAAACGTCTTGCAAACAATTTTAGTCTACTTGAAAATAATCACATGCACAAATTCACCCATTAGCCATTAGAAATCCCTTAATTGTGTAAATTAGAACACCAAATGTGAGTAAATAATCCTCCTAAATGTGAGCCTTCCTAGATGCGATTAAGGATTCACTAAATGGGATCAATAAAACTAAATACGATCTAGAATTTACCACATGCGATCTTTCCCAGATGCGATTATGGATTTTTGGGGTGTGAGACAGGATATATTGGGTGCAATCCTATTCACTAGATGCAATCTTATTCACCAAATGAAAATCTGCACCATGTAACAAAGATCTAAAATGATAGAAATCTGCTAAAAAATGATGTAAAATCCAAGGCTCGGCCCCACAGTGAGTGCCAAAAATGTGTATGTGTTTATGTGGACTTCACCTGTACCTGCAAATCTTCAAACACAACACTCTATAACTCATTAATTCAATTTTTATCATATAAGAAATCAATCAAAGCATGATGATCAAAGGTGAGTTATAACTTCATATTTAAAGTGAGTTTGATCTAACTGTGATAATGGTCTCAGAGTTATGCTTTAGACCAATGACATAGAAGTCTAAAGTGGAAGATTCAAATTGCTAAAAAGTCATTAGAATGCATGTAAGATAAACATATCAATTATAAATCTATTGACCCCATTATGAAATTGAAGTGTTTTGCTAATTATCTAAGATGCATGAATTCAATTCTACAACATAAGCTTAATGCAAGATTGTGAGATTAGGGATCCTCATGAGCTCAAAATTCACTTCTTTTATTGAGAATGAGGGGGAATGAGCAGTTGAGATTGATTCTTGATGAGTGATGAGGATTTAACCTTGATTGATCCATGTGAGTTGACCCATGTGTGTCAACTCCCATTGGTCCATAGATGAATTTGTCCATTAGTAGTGAGTTTGTAATTTAGAAGCATTTATTAATTTTCTTTAATTAATTACTTTAGCCAAGGGATTTAATAAGGTTGATTTAATTAAATATGCCAAGGTATTTAATAAGAAATTAATGATAGATCACTAATATATGATGCTTGATTTGAGATATTTTATTGATTTTGATGAATTATGCCAATAATCAAATATCCATATTAGCATAATTGAGAGGAAGATCTTTTATTTAAGGCAAATAGGGCCTATGGTTATACTAGCCCAATTTAGGGTTATTACAGAGGTGACTTGAAATGAATTTGGAGTGAGTGGGTTTTTTTTTTTATTTCCAACAGTTTGTCAAAGTACCATCAGTGATTCTACGTGAAACTTATACAACATCTTCTCTATACATTTCTATCCTGCTATTCGTGTCCTTTTTCAATGAACTTGTAACACTAATGATCTCATCAGCATGTCAAATAAACCATTCTTCTCAAACCAATGTCATCTCAAGATTAAAATGAAATTTTACATCATCAGACTATATGATATATGTTCCAATGAAAAGGTCAAAATGCATTTGTTGCATCCAAAATCATTTTGGGAAACTGTTTAAACCTTATCATGAAATTTCAAGAATTGATATGTTGATAAAATTTTGACCATACATTGAAACACATCAGATAATTCTGAAAAAATCATCTAGGAGTGCAAAATATTCACTGTCGAAATGAGCCTCCAATTACTTTCTGAAAATTTTAGCTGATAAAACCCCGCAAATTGCTTTTGCTTTTGATTTTGAAAACATCTCAAATTGACTTGCAAGTCCCCGTAATTCAACACAAGAGTGCATTTTCATGTAAAGAATTGTAGGAATGAATGTTTTTGATGTACCATTCATCCAAATTATAAATATAAAATTATGAAGTAGACCTCTAAATAGCACTTTTCCATTGTGCAGATAACAAGTTGAATATATATCATTATGTTTTGATTTGTTAAAAATACTGAATGAATGGTTGTGGTTATGAAAATTTGCAAATGAGATTGTGGTGATATAGAGAATTGCATGGGGAAATTTATTTGACTTAAAAGTTATCTAGATGAAAGACATGGATTCATATAGAAGGTCACTTTAACTAGTATTGACAAACATTAGAGACAAAATATGAACAGTTGCATTTGGTTCAGGCATTGAAAATTATCAAATGAGGTCATAAGACTAAGAAAATTTGAGTGGGGATATGTTAGATGTGGAAAATTACAAGGAACTATTGGCTTAGCTGGAAACATTTTAGGTACTGAGATATTAAATTTCAAAAATTGACTACTTATACATTTTTGTCAATGTAAAAACGATGAGTTACCTTGGGACAAAAAAATCACTACATCAAGTATTTATCCTAAGGGTCTACAATTTTGTATATATATGTTCATTTAGGATATATAAAGGTTCATGCAAATCCTCTTTTCATAAGGAATACCTGATTTTTCATTATAGTCCTCCAAAGGTTGCCTCCGAATACAGAAATTGTATGTTTTATGATCATCCTTTTTGCTTGTCAAGGGTACTTCAAGTTTCGCTCAAATTTGAAGTCACAATAGGTATCACTTCCGTCAGTAAGATTAATGACTCATTATGATCAGGTTGTGTCACCAAGACTTCTGTTGATGAATTATAATATATATACCTTTCTTTATTTCAACTTCTTCATTGGTGAAACTAAAGGAAGGTTTATCTGATAATAGTTATCAGAGTAACTTGTAATATTGGGCCCATAAATATTCCTTGCTCTGATAACTATAGTTTCCCCGATGAAAAATCATTGGTGAAATCCTCCGGATAATGTTTTTCTTTATATCCTTTGTGGTGACACATCTCATCATTGAAACTTCTAATGATGTATCGATATCCTATACTTATTCCAATTGTCAGCAAGACAAATGAATTATCGCCTTAATGAATATTTCATCGGTGAATCCTCTGCCGATGCACATTTCACTCCCTCTTTCCTTTTTCCATGTAACTTTTGCGAGGCTGGGCCGATGGCCAATATTTCCTTCATTCAATTCTCTTGTCGGTAAAACAAACAGGTCACTTCTATGATACAATAAAATCATCAGTGTAACTTCTATCATCGACCCTGTCTTAATTCTCTCTTTCGATAGGCTTTGTTCCTCTGATATTTGCTTGTCTTTCCACATACTTGAAGCCTCTATCAAGGTAACACATAAACTGATCTTCTGGGTTCCCCTGATGAAACCCTGTGTGCAACTCACCTATTTATGCATTTCCTGAGTGGTGTAAAATGATCCCCTTTCTTCGATATGTCAAGACCCGCTACATGCACAAACTGAGATCGAAGGAAACTACATAATGTTTCCCTGATGAGTGGTTTTCGATATGTCTTATCGGTAGTGATGGGAATATTTAGGAATTTTATACTTGGAAGGTCAGACGAGTACTCACATGTGTGCAGAGACTATTTTAAGAAAATTTCAGTAGCTTCAACCTATGTAGGGATCAAGTATAAAAGCTTGGTGATGACTAGTGAAAAATGACTATGAATGAGAAAAATTTAGGGATAATTAATGTTATTTTGAATTTAAGGAAAATCTAAATTTTGTCAAAATTTAAGGTTCCAACATGCTTGTCATGTCCTTGTCTTTTGCAATAAGTACATTTGATCTTCTTTATTTAGGATGATTCCCCTTGATAAGAGGTCTTGGACTTAGAAGTAGATTGTGAAGGAATGAACCGATAGGTGGATATTTGATCTCTCTCATTAGACTTAGAATCTTTATTTTGTTTCTTGTCCTTTCCATTGAAATCCATAGATTTAACTTACTTACAAAGATAAGGAATGAATTGATAGGTGGACATAACCGTACAACAACTAGAAAATTAAATGTGCCTAATAGTTAATTAATAACACATAAGTTAAACATAAGAATGTGAGTAAATGATAATTTTCTCCAAAACCCCCCCTTTAATGAAACATACCAAGAATATTAGTATGCAATATGAGCTAGATTCAAGATGGGTCCTAGTAACTAGGCCATTTTAGGTACCCATATATAATGCAAATGCAATCTCTCATAAATAGAGAAAAAATGAAAATCACATATGAGAAAACTCCTCTCCAAAAAAGAGTAATAATAAAGATGCATTGATGGAGGACTCAATCACAACCCCCAAGGACTACAAACATTAGCTATATATAAACAAATATCCCTCATACCTAAAGGAAGAAATGAGATAACATAGGCCCCCCATAATGAAGAAGCTTTGATATCGATGAAGGATGTCTGGAAACAAAAGATGACCCAATGTCTATACACAACACATCTTCTCTTACGAAAAAACAAGTCTAAATTATGAGAAAGTTATTGCATGTACAACCGAGGGAAGGAGGAAGTCTCCAAATAGAAATCTATGAAAAATGATTAAGATTCTCCAAGCACGTAAAATCCTCCACATACTCATGATAAAACTCAACTAAAGAATGTGACAAAGAAAGTAAATGGGGAAACTCAATGATATCAATATCCAAATTCGTATCAATAATAATGTTGAAATTATCATCGAAGAGGAGAGAAAACCCCTCAAATATGTCTCCAAAATTTGCAAGATGAGTCCCCACAAACAAGTCTGAAATACCTACCAAATATTCATCCCACATAGAAAGATCTAGATTACTATAATAAACCTATGAAAAAAACCAACCTCCAATCTTGAAGAAGTGGGATGTGGTGGAGGAGTAAGCTCAACACTAGTCTCAAGAACATCAAGGTTCAAATGACCAAACTTCTCCTCACACAGATGCTTTACCCTTGGTGGGAGGGTGTGAATATCATCCAAAGGAACATAATCATTAGGTGAAAAATGAGAAAAAGAAGAAAATCTAAATACTTTATCAACCACAACTACAGTAAGTCCTAGGAGGCATTAATGTGTCTGTCAATGCCAACTTTCTTTATTCTCTTGGGAGCTATCTTGCAAAACATAAAAATAAGGCATTATATTTGCACTACCTAGAGCACCCAAAGTAGAATAAAATGAAGAAACAAATAATGAATAATCAAGACCAAGATTAGAGAGAATATATAGTATCAACTACACATCATATTTTGTAACCCTATATTCAAACAACTGCATGCAAAGAGAATTGAGCTTGGTGAAGAAGTCCTGGATACCTTTAAAATATCTTGGATCAAAGCTTATTAATTCATTCTCCAAATGCAATTTCCTCATATTAGTTGGCCTCCCAAAGAGATTATCTAATATGGTCCAAATATCATTGGGATGTGCACAAGATATAACATGATATCAAAGATAAAAAGAAATGGACAACAAAGAGTATCAAGAGATTCATCTCATCTATCAAACCACAATCTATTTTCTACATCACCTAATATAGGTTGAGGATCTTCATCACATGTGATTCTATTCAACTTCAATGTTAGCAATAATAACTCCATTTGTGACTTTCACTCATGATTACTGTATGGAGTTTGAAGTACAAATTTAGACCAATCCATGATCAACAAGAGAATGTAACAATATTATTTACAATACCAAAAGACAATATGAAGATTCAATGGAGAATATAGAGTGGAAAATATAAAAATATCATAAAAACACCTCAACCACAATGAAGTTGTCAAAAATATCTTTCCCATGATATATGGCTTTCCAAAAATGGATTTTGTTTGTGAAATTTGTGCGAGTTTTTAAAAATGTCTATAATAGATACTTTCGATTTACAAATCAAGCTCTTGGCCCCTCCATATGATTGTGTGGGAAACAAAAAAGGAGCTTAAGGAAAAAAAATTAATAAATAGTTGATGCCAAAAAAAATTGAAGTCACCTCAATATCCAAAATTCTACACCTCAAGGCCAACATTACAACCATCAACAAGAACTACTCATGTATGTGGGTGGTGCAAGCATTTAAAAGCATTTTTGATATATAAGGATCATTGAGGCATAAAACCATTCAAATACAATCCCATGAAAGGAATATAAGACTAATCCCTTATAGTGCCTAGATAATGTTGGATGAGCTCAAAATACAAACTCTAATCACAACAAATATATTCAATCTATAATTTATAGTTTTCTCCAAATTAAAGAAAATGGCCAATGAAGAATCGGTATTCTCCACAACAATAGACACTTCCAAACTCAAACACTATTGAAATGGTGATGTATCTATATCTCCAATAATATGATATATTGTTGTCTCAAAGTCGAAATTACTGCCAAAAATGAATAAGTCACATGTTGGATGATATATATTGCAAACAAAAATCTTTAGGTTGATACCAAACAAAGACCTCCATACAAAAAATGAAAGCCAAAATCAGTGAATCAATACTATTCCTAAAGTGTCAACTCAACAATTAAAAATATCCAACCCAATACAAATGCATCACACTCAAGAACTATCCAAGCATAGAAGCATATATGAAATTTTGTCAACAAAAGAACAAATACACAACCTTCAAAATGACAATTGAGTTGCCAAACTTGCAAAGGTAATAAAAATATGAATATGGAATGGATGTTCTTGTGGCCAATACAATTTTGAGCCACAAAACAAATCTTAGAGATGAAACATATACACAGGATGCCGATAAATGCCATAAAAAGTATTATCCAAAAAACATTGGCTGAGAAATAAATTTGAAAGTGCTAATACAAGAAACCAATACAATCATAGATACCTTCTAATAACCAAGGAATGAATAAAATTATGCAACTTGCATATGATTGAGTTGATAAAACTTAAAGAGAGAATGAAAAAGCAACATATTATTCTTGCAACATATAAGTACACTGCTAATAAAAAGAGAACACGACCATATACATCTCTAAACCCAATGAAAACTCTTTGATTAGGAAGGAGTTGAAACCTAAATGGCTCTAATAGCATGTAGGTCAACCTCCCAAGAAAACAACCTGCATGATAACCTTCATGGAGAGGCAAATAAATCATCAAAAGGATAAATATCTTGAGATACTAAAATTATGTACAGATGTGCCTTTCTTATAAAGGCAAGGAATGAACTAGTAGGAAGATGTAACCATACAAAAAAAAGAGTAAATGTACCTATAATATAGAAAATGGTGATCAATGATAGACCACCAATTCTATATACATTAAGGGATACCAAATTCCCTACAAGGTGAATCCAATTTTCACAACCAAGAGAGTAAGAACGCAAATTTGTGATCCATACAAGATGTAGGGGAAGGTGGTTTAGATTCTCTTTTGTGATGAGTGATGATGGTGTAAAGGATGATATGTAAAAATGAGAAATGATAAGAGAGAGTGAATTCACCTTGAAATGAGGGAGAGAAGGCTAGATTTTCAGATCTGGAGTTGACTTTGACTACACTATAAAAAATAGGAACTATTAAGGATATGGAACCCTGAGACCTGTAACTTCTGGCTGTGAAAAATGAAAATCCAAAGGATGATGCTGATTCAATTTGGCCTTTTCCTCCAAATTTGACACTTTCCTAGAGGCACAAAAGTTGTTGAATCCTATATCAGATCAATCACTGGTTGCGAAATTTTGATTTCCTAGATCTGAAGCTCTGACACCAGTTACTACACACATAAAAGAAGGGGAAATTGTTGTGGGGAGGGACTTGCCTTGGTAAAGCCCCTATATAGGAATTAAACTTACAAAGAAAGAGATGTAATTGAAAGAATGCTAACATGTAGAAAAGATTAGATCTAAACAATGGAATATATCATACCATGAAGATGTAATTGTCTCTAAATATGTGATCAAGAATATTGATACAAGCTTTGAATCAACACAAAAACCAAAAGGAAATCATGTAATACAAAACCTCATGTTGTAGATGTTGTAATTCACCTCAATGTTGAAGATAAGAAGATGAAGACTTGATGTAGATATCCTTCCTTGATGTCAAACTTCTTTGTTTGGCCTTCAATGGGGAAAAGAGCTAGATCTTGGAAGAAAATTCCTTGAATGCATATTTTCTTGAATTTGAATGTCTTGAATGCACAATAATTTTCTCAATAATTCGTTCATAAAGATAAGATGTAAAAATGAGAGGAAGAATTCCCTTTTTATAGACATTTTGGGGCTTAGATTCTGCAAGGTCGACCCTGATTAAGCACCTAGGAGAAATAACTCCACATCAGGCCTGTGGCCCAATAATAAAAAATGCCCTAGGAAAAGGCTGACCTAAGTCGGCCTATTCTAGGAAAAGGCTGACCCAAGTTGGCCTTGTCCAGGAAGATTTTGGTGAAGTCAGCTTGGGACCCAGGGCTGTGTGCAAAGAGGGAGGTCTAAAAGGCCATATTTGTTGGGAAATCTGGGTAACTTTTGAGATGTAAACTGTATGCAAAAGGACATAAGAGGCAAATGTGTTATGAATGGAGGAAAAATGGGAAAATATGCACAAGTTAAGTGGTTACTTTTTAGGATGGTATATTTTGCCTCTACTTTAGCAGGATTATGTGATAGGCTCATTATCATGAGAGAGAGAGAGAGAGAGAGAGAGAGATGTAAATGATTGAATAATTGATAATGTTAAGTTGAAAGATAATGCAAGTCATTAAATAAGTTAATGGACTGAATTGTCATTGATGTCAACTTGATATCATTTGTATGGTCATGTAGATAATGCCAAAGGCTTCAGAGAACCAAAGGAACCAAAGTTATGCTTTCAGCAATGTATAAAAGTCAAGTATTCACTGAGTGACAAACAACACCGACAAAGTGCACATCGTCGGATAGAGAAAAGAAGAACAGTCACAGTGAAACCTGACGATCAGAAGCATAGTGTTTCCTGATGAATCAAAACCATAGAATTCCTGACAAGAAAATTCAGAAGGTTTCCCGAGGAGCTAAAGACTCAAAATGCCCGACGACCAAATATACAGAGTTGCCCGACGAGTAAAATTCCAATGATGCCTGACGGACAGAGATCAAGAAGCTAATTGGAGTCTCATCGATAGATCAGTCAGTTGTCACCGATGACTAACTGCAGTGGTGACCGACATAACAGAGAGTTCAGAAAATGACAAAATATCTAGCTGGCAGAGCTAAATATAGATTTAACTGGTTTTCTACTTTGTTTTGTTTGACCAAAGATAAGTGATTGATTTAAAGATAATTTGTACAGTTGGCAAGAAGATATCTGCAAGACAAATCAGGAGTTATGCTTTAAATCTAATTGGTTGGATTGTTTATCATGCCAAGAATCAAGAACCAAGAAACAACGAATATTATGTCTATATAAGAGACAAGATTAATTCATTTATGAATGGGATTAAGGGGAGTGAATAGAAAGAGGATGTTGAAGAGAAACTTATGAAGAACAACTTCATGCAGTACTGATCAAACAAGCTGAAGGAAGAGCTAAGGAATTCTGCAGACATTGACGAACAGTGAGCACAACATCACAGAGTAGAAAGTGTGGAGCACAAGGATTGAATTGATACATTGGTCAAAGAGGTAATTTACTTAAATAGATCTAAAAATTTGCAATTCAAGTTGCAATATGAACATGTCATAGTGTTTCAGTTTAACCATTGAAGCATCAAGTCTCTTAACCAAGCAGGACTTAACAGTCTTCTATATATTGAGCTACATCTCAAGGAGTGCCAAAAAGGTTGATTCATGAAAGTAGCATTGGAATTGCCTGATACCTATTGACAGTCTAAGAAGGAGGCTGATTCAAGGATGGTAGCAATAGATGCCTGATACTAAGTGATAACCTCTATATATAAAATCCTCTGACAAGGTCGCACTTAACAGTGTGTTTGTAACCTTTAACAGGGTTGGCTCCTAATAGGGCTCACTTTAGAAGAGTGAAAATTTGGGGTACCGGTCCCAGTGGTTTTTCACTTAACAGGGTTTCCATATTAAAATTCATGTGTTATGTGTGTATGATTCATTTGTTTACTATTTTGCATCCTACATAACTAACTCTAGATTGATCGATATACTCTTCTTATGTACTGAGTTTCGGTAAATAGTTATACTGCTCATCGGTAATCAAGAAAGAATAAGGATTGACAGAGAAAACCAACAAACAGTTAATCATTATTAGTATTTCATGGCATGCATCTTGTAGGGACATAATAATTTGAGATTTATTGATTGGTGGTTAAGTTTGAAGTATAAATTTTTGAGGCCACTGATTCACCCCCCCCTCTCAGTTATTACAAACAATTGGTATCAGAGCTTGTGTGCTTAGAAAGGAAGGTTTCAAGACCTAAGCTAAAGATCACAAGATGAACAAATGAGATGTGCCCAAGCTGAACAAAGATAACTATGCTTCATGGCAAAGCAGGATAAGACTCCACTTATCAGGTATTGGTAATGATGTTACTCAATTCCTAATTACTAAATATGTGTTTCCCACAGAAGCATTAACAGTAGATCAATTGATAGAGAAGCATGAGCACAAATGCATGGTCATAGAGCTTTCTTCCTCACTCTCTAATGCTAAATTTGAAGATGTCAAAGATTGCAAAACTGCAAAGAAGATGTGGGACAAACTAAAGCTTGTACATGGAGGTGATACAAATGTTCTGAGAGCCAAGGAAGAAAGCCTTAGAGCAAAGTTTGATTATCTCAGAATGAAAGAAGGAGAAAACATCACACAATACAACACAAGAATGAAATAAGTAGTCAATTCTATACAAGGAGTTGGAGGTACACTTGAAGAGGAGACAGTGGTAAGTAAAATCTTAAGAACCTTACTGCCTGCATATGCTATTAGAGTTTCTGTCATTCAAGAAATGAGAGCAGTAGAAAACAATACAGTTACTCTTGATAGTTTAATTGGTAGAATGATTTCATTTGAGATGAATAACTTTGATAATAGTGTCTTA
>MU226239.1:331975-347798 GCA_018584345.1 Thuja plicata
AATTGGTAGAATGATTTCATTTGAGATGAATAACTTTGATAATAGTGTCTTACCAAACTTAGAGTCTGCATTTAAATCTTCTATGAGAATAAGCAAATCAAGTCATAGACACACATCTAGAAGAGATGGTGAAAGTGAAAGTGAAGAAGAATATCTAGATGAAATAGAAGCACTTATGGCTAGAAGAATGTAGAGAGGCAAAGGTAAATACAAAGGCAAGTTACAACTTGTATGCTTTAATTGTAAAGAGATTGGACAATTTGCTGCAAGATGTCCTAACAAAAGAAAAGATGACAGGGTTAATGACAAATCTTTTGAGAAAAAATTTGACAGAGGTGATAACAAATATTACAAAAGTTACCGACAATCAAAAAGAAGAGATACCCAAGACTATAAGGACAAAGGCAAGAAAGCCAGCTACCTAGCTACTTGCAAAGATGAAGATACTAACACCGAACCTGATGAAGACATTGAGATGGTGTTTATGGCTGTGAAAGATGATTCAGATGAAGATGAAAGGTATGTAGAAACTGCACTCATATCTAAGGTTAGCAAGAATGGAATCTGGATTATAGATAGTGGATACACTCACCACATGACCGGTGACAAAGAAAATTTTAACACTTTTGAGTATTATAATGGTGGTACAGTAAGAATGGGTAATGATACACCTTGTCCAATTGAAGGTAAAGGAACTATAATGTGGAATAACTTGATTAAATGTGAAAATTCTTATTGGGTAAAAGGATTGAATTATAATCTATTGAGTGTTTCTCAGCTGAATAATTCAGGTCACAGAGTAGCATTTGAGAATAAGAAGGCAAAGATCTTCAATGAATTAGGAAGATTGATTGGTACCAGTGAACAAACAAAAGGTAACTTATTATATCTGAATGATACTAATACCACTTGCTTAATGACTAGAAATGAAGACATATGGTTGTGGCACAAAATATTGTGTCATGTGAATTTTGACAACTTGATGAAAATAAGAAGAAGGAGAAATGTAAGAGGCTTACCGACGATGTCAAAGCCTGACAACATCATTTGCAAAAATTGTCAAAAAGGTAAGATGAAAAAGTCTAGTTTCAAAAGTAAAACCCATACATCTGATGATATTCTAGAATTAGTCCATACTGATCTATGTGGACCAATTAGGACAAGGAGTTATTATGGAGATAGATATTTTATTCTCTTTGTTGATGATTACTCTAGAATGATGACAGTTATGTTTCTAAAAGATAAATGTAAAGCATTCAAGATGTTTAAATGGTATAAGGCTATGGTAGAGAAACAAAGTGGTAAGGATTTGAAATTCTTGAGATCAGATAGAGGATGAGATTTTATATCAAATGAATTCACTAATTTTTGCAATGAGCATGGTATAAAAAGATAGGTTATTACACCAAGAACACCACAACAAAATGGGATTGCTGAGAGAAGGAATAGATCCATAGTTGATTGTTCTAGAACACTGATGATAGAGAAAGGCATCACCCAAATCTTCTAGAGGGAAGCTGTCAATATTGTTGTCTACACATTAAATAGAGTACAATTGAAGAGGGACATAAAGAAGACACCCTATGAGCTATGGTATGGTAAAACACCCAATGTAAGTTACTTCAAAATCTTTGGTAGTAAGTGTTATATCTAAAGGATGATAGAAATGGAAAGCTTGATGCCAAGAGTGATGAAGGTATCTTTCTAGGGTATTCCACCAAAAGAAAGGCTTATAAATGTCTTATTAAGGCTTCTAACAAAATTTTTGAAAGTGCAAATGTGAAGATAGATGAATTTGCAGAAAAGAATGAGTTGGAAAGCACAAAAGAACTAGAGGACTACAACAAGTTTGTATATTGTGAAGAACCTAACACTCTACCCAAGAAACAGTGCTTAATTCCAGAGCAACAAAATGTTGTAACCAGCGGTCAGACTACAAATACCGGCAGTCAGGATAATAATCAAAATAATGTACCGAGTGATGAAGAACAGAATGAAGGAAAAAATGATGATCAAGATGATAGACAAAGAGTTGAACCAGTTCTTTCCAGATATGTAAGAAGGAACCATCCAGAGATCCAGATCATAGGAGATAAGAAATCTGGTACAACAACAAGAAGTAAGTCTCTAAACACAAGTTGTTTAATTTGTGAGTTTGAACCAAAAATTATCAATGATGCACTTGATAATGAAGAATGGATAAGTGTTATGAATGATGAGATTGAGCAGATTGAGAAAAATAAGACATGGTCACTTGTACCAAGACCAGATGACAAGAATGTCATCGGTACTAAATGGATATTTAGGAACAAGCTGAATGAGAATGGAGAAGTCACAAGAAACAAAGAAAGACTAGTATGCAAGGGGTATGCACAAGAGGAAGGTATTGAATATAGAGAGACCTTTGCACCCATTGCTAGGAAAGAAGGTGTAAGAATACTACTTTCTTATGCTGCATTCAAAGGATTCAAGGTATACCAGATGGATGTCAATTCAACATTCCTAAATGAAATACTTGAAGAAGAGGTATACATTGAACAACCAGAAGGGTTTTTAGATTCACACAAGAGAAACATGGTATATATACTTCATAAATCCTTGTATGGATTGAAACAAGCTCCTAGAGCCTAGTATGAACGAATTCATTCCTATCTTATAAGTATTTGGATTTGTAAGGACTAGTGAAAACAATAATCTTTATTTGAAGGAAGATACTGATGCTAACACTTTTATTGCTAAAATATTTGTTGATGATATCATATTTGGAGGCAATGATATGCTATGAAAATCATTTGCTAATGAGATGAGAAAAGAGTTTGAGATGTCTATGTTTGGAGAGATCAAGTTCTTTCTTGGTCTACAATTCATGCAACAATGAGAAGGTATTTTCATTACACAATCCAAATACATTAAAGAGGTCCTGAAAATATTCAATATGGCAAATTCCAAACCAATTGGAACACTGATGGTTATTGGATGTAAGTTGGAAAAGGAGGACAAGACACCAGAGGTAAATCAGACTTTGTACAGATTAATGATAGGAAAACTCGTGTATGTTGTCCACACTAGACCAGATATTGCACATGAAGTAGGAATAGTTGCAAGATTTTTTGCTAATCCCAGAGAATCACATATGACTGCTGTGAAAATAATTTTAAGATATCTAAAAAATACCGAGGAATATGGCTTATGGTATAGAAGAGAAAGAAAATTTGAACTTAAGGTGTTTACCAACGCTGATTGGGATGGAAATCTTGATGACTGGAAGAGCACAACTAGAGGAGCATTCTTTATGGGTGACAGACTTGTCACATGGATTAGCAAAAAGAAAGGATGCATCTCTCAGTCTACTGCAGAAGAAGAGTATGTTTCTTTTGCTGCAAATTTCTCAAATATTGCATAGATCAAACAATTACTGGAAGGTATGCATATGAAGATCCTAGAACCAGTAATTATCTATTGTGATAACACCAGTGCAATAAACATTTCCAAGAATCTAGTCATGCATGCTAAGACTAAACACATTGCCATCAAGTATCATTATTTGAGAGAAAAAGTTCAAGAAAAAGAGGTGATACTTGAGTATGTGCAATCCAAAGAACAATTAGCTGATATCTTCACCAAGCCACTACCCAAGGATGCATTTGAGTACTTGAGAAAGAGACTAGGGGTCAAACCCTTGTCTACTAGTCAGTAAAATGACTAGAAGGCTGCATCAACCTACATATTATCAAAATATCATTAATTTTGATGAAAGCAAAGAGATGAACTTCAAGGCTACATCTATATACAGACATGAATATATCATCACCGAGCACGAGAGCATATTGTTGTATTGCTGATGGATAAGGGAAATTCAAGGAATATATTATGGATGGAGAGAAATGATTGTTTGACATTAATGTCAGATATTTGTAAGATATCTATTTGGCATTGTTGTCAAAGGGAGAGAGATTATCCATATTATCACATACTTCAAAAAAGGGAGAGAGATTATCCATTATCACATTACTCCAACAGGAAGAGATTATATCCTTAGGGAGAGAAATTGTATGGAAATATTATACAAAGGGAAAGTTGCTGACAAGAGAAAAAGATATCAAAAGAGAAGAACAGTCAAGGGAGATAAATTGACACAAGGATAGAACACAACACATCAGAAGACAGAGAGTTGTAAGAATAAAATCTAAGCTAAAATAGAGCTTACCGATGGTCAGACATTTATTGGTTAACAGAAAAAAAAGATTGGTAGGTTGATGAATCTCAACTGTTGTATTTCATATTGTATTAGAAATAGTATAGTATGATAATATAGTATGTTGCCATCAATGCCAAAGGGAGAGATTGATGACATGTAACTAATTGAATGTTTGATAATGTTAAGCTGAAAGATAATGGAATGAATTGTCATTGATGTCAACTTGATATCATCTATACGATCATGTACATAATGCCAAAGACTTCAGAGAACCAAAGGAACCAAAGTTATGCTTTCAGCAATGCATAAAAGTTAATTATTCACTAAGTGACAAACAACACCGGCGGAGTGCACACCATCAGAAAAAGAAAAGAAGAATAGTCACAATGATACTTGATGATCAGAAGCATAGTGTTTCCCGATGAAGCAAAACCATAGAATGCCCAACGAGCAAAGTTAGAAGGTTGTCCGACGAGCTAAAGACTCAAAATTCTCGACGACCAAAGATACAGAGTTGCCCAACGAGTAAAATTCCAATGATGCTCGATGGACGGAGATCATGAAGCTAACTATATTCTCACCAATGGATCAATCAGTTGTCACCGACGAATAACTGCAGTGGTGACCGAAAAAATAGAGAGTTTAGAAAACAACAAAATATCTAGCTGGCAGAGCTAAATATAGACTTAACTGGTTGTCTACTTTTTTTTATTTGACCAAAGATAAGTGATTGATTTAAAGATTATTTGTATAGTTGGCAAGAAGATATCTATGAGACAAATTAGTAGTTATGCTTTAAATCTAATTGGCTGGATTGTTTATCACGCCAAGAATCAAGAACCAAGAAACAATGAATATTATGTCTATATAAGAGACAAGCTTAATTCATTTACAAATGGGATTAAGGGGAGTAAATAGAAAGAGGATACTGAAGAGAAAATGATGAAGAACAAATTCATGTAGTGCTAATCAAACAAGTTGAAGGAAGAGCTAAGGAATTCTACAGACACCGATGAATAGTGAGCACATCATCACAGAGCAGAAAGTGTGGAGCACAATGATTGAATTGATACATTGGTCAGAGAGGTAATGTACTTAAATAGATCTAAAAATATGCAACTCAAGTTGCAATATGAACAGGTCATAGCGTTTCAGTTTAACCATTGAAGCATCAAGTCTCTTAACCGAGCAGGACTTAACAGTCTTCTATATATTGAGGTACATCTCAAGGAGTGCCAAAAAGGTTGATTCATGAAAGTAGCATTGGACTTGCCTGATACCTATTGATAGTCTAAGAAGGAGGTTGAGTCAAGGATGGTAGAAATAGATGTCCGATATAAAGTGCCAACCTCTATGTATAAAATCCTTTAACAAGGTCACACTTAACAGTGTGTTTGTAACCTTTAACAGGGTTGGATCCTAACAGAGCTCACTTCAGAAGAGTGAAAATTTGGGGTACTAGTCCCAGTGGTTTTTCCCTTAACTGGGTTTCCACATTAAAATTCATGTGTTATGTGTGTATGATTCATTTCTTTACTATTTTGCATCTTACATAACTAACTCTAGATTGATCGGTATACTCTGCTTATTTACTGAGTTTCGGTAAATAGTTATACTGCTTATCGGTAATCAAGAAAGAATAAGGATTGACAAAGAAAAATGATAGATAGTTAATCATTATTAGTATTTCATGGCATGCATCTTGTAGGGACATAATAATCTGAGATTTATTGGTTGGTGGTTAAGTTTGAAGGATAAATTTTTGAGGCCACTGATTCAACCCCCCCCTCAGTTATTACTAACGAGAGAGAGAGAGAGAGAGAGAGAGAGAGAGAGAGAGAGAGAGAGAGAGAGAGAGAGAGAGAGAGAGAGAGAGAGAGAGAGAGAGAGAGAGAGAGAGAGAGAGTTGATAGTCTGGAAAATTGTGTTATGCTAGTCAATTCTTACCTTTTTGCACATAAAATGGATTTGTTTTGTGTACTAGGTGGCTTGAAATGTCTTGCAAATAGGGTGGCTTTGGTGGGATCAGTCTTATGGAAACCATCATCTCCATATGGATCCATGTATGGGGATTTTTCTTATGGAAATTTTGTATGAATCCATGTCCAAAGATTAGTCTTGGAAATTATATATGAATCCTTTTCTAGGGATTATCCTTAGAAATTCCGTATGAATCCAGGTTCAAGGATTAGTCTTTATTGAAAAAACCCTTGTGAATATGTGTTTTGTGACCAGTCTATGGATCAAAGAAGAAAATTGCATGTAATGTACAAGGGAGGATGTATGTATCCCCCCTCCTTATGATGGAAATGTAGGAGACATCATAAGGAAGAGAATCAAGAATACCTACTTCCAATCAAAAAGAATATATCCTTAAAACAACAATATATGCCATGAACTTAGCTAAGAGTGTTTACTCTTATGAGCTAAGAAAATAGATAATCATGAAGGATATTCTGCTCGTGGGAAGAGACCCTTTAAAGGAAGAGATATTATCTACAATAAATATACCTTGAAAAGGAGTTCTTGGACAAAGATAGAAACTTCAAGACAAAGAGGGGAAGAAGAACAATAATGCACCCATTTATCCCCTTATTACCAAGTAAATTAGGGATTCTTGATGAAGTATAACAAACTTTGAAACACATAGTAAGGGAAGTTGTTTATAATGAACATAGTTTTATGAATAAAGAAGAGGTTGTGATAAATGATATAGACCTCTTGCATAAGAGATAATCTTGAATTAAAATGAACAATTATTTAAAAGAAAATAATGTTACATGATAAACAAATGCCACTATACTAAGGAAAGTAGATCCTTATATAAGAGAGAAAGGAATGTACAAACAACCTTTCCCCTCAAGTGTAAAGGCAAGACAAAATATATAATACACCCTTAATGATAGTTATTTCATAATAGATATGCAATTCCAAGCAAATAGACATATTATGCTAGAAAGATATCAAATATAAAGTAAGCAAGCCATCAAGGAAAGAAGTGAAAGGATGATTACTAAATGATATACATGCCCTTTGAGGCATGAAAGGATTGTTAAGAAAAAGATTTTAGTATCTTGCATGAAACAAGGGATCTCATGCCAAAAAGAATGTACCATCATGAAATAATAACAAATCTAGAGAGATGAGAGAGAAAAAGGGAGAAAGAGGATGTCACCTTACATCTACTTAGTGGTCAACCCAAGTATACAAGATATGCACTTCCAAGTAATAAATCTAGTGTAAAGAGGATACTAATCTCATTAAGGATAAATATCTTAAACAACAAGTCCATACATGAGAGGAAATACAAGTATAAAAGAGATGAACACAAAGAGATAATGGATCCCACAAAAGGAGAGAAATCCAATATGTGACCTGAGTGATAGATCTTTAATAATATGTACCTTCAAGAAAGCATAAGATTGTAACTCGGGATGAAAATCCTTGTGTAAAACAACAAATCCTTGTAAGAAGGTATGCCATATAATAAAAGATGCAAAATCATGATGGATATTGGATACAATAAAAAAGAAAGAGAAAGATGAAGGGAAGATGTATTTGATCTCCCTAAAATGGTTTATTATGTATAAATGATATGTTCTTTCAAGAAAACATAAGGTTGCAACTCAGGATGTCAATATTCTTATGTAAAACAAAATATCTGTACGAGCAAGGATGTCATATGTATAAAAGAAACATAAAAATAAAGGGAGAAAATGGATCATTAAGAGAAGGAAGAAGAAATTATCTCTTTCCCCCCAACTTAGAGAGCAAGAGAGAGAATCCTATTATGATTCTCTTAGTGCTCATTATACAAAGAGTGTTGTATAATGGAGAGCAACATAATAGGAAATGGATGGCAAAGGTATATGTATAAAATGTATAATATCAAGTGTTAAAAGAAGTAAATGTCTATTGATTAAATCTTGAAAAATTTGAATAAACTCAACACAATCACAAAGAGAATGTGTATTATAGTAATGAAAGTAACATGAAAATTCACCATCGCGAGTGTGTGGGTTGTAACATATTGGATAAGGAAATATATTCCTATAATGATATTTGCTATTTTGATAGATTCTTCTAGCCAAATCTTCATGGTCATCATAAGGTGAAGGTTCATGAGATGGTGTTGGAAAGATAACATTAAGAGGTGGTTGTGGTTGAGAGACAATGTTGGCTTGAGGCATATTACATGTTTGAGGAATATTAGGAGAGGCTTTAGGGCTATGGTCATCAACTCCTTGATCATGATTTATAGGTTGTGATGTAGATTTTTGAGGTTTATGATCAGTGGGAGAAACAGAAGTTGGAACATAACAATCCTTACTATCATTATGTTGGGAAGAAGAATAAGGATTATCAATTATCCTTGGAGAAAATTCATCTAGGAAATGTCTAACATCCACATCATGAATAATGTTTTGAATATTTTTATAATGATTATAAATATTAGTTTCCATAGGATTTCTAAGAGCTTGATTTTTTAGGAATAGGATTAGTTTAATTAACAAATGACCTTATGTTATCTATGTAATGCATGCATTTAGTTAAAATGTGAAGGATAAATACATATGAAACATTGACAATTTTTTTGAAATATTCCTTATAATGAAAATATATACGTGTTAACCTTATTATGACATATGCAAGAATAACATTGATGTGGAGGCACATGGAAACTGAGTTACTTTTCCAGAAACCCACAAAAAAGTCCCAAACTCCTATTTTAGACAACCACTTGTCCCAACTTGACACCATTAAATTCTCTCTTAGACCCTTTCATAAATCCCAAAACAATTCACAAATAATTTGTGTGACAAGATCCTAAGATCAATTCCTAAACCTAGAACTACATGGACTAGGATTTCAATGAGGTGAACTCAAAAGTGTGGAGAGTGGATAAAAACACCTATCCTTGGTTCATTAGACTCCAACCAAATCATTCCCAAGGGTTCTTTAATGGTTTGGATTCATCTAAGCATTCTTACCTAGGAGAGGCCTAGTAATTCACAATTAGGTTGACCTAGTCAGTTTTCCAGCCTTATCTTCCCAACTTACTAAAGGACCTTCCAATAAATTTAGGGTTTCAAATACCCTTTTGGGAACTCTATAAGATTCCAAAGTATTAGGTCTCAAATCCTTCTTCTTATGGGATAGCCCTTACTAGGCTAAATAGGCCTAATAAACCTAATCAGGCTTAAGTTACAAAGCAGCCACCCTTCAAAAGTTTGATCCAACCAAAATAATGGTTCTAACAGTGCTTGCACACTCCTAGAACACCACATCCAATATTTAATCTGATATATCCACCCTCTAAGTATTTATTTTAACCAACTTACCCTCTTTCACACACCAGTCACATAGAGATTCCCGGCTAGGGATTGATTGTTTTCACTACAAACTTGATCTTCCTTTCTAAACATTTTTGGAACATATTATACATTACCTCTAATTGCATTCCCCCAAGGTCCATGATATTCCCAAGGTGAAATTTTAAGAGAGGGATATTTTTGTTGTTAAGAATTTGGATAGTGAGGGTTTAAGACCTTGTATCATAAATTTGAATGTTTCTCGCTCAAAAATTAATCAATTCGCCTCAAATCAATATGGACTAATAACACACATTACAATCATGAATTTTTAGGAAAATATGAGTATTGTATTGTTTAAGAATGCTCATTACAATAACCTTTTACCAAACTGATCCAAAATACTTCAAATAGACCAAATCCAACTCCCCCAACTGAATTTTGAACAACCTGACCATTGGGAGGAGTTTGGCACCCATATTTGAAAAGTTGTCAATATTGTCAAAACTGTTGTCAAGCAACATTTTGACAATAATTGCATTTCTTGGTTCCTAACACCTAGGACTTGATCCAAATTGATCCTAACTAATAAAAAACTCTCCTAGACTCCAAATCTATACTTCCTACCATCCTACTGACCCACTGACCAAGTTTGACCATGTTGGCTTATCAATGCCTAACATGTCAATGACCTTACAAAATGTGTCTTATTACACTGAAAATTGGTCACAACGACCTTTATGAACATTCTAACCTATTTACATCATTTCCTCATGTTATACCATGAGTTTTCATATGTTTCTACTAGAATCTTGGGGTCCTCCTGCACCATACTCCCCGGGTGACTTGATCTCAAGTCCACTTGAGATGAGTTCTTTTAGACTAGAACCATGCATCTTGATCTTCATTTCATCCATCCAAACTGAATCTTCCTATGGAAGTCCATGCCATTTCACCAAGTACTACTTATAGGTGTTCTTCCTGGTCTTATTTACTGTCTTTGTATCCAAGATCCTTTCAAAATTTAAAGGTTCTTTTGGTGGAAAATCCTTAGGAAACTCTTCATCTTCTTCCATCTCCATGTTTGTATCTACATTCACATCTTTCTTATAAGGTGTTAATTCTGCAACATTGAAAATGGGTGAAAGACCAATGTTAGAACACAATTAAAGTTCATATCCATTTAAACCAAATTTGTGAATTATTATGAAAGGACTAAGTTTTCTCATCATCAATTTGATATGATTTCCCTTAGGTAGTCTCTCTTTCTTCAAATTTTCCCAAACTAAGTCCCTAACTTGGAACTGTACATTTCTCCTCTTTTTATCTATCTACTCTTTGTATTTCTTTGTTGACTTTTGTAATTTGACCCTAACTTGATCGTGAATCTCCTTCATACCCTCTACAAATTGTTCTCCATGTGCATTATTCTGACCATTACTAGGCAAGTCTATGAGCTTTAACACTCCTCTGGGATTTAACCCATACACAACTTGAAAAGGGATTTTACCTATACTTCGATTCACTGAATCATTTTAAGTGTACTCTTCTTTTGAAAGGATGGTATCCCACTTCTCCCCATGTTGTTTTGTAAGATGCCTTAAGAGATTTCCAAGGGACCTATTAGCAACTTATATTTGACCGTCTCTCTGAGGATGCTAAGTAGAACTAAATGACAAGTTTGTCCCCAACTTTCTCCAAAGGGTTCTCCAAAAGTTCCCTACAAACTTGACATCTCTATCAAACACTATATTCAATGGAAGTCCATGGATTCTCACTATTTCCTTTAAGAATATACCTACAATGTAGGATGCATCACTTGTGCTTTTACATGGCAAGAAATGTTCCATCTTAATAAACCTACCCCCCACAACAAATACACTGTCAAACCCCTTTTGTGTTCTTGATAATCCCATCACAAAATCCATATTGACACTTTCCCAAGGTCTATATGGAATAGGAAGTGGTTGTTATAGATCTGCATTGGTGGTTACCATCTTTTCCTTCTAACGCACCACACATGACTCAAAACATTTCTTGACATCAGACTGCATTCTAGGGCAGTAATAAAACCTCTTGACATGTTCTAGTGTTTTGTACAATCCAAAGTGCCTTCTAAGACTCCCACAATGTTTCTCCTTTACAATATTATCCCTCATGGAACATTTGGGTATACAAATTTGGCTACCCTTAAACAAAATCCCATCTTGTATTAAGTATTATGAATACTCAACATGATATGAAGCAGAAAGTTTAGAGGAAACCTTATAGATTTTATGGAAGTATTAATCTCCCTCATACATACCTTTTAGTGCATCTATGCACACACTCTATAATTGCACTTCTTAGACTGTTAGGACCCTTCTTCTCAAAGCATCTACCACCTTGTTGGCTTGTCCTTTTTTATGCTTGATAGTGAATGTGTAGGCTTGAATGGATTCTACACACTTCATATTCTTATGAATGATTTTGTCTTGGCTATTCAAGTAACTTAGGGCTTGGTTGTCTATGTGAAAAAAAATTCCTTGGGCAATAAATAGTGCCTCCACTTTTTGAGTGTCTAGACTAATGCATACATCTCCTAGTCATAAGAGGAATACTTCCTCTTTGCTTCATTAATATTCTCACTAAAAAATGCATTTGGTCTTCCTTCGTGACTAATAATTGCTCCTTTAGCCATGTTAGAAGCATCACATTCTATTGTAAAAATATTATAAAAAATAGGAAGAGTAAGGACTGGTTGTTTGGATACCTTTTCCTTCAACAATTCAAAGGACTTGTTTTCTTCTTCTGTCCACACAAACTTGTATTTATGTCCACCCTTGATTGTCTCCAACATAGGAGCACATATATGACTAAGTTCCTTATGAATTTCTTGTATAAATTAGTAAGACCATGAAATGTTATCACATCTCTAATGGTTCTAGGGGTTGGCCAATTGAATATGGTCTCCACCTTATCAGGGTCCATCTTGAGATTCCCTTTAGAAATCACAAACCCAAGATACACCAGTTATTCCTGCAAGAAAACACACTTATCCAAATTCACCATTAGATTTTCATCATAATTTTTTTTCAAAACTTGAACTAAATGTCTCAAATGATATTCTATAGTCTTTCTAAATACTAGAATATCATCTAGGTACACTACCACAAATTTTCCAATAAATGGTTTCAAAACTTCATTCATGAGCCTCATGAATTTACTAGGGGCATTTTATAGGCCAAAGGGCATGAATATCCATTCATAAAGACCCTTAATGGGCTTAAAATATGTCTTCCACTCATCTCATACCCCTATCCTTATCTTGTGGAATCCACTTTTCAAATCAATTTTTTGAGTAGAACTCCCCCCCCCCCCCANGAACCCCCCCCCCCCCCCAAACAATCTAGCAAATCCTCAATCCTTGGCATTGGGAACCTATATCTGATTTTGATTCTATTAATATCCATAGAACCTATACATAACCTCCATGTTCCTTCCTTCTTGGGATCCAAAAATTCTGGGACTACAGATTGGCTTGACTTTTTCTTATTAGTCCCTTATCATACAGTTCCTGCACTTGCTTAGAAATTTGTTCATCCTGCATTGGGGTCATTTTGTAGTCTGGTTTGTTGGGCAATGTGGCACCACAAATGAAGTATATGTTATGAATTATCTCCCTAATTGGTGGTAATTCCTTAGTTAATTATTCTACAACTATCTCCTTATACTTATCTAACAGATCCTTCACTTCTTTAGGACCTACTTCCATCTTCTTTTCTGGCTTCCTATCTTCTGGCTTCTTCTCTTCTTGTTTAGGTAGAATCACCAAAGCATAGAATTGGGTATCCTTCTCACACAAAAACTCTTAGAACTCTTTCCCTCCTACAAACATGACTTTGGATTCTCTCCGCCCCTCTAGATTAACAAGTAGTGGTCTCATAGTAATGTTTTTTCCATCTTTAGTGATGATGTATGTGTTTTAATGGCCATCATGGCGCGCCTTAAAATAATACTTCCATGGTCTCCCTAGAAGAAAATGACATGCATCCATGGGTAGTATGTCACATAGAATTTTATCCCTGTATTCACCAATCTGAAACTCTACCCATGATTGTTCTCCTACCAAAGTATGTTGCCCTTTTGTGAGCCAAGAGACCTTATAAGGAAATGGGTGTGGTTTTCTCCTTAGTTTTTAATTTTATACCATTTCAAGTGATACAATATTTTCAGTAGATCCTGAATCTACAACAACTTTACATACCTTTCCCCTAGATTTGCAAGTGGTCCTGAAAATGGACTTCCTCTTTTCATGATATTTTTTTCTATTCAAATTGACCTGATATATTAAAAAAAACACTTCATATGTGTGTTCTCTACAATTCTCTCTATGGATCCATACATTTTTCTTTCAAATAAATAATCAAGGTTTTTTAAGCTTATCCATATACATTTTCTATATGATGTATCTTGTTTATTTATTCTATTCAAGTAATGTATAAAATATGCTTTATAAAGGATATGGAGTGATGTGTGTTGTGTTGAGGGATTTTTAAGTAGAGTTGTAGGTTGTAACATCTCTTGTATGTATCATTATAAGATAGTGATACCCTAAAATCCTCTAAGGATGAATTTCTAATGCTGGAAAAAGGAAATTGCATGTGATAGTTTAACTTTATATCCCTAGAGAAGCATTGATCTAAGAGTATTCTTTGTCCAAAATCTAGGTTCTAATACCCTAAAAATACAAAAGAATGTTTTAATTTCTTTCAATGTGTTCAAGTTGTTCCATGTTCTAAAGGTTTTGTAATGAAGAATTATTAAGAATTTAGCTAATCTATTTAGAATCAATTATACCTTAATATTAAAAATTGAGCTAATCTAATAAAGAACCACTTATACCTTAAAATTTGAGAGAACATTTCTACTTTGATCAATATATATGAATCAAAGGGTTCTTATCTCAAATATTATAATAAGGACTACCCCCTAGGTTAGTAGAGCCTAAAGTGTAGAGGAGAATAAAGTTGTCTCTTGTTCATTGGGCACTGATCTGAGTCTTTTACACTAAAGATAGATAATTTATAATAATAATCAGGTAGTTGGCAAACATCAACAAGGTTGTCCCAAATTTCCAACAATTTAGTTTATATTAACAAAAATAAATTAAATTTGAACCAATATTGATATTAAACTAATTTATGTCGTTATTGTATATTTAATGATTTTTTATACAAGGTTTACAATCTCAAAGCACTCAACCCTTAAAGATCATTTCCCAAGTATCAAATCAAACAATATATGATAAATAAAAACAATAATAAGGAACGAGGATTGTTCCAAATTGTTAACTTCTTTGCGGAATAAAAGGAGATTGTGAAATTATGAACCTTTTAAAATTGTGCAAATTAAATTAGGGAAATTGTAAAAAACATTGTAGTAGACAAATTGGTCAATCAATAAGAATCATGTTTTCTTTGTAAGTTGTGTTTTTTAAGAGTGAAAATATATTATATAAGTTTCTTCCCCATGTAAAATTGATAGGTTCGATTATTTTCTTTGTAAGTGGTATTTTTCTAAAAATGAAAATATATTATATAATTTTCTCCCCATGTAAAAATTGATAGGTTCACATTTTAAATCAAGGAATGATAAAGCAATAAAAAAACTAACACTAATACATAAGGGTGTCAATAAAAAACATGAGAAGAATTTATAAATGCAATCAAATAAGGACAATACCATAAATAATTATGATAAACAATATAAGTATTTAAGGGAGTAAAAATAGTTTTGAATTACAATAACAAAATTTAGTACATAATCAAAAACTAAAACTCCTCAAATATTGCAACCACATGCATTTTACATATCCAAAAATAAATGGAATGTAGAGGCATTAGGAAAATCTTACAATTAGCTATCAAAATTAGAAAAAATTTAAGAAATAAAATAAACAACTCCATATTATAATAGCGATTCCATTTGGTGATAATTAATTGTTAAAAATATTGTCATTTTTGTCAAAGGTATTAAAAGATATGATATATTGTCACTGATGTCAAAATACATAATAAATGTGAAGAAATGAATTGGTTAGTGAAATCATAGAAGAATGTAATATATATATATATACACACACACACACACACACACACACATATGTGTGTGTGTATATATATATGTGTGTGTGTATATACATATGTATATAGATATATATGTATATACATATATATATATATAGATATATATGTATATACATATGTATATATATATATATATATACACATATCTATATGTATACATATACATATCTATATGTATACATATA
>MU226239.1:348058-403692 GCA_018584345.1 Thuja plicata
ATATATATATATATATATATATATATATATATATATATTCTCTCACAAGGGTTTCCATGTAAATCTCATGTTCTCTTTGTCTTGTGTGATTGTTGCATCTTAAATGCTTATGGTATGTGGTTTGAAAATGTAAAGATTGTTGTTATATTGATTCATCCCACCTTAGTATAATCTTGTGCTCATCATCAACAACATCCATGTCTTCCCTCAAACTGTTTTTATTCAAGAATTCCTTCAATAAAGGACTCAAAGATCTCATAATGTAGTCCAAGGCCTCAAATACTAATGGTTGAGATTTGAAGCCAACTCTCTAATACAAACTTGTGCACCAACACCACTCATCAACCACAACACTGCTAATTTATACAAAAAAAAAAGATTAAATCATATAGGTTAACCAAACTTCATCATCACTACGACACAAGTTTCCCCTTCAAAATTGGAGCAAGAGCATCTCTTCCACTCATAACTATGACTCAAGTGAAAATTTGTGTGCTTATTTTGAATGCTAATGATTATAGAGACTTGATATCACAAAATAACAAGATATTCAATTTTCCACTAACATTATGTCTTCATCTATAAAAATTTTGTTAAATGAATTCAAGTTAATATATATATTAGCCAACAACTTGATATTTTTATTGACACTAATGATTGTCTAATTTATATCTAATTTAATATGCACACATCAAAACATACACATGCAAAGAGGAGATGTTATCCATGTTTACTTATAATACAAAAATATCTAGATGATTGAAAGAGCCCTCCTCATTATCACCCTCCACATCTATATTCTACTTTTAATACCTTTGTCTAGATAGAGACCAAAAAATGGTAAAACTGAAGCTTTCATAAGCCTAAGATTCAAATTTGTAAAGAAACATGATCATTCATTTTTAAGAGCATACTTTATAGCTTTCACTTTTCTCAAATGAATGCCTCATCTTTAAAGCTTTATAATATTTTAGTTATGTGGGCACCATGCTTCAATGTCTACCTTCTAACTTCAACCTTAACTTTGTTACAATGTTACGAATATTTTTGCATTTAAGTTTAGTAAAATTAAATAATTTTCAACTCAATAATACTAAAGACATACAACAATGAAATTGACAAATTAGGCATTGCTTTAAGGTAGTGAAAATTTTTCCATGGTCACCACTATCACCTTAGGTGACTAGTTATACATTATTCCAAAGGTGACTCCTCCAAAACCAACTTTGAATAGTGATAAGTTTGTAGTTGTTATTAGAGTCATCATACATTGTTGATTTCAAAATCCTAAAATGAGTAACAAATTATATACAAGAAAATAATCAACTAAGGAAGGAGAACTAACGACTACATGATGTTAGTTTTGTCGTGGAACAAATTATACCTATAAAAAAATTTCCCAATTGGGAAACCCCATTCTTAATGGATTACAACCAATAAAGAGAAGCTGTCACTAAACCAATTCAAAATCTTTATAAAGGTCCAACTCCTTCAGGAGGAATGTCAAAATCCTTGATTTTCCATCACATTCATTTTACAAAATTATAT
Organism: Thuja plicata; assembly: GCA_018584345.1. Classification (NCBI taxonomy): domain Eukaryota; kingdom Viridiplantae; phylum Streptophyta; class Pinopsida; order Cupressales; family Cupressaceae; genus Thuja; species Thuja plicata. The sequence continues at coordinate 349,607 of MU226239.1, forward strand.
CAAATTAATCGATTCCAACCTACTAGAGAAAATGTGGTACTCTAGTCTTAGGTGTTACTATAGATAGGCATGCAATCCATAAACCTTTTGAGAGAAAAATGAATATTCCCACCATTCACACACATGGTTTAGATAACATAAATTTTAAAAAAAAAAACCCAAGAAGGTGTAAGAGAATATGTTCATCAAAATTCAAGTTATAGAAGTAACAAAGCTTATTATTCCATAAGAAATTGATTTATTTAGGCAGCAATCGTGTAGAAATTTTTGGCAAGATGTTAAATAGAAAGACCATCTTGTTCTGGTAACTTTGATATGACACTCAAGAGTTATTAAAAAATAATTAGAATGGTTAGTACATATACAAAAATGTAAAAAAGGTGCAACTTTATTTAATGAATTTGACCCCCAAAAAACTACACTAGAACACCTAAAATTAGCAAAATACAAAAATTTAGAAAACCCCAAAATCCTTATGTTACACCTATAAATTTATTTTTGGGATGCTTGTAATCTAAGTTAACATTACATTAATAAAATCACATCACTTGTATCTTAGGACACTTCATTTCTAAAAAAAATTGAAATTAAGGAAATGACACTCCAATATAAAAATTAGAGTATTAGCTTCACAATTCTTCTCAAGGACAACCATTTATTTTCTAGAACATTGGATTTCCTCAAATTTTTGCATTCCCACCAAGGAGGAAATAATGTTCACACCAAAATATACAATAGAGAAAGGCCTATTAAGAAATCATTCATCTAGCATGTTGCAATGAACATTACAAGTCAAAACATAAAACTTTTAGTCAGCTTCCTCTTCTAAATTGATTTTTAAACTAATGCTCCCTAAGGATGCATCCCATGCCCTATTACCCCTTGTTTCATTGTGTGTTCTATTTTAAATATGTGTAGATGTCTAGAAAACATATCTTTCCCATATCCTTTCATCACCAAAAAAGGGTATGTGACAAGGTATGCTAAGAGATGGCTAACAATCCCCTACAACCAAAAAACATATCCACATGAATTTAAAATATATATTTAAAAATTAAAAAAGGGATGGAAAGGTCCACAAGGACCCCCTTACCCCTTTAAACTGTTAGAATAACTGAGAGGGGGGTGAATTAGTGGCCTCAAAAATTAATCCAATAATCCAACCAAAACTTATATCATAAATATAATACCTTCAGTTATCTTTCAATCCTACAAGATTTAGGCCTTTAAGTAATCTTAGCCAATATATAATTCTTGGTGAATATATTGTTTATCTTTTCTTAGACTTTACCGAGTAGCAGTAAATAAACTTAGTGTTTACGGACCAATCTTGTTTTAGTAATGTGTAAAGAAAAACATCAAAGCAATGAACCATATACACATTTGACACATGGATTTTTAACATGGAAACCCTATTAAGGGAAAACCACTTGGGATCGGTAACCCAAAATTTTCACTCTTTTGAAGTGAGCTCGGTGAAGAGCCAACCGTGTTAAAGGTTAAAAACACATTGTTAAGTGTGACCTTGTTAGAGGATTCAAAACTAACAATTTATCATTTGACCTAGAATTCACTATGTTGTCAACATTAAAACCTTTTGATACTCTTGAGTATCTCAATACAATAAGGATGGTTAAATCCCACTCAGTTAAGAGATTTTCTGAATCAATGGTTAAACTGAAATAGTAAATGATCTATTCAACAATACAACTTTAACTTGCAGATTTTCAAATCTATTGTTAGTCCATAATACCTCTCTGATCAATGTTATCTTCAATCCCTTTTCTCCCCTTCTTTGTTCTTTTTTCTTAGTGAATGCTCTTTCTTTTGTTGCTCAGTGTTTGTAGAATTCTTGGCTCTGTTCTTTAGCCTGTATGATCAGATCTGTATGAAGACTTCTATCTTGACCAAAATTATATTCAACATCCATCCTTTCATAATGAATTCTGTGTCTCTTTATATAGACATGATTTCATCATGTACTATCCTTTTCTTTCTTGTTCTTGATGTAGATTGCTTCTTGATCCACAAATCTCACCATGCATTGCCTTATTTTTATTTTGTAGATTTCTCCTTGACAACTGTGAATAAAAATAGCTTTAAATCTCCTTCTTATCCTTAATTCAACTGGTTGATGGAAATAAGGCAATCAATTAGTTAACTCTAAATATACCAGCTAAGTGTTTTGTCCTTTTCTCACTTCAATTGATTTCAGTGATCAATCTTCAATTAGCTCGGTCATTGACTCCATTTTTCCTCGGGCATCAACTTCAGTTCTTCTCAGTGACCACTTTAGTTATGCTTGGTGTTGCAGTGCTCGGTATACACTGTGACTTCTCGAGGTTCTCTATCCATCGGTGTGCACTGTCTGTCAGTGTTTACCGATAACATAAAATTTATCTCTTTGGTTTCTTGAATTCTATGACAATATGTATATGACCAATCAAATTATATCAAATTAAAATCAATGAAAATATAATACATTAATTGATTTAATGTCTTGCATTTACTTTCTCTAGCTCGGTGATCATCAACTTATAATCTTCAAACATTCAATCAGTTATAGTTCATCAATCTCTCCCTTTGGCATTGATGGAAACATACTTATCAACACAATATGAAATATGCCATATCATACCAAACTTATTGTTCTATAACCAATACAAATATCTGAATCTCGGTAAGCTCTTCTAGCGTAGATTTGTTTCTTGCAGAGTGCTTTCCTTTCTTCATTCCCTTCAATGGATAGATGTAGCAACTTTTGACTCTGTCTCTCCCTTTGTTTTAGAATCTCTTCTCCCTTTTCTAGATAGATATGCAGTGTTAACTTTTCTCTAATTCTCTCCCTTAGATGATTGGTTGTTTCTTTGAATCTCCTTGTTATTCCCTACATACCTATCCCTACATTTTGTAGGAAAAATGTTGGGTCCCCCTTTTCACTTTTTGTTTTTCCTTGGTTCCTTTTTGTTTCCTCCAGGTTGTGCTTCCACGAGGGTCATTTTATTTTTTTTTTTGTTCTCTTTTCTCTAGGACTCGGTCTTGGAGTGTTTTTTCCTTTTGAGCGGGTCAGATCCTAGACTCCAGGATTCTCTGTCATCATGTCTTCTTTTATTAGAAGGTGCGGTTGCATGGAATCCCTGGGCCCGGAGTCTGGAGGTTTGCCTTTTGGGGTTTGCAGAGGAAAGCAACATGGTTTTACCCTAAGGGTATAAATAGGATTAACCAGTCATTTTTACACTTACTGCGATCAAAATACTCAGAGCGATTAAAGCGATTCAAAGGTGATTAAGGAAATTCAACAACGTTTAAGTTCAATTTTCTCTCTGTTATTAACGGTTGATTAATATAAATTAGCAGTATTGGTTCGTGGTCATTCGAAGGTCAACCAGTTGCAGAGTGCCTCCTATTCTTTTCCTCCCTGCATTCCTCATTTTTTTAGGTAGTTCCTTCACTTCTCCTTTCTGGTTTTGCTCTTCCTGGTTTTTCTTTGTCTCACTTGTCATGCTTTTTGGTTTTTGGGTTTTTTTTCTGTTATGTTTTCTTTTGTTTTGGTTTTTGCATGTCTGTTGTCGCCTCCCATTGGTGGGACAACTCTGCCAGAGGGTTGTCCACCCTCTGTGCAGTTGTAAATTGGTGTAATTAGCTTGTATATATCTTGTACATTCTATAATTCTCTATAAATAGTTGTATATAGGCTCATTTTTGGTCAGCCTGCAAATTTTGATTCGGCCCTTGTGGTGTTTCAGCCCTCTATATATTTCATGTATATTAATGTATATCCTCCCTATTTCATGGTGAGCTCATCATGCCCTTTCACATTTAAACTAGATTATTGAGCTCGCCCTCATGACGCCTGCCTAGTTCAACTCTGGCACCTCACCTTTTTGAGCCATGGCGGTTTTCTCTCTCTTTTGTCCTTTCTCTAAATGGAAAGATTAATCTCCCATGATCAAGCATTCAAAAAACATCCCATCTAGAATTTATTTCTCTTGTGTCATCCTACTTGTCGTCATTAAGAGTCTTTATGCCGTCTGTTGTGTGGCCACGTGACAACCCATGTCAGCCAAGTATGGATCATTGTCGATCACGTCGACAATGGCTAGTGTCTCTGGACTCCAAGTGCTTGGAAGCCCCTAGGTCTTCATTCCATTTTTGTCACCTAAACTAATACCCCAAAGCCTCCGGGTGTTGATCAAAATCTGACCTTTGCTAACTTCGATATTCCATGATTTTGATGCATACTAATACCTTTTGAACAGGTGCAGAATGGTGGTGAATTCTTCAAAGTCCCTAAAATGTTGTATCTTTATCATATTATGTGTATTAATGGTTCTCTAGTCTTATAGGTTGCAGATAATCCATCAACATGTCTGAAGTGACAACTCCTCCTGGAAGTCTAGAGCTTCCAACCACCTCCACTCAGGCAGCCACAAAAATAAAGGCAGAGAAGATGTTGGCCAAACTTTTGTTAACCTCAAAGTACCTAAGGGAGGGTGTTCTTGTGGGGTCCAAAGTGGACTCCAAACTACTAGAAATCATAGATACTAAGCCCAGGCTATGGGCTGAAATGTAGAGCCTGGTTCAAACCATATACCAACAGAGAGCCATCGGAGATGATATGGAAAAGTATGTGGTCACCTCTAGAATTATCAAGGCTACAAGTTTTCCCTACTCGGTGCAAGCACTGAAGCTGATCCTTTAACTGGAGATGCTTTACAACACCCCCACCTAGGTTGTTTTGCTCGCTGATCCTCTGCCACTACAATACCCAGCTCCCATCATCAATTTGGATGCTGCCACTTTTGCTTTGGGGCTAGGGATCCCCAAATTCAAGGGAGCTATTGTTATCTCCTGGTCCATATTACTAAAGGATTTTGAGGAAGCCTCCCTCCTTTCCTAGCAACATCTCAACACTCACTGGCTGAAGTCCCTGAGAAGGGACTGTAAAAAGATGAAGCTTGAGATTCCCCATGGTGACTTCAAAGAATGCATTTAGGTGGGAATCATATTTTTGAATAGGCTCTTCGGAGAGCCCCATACTCAGGAATTTTTGGCATGGATGTATTACTTCCTCTACTACATCAACACCCATAGTTAGGCCTTCAACTGGGCGGCTATCATCGTCAATCATGTAGTCACGCAACTAAAGAGTGTCCTCCAGAATTCAAAATTCTACATGACATCTTATGTATTGTGGGCACTGACCCAACAGAGACCCAATTTTTGGGGATTGCAGACAGTGGATGTTCTCAGCAATAGGCATGACCAGTTGGTTCCATAGGAACATTATCCCCAGGTTTAGTGGGAACTTGCTTCCCTAATTTGTGTAGGGTAAACGATGTGTTTGTTTAGAACAACATTTTGATACTTACTCAGAACACCGGGTACCGGTCATCGTAGGAGGCGGTGAACCTGGTAAGAACTTATAGAAATTATTTTATTCAATTCCAAAAACATACATACAGTCAGGTGACTAGATTCTCTGGGAAACCCTACCAACTCCCCAGGCATTGTGGTGATAGGATTATTCTTTCGGAGATCTGCAGGCAAATCCTAGAGCTCCTTGCATTCTTTTCCTTAAAGGTCATATCAATCCCATTCCTGACACTTTTGGGAACTATTCTTCTAGTCTCATGATGCCTAAAGAGGTCGATAATGAGTTGAAGAGTCTGGGACTAGTAGAATTCCACTATACCAGAAGCAATTTTGATCCGGTGGGAAAAATAAGGGAGGCACTACCCCGGGCATCCGCGTCGCACAGAGATGATATTGAATATTTTTGGGTAGATTTTTAGGACATTTTTTATCTCTGTGCCCAAAATCACTCCCGAATGTCTAAGGGTTTAATGAAGGCCCTCAACCTTCGGGGCTTCCCGAAAGATTTTACAGACGATGGGCCTCTTGCGGACCCATCATATAAAGAGTAGGGAATCAAAAAATTGGATCTCCTTCCGATGGATTGGGGCACCCTAGAGAACCTAACAATTGAAGATGTGTGTCGCCCCATTATTGATAATAGTTATAAGTATTTTGAGCAGGTGTGTTTGAGGAGCACCCGTAAAGGCCCAATTGTGCGGAGGTCTGCTTCAACCTCCGGAGCTGCGGGACCAAGCAAAAGAAAGGAGAAGGAGAAAGAAAGTGCCCAGGCCCAAGTGCCTTCCCAAGGTCCGCTCCCCATGATGGAACAAATTCATGAATAGATGGAGGCCTCTAGGCTGATGAGCTAGAAGATAATCGCCCAACTCTCCTGCGGTCTCCTTGGAACTCTAGTCGGATCTGCTCGCCCGGTGGGATCCCCCTCGCTGGCAACACTAATGAGCAGGCAGACATTCACCGAGGTAGAGTCTGCAGATATTTTGGATGATGGGTCCCATTACAAAGAAAAAAGAAGCACAAGGTAGCCCATCCACCAAGCATAGACATGGGCCCCTGCATCCCCAATGTTCCTCCAGTGGAAGTTAGTTTGGATTCCCCCAAATTGGATGATATTTCGGAGATCTCTCCCTCGCACAACGAATTTGATGACATCTTTGGAACGCATGAGATCATGAACCTGCATAGGGAAATAGATAAGGCAGTGGAAGAAATTTCCACCTAAGAGAAGGAAATGACCCCCGCCAAGGAAGAAATCCTGAAAAAAGAAATTGCCACGGAGCAGGAGACCCGGGCAAAAGCACAGAAGGAACCTGAGCGAGAGGAAACACCAGTCCAGGGGACCGAGGAATAATCAAGGATAGTAAATTATGAGCAACCGATGACTAGGGAAATCAGACCTATGAGATCAACCATACCCCCAACCATCACGCTCCAAATTCCTTTGGTTACTCTGGGTGACCAAGTGCCCTAGAGTACATTCGCGGAGGTAGTCACAATGGCCCAAAAGTCAAAAGATGCTAAGAAAGACAGGGAAATCCTCAATGATACATGTGATGCTGATGCCAATAGAGATGAGGTCCCAGACATCATGGATAAGGACACCAATAGGACGGAAGACACTTAGGCTTTCAGAGAGTGGGAACAAGAACAAGAAAAGGAGAAAGAGCCTGATGAAATTGTAGATACCGTGAATGCACCACCGGACACTAAAGGGAGCCCCAACACCCAGGCCTTGGCAATAAAACTGCCCCAACTACCACAATGGTTGGTGGAATCTAGAAAAAGGAAGGCCCCAATGGTATCAATAGGTGTTCCCCTCTCCTTGGTTGAGATGATGGCCTAGAATGTAGAGGCCAAGAAGCCTAAAAAGGCCCGAATAGTCCATACTCTCTGGACCGGTCTGGGAGGAAGCACAGTTGAAACAATTACAACACCTCCCCCAGATATAGATGCAACAACTGCAAGAGCTTAAGATTATGCAATGATAGAGGTGCCCCTGGGGAGGAGAGATAAGTAGGGAGAGCTAGACCTGCTAAGAGAGGCAACCCAGGCAGTAGAGGCCCGGTATGATGAACAAACACAAAAGTTGAAGGAGGAAAGAGTGAAGAATGAAAATCTCCTCGGGCTTTTAGCAGAGCTTATATAGCCACTAGATGAAATCCTTCCAAAAGCCTCCACCTCTAGACCACCGCTTCCACAGGGTGACATGGATGCTCTCAGGGTCATGAAGAAAAAATCACAGGCTGTAGAAGGGTGGATCGCCAAGCAGATAAAGGTCATAAGGCAATTTTTGGATGTATCACTCCCAGACCTTTACTTGGCCAAAAATCTCTTGGGCCAAGTGACCAATACCAATTTTCTATGGGAGGGGGACTTAGATAAATATGAAGGGTGGAAGACCAGATTAGATGAAGTCATCAACTCTGGGGAAGAGGCCGTTAAAGAGATGGGAATTTTAGGACAGGAATCATTTGAATTCTTCTAGGCCCAGTACTCCAAACTTGGCCTCAAAATTGAGGTATGCAAGCAACTGATCATGACCCTAAAAGAGAAAGTCACAGCAGTCTGGTATCCTTTGGACCTATTTAAAGAATTCATTGGAAGGGTGTCACAAGTTGATCCCTTCACCACCGGAATGTGTACCCCAGAGTATTATGTCCTCAATAAATATGATGAGTTGATGGAGTCCCGGTATCATCCTGCTAGAGACTTCAACGTAGGGAAGCTGTCAAGAATATCTAAGATGATGCTCCAGGCTCATGACTCCATGAAAATAGTAGATGAATTCCAGGAAGGGGTCGGAGATATTGAAGAAAAGTTTAGTATTTTCCACAACCGGTGGAATAGCATCAAGGACAGATGAAGATGGCATAAGCCAAGTTTTGGAGACATTCAAGAATAGTAAGGGATAATAAATTTCTCCAGATTTTGGGGATTTTCACTAGCAGGGTGTATTTTGAGCATTCATTATTCTTTGGGCATAAGCCCCGGATCCTAGAATTCTTGATCCAACAATTTTTTATTCTTTCAGTGACTTGTGTCTAGGTTCCCCAGGGCCGACCAGTCATTATCCAATAGTCAATAAGGGTGTCAGAAAGTAGGTGACCCTGGTAAGGTATGTCAGATAGCGAGATGGACCTGATAGGTGATCTTCCCAAGGCATCACCCTAGCATTAGCTACCTAGTGCATCGAAGATAGTGAGCCGCATTTTGCATGTAGCCTCAAACTCTGGGAAGATCAGATTTCTTCTATTCACTCTCTGGCGCTCTTCTCAAGGCTGACTTCCATCCTTTCTTCTTTTCTTCTATTAGCGATCTATCAGACCTCTTCTCTTTTTGAGGTGATTGTAAAGTGGTGTAGGTAGTACCGGCCACTAGATATTATATTTTAATGTTGAGAGTACAGTTAGATTAGGGTAAAGTTTAGGGGAAGTATGTGTATAAATAGCAAGTCTGACCTCATTTCAAGGGTCAGAAAAATTGATGATTTTGCAGTCCAATACTATTATCATTCAAAATTTCATTTCTTGTAGTTGCAGAGCTCAATGCTCGGTAGTTTGTAGTAGTTCTTGGTAGATAGATGCTCTCTTGGAGCCATTGATCTACACACCAGTGATGTTGGAAACCTGTTAATGAAGAAAGAAGAGTTTTGGCAATGACATTGTTGGTGCTCTAATCTCTGAGTTAACACTCTTTTGTGTTGTATGTTTCTGATGTCCTTTTCTCTAATTTTTTAAGTAGATTAATGACCTCTTTTCCCTTGCTATTGAATATGTATGAATCGCTAGTTTTGTATATCTTCAGTATTTAGTATAGTTCATTTGAGCATGGTTGACATTTGAAATATTTAGCATAACTATAAGTAGAAGGAATGAACTCCTAACTCTGGTATATCTTTTGAAGTTTATTTGGTAAACTAATGCATGCTTACAAGAAACCCCAACCTACTAATGAAATCCTCAGAGAAGATGAGCCAAAAACTAGCTATCCCCCCGAACAAAATAGTCACACGCCCAACTCAGCTCCCTACACTGTTGAGGCACAACACTCAGGTGCTTGAAGGCCTAGAGAATTTATTCCCCAGACAAACTTTATAGGCAAAGTTGGCTGGTACCCCAGTACCCGATGACAACTTACATCTTTTGATGAGACCGGTCACAAAGTCCCGTTAACAGAAACTGGCACTAGAAGGAGGGCATGAGCTCGTCCCCTTCAAAAGATTTTAACTTTATACCACCTAACGGTTCCCCAAGCCATAGTTTTAGGAATAAAGCTTTCAGTGGGATTGGATCTTTGTTTCCCACATGATTCAAAAGAGTCCTTAGATCAGCCCCCAATCCCATAAGGTTTGTCAAACTTGAGCCTCCTGCTCGAAAGAAAAGGACCCTACAAACCAAGTAGCCAGCAAACCTTATTAGGGGATCTACTACATCTCAAAGTACCCAAGTCTCCCAGACAATCTCGGGGACCAACACTCAGTGTAGCCAAAATCAAACATCCCCGATGGCTACTTACTTCGGTAACACTGGGTCACCAATGGGGCAGTTCCTCGGTGCTACCAACAATCTTCCCATGCATCCAGAGAAGATCTACCCCATATATGAGCACCTAGGCCCTAGAACTATAGAAGAACATCCCCATGCCTATAAGGATGCCATGAACCAACACCGGATCCAACATCAAGACATTGTGACCCAGATGTTCCTCTGTCCTTAGGACAGAATGAGTTAAACTGGTATCTTAACTTGCCTGCCAACTCCATCAATAGTTGGCAAGATATGGAAGACGCTTTTCTAGCAACCTTCCACGTTTACATGGACCCAGCATGGTCCCATAGCTAGTTTATCTCCATCATGAAGGAACTGAATGAACCTCTCGCAACATTTAACCATTAGTTCCAACGATCCTTGAAGCGGTGCATGGGCACCTTCATCCCATCCATAGACATGACCATCCAGACATATCTTAAATCCATGGACCCTTTTTTTTCCACTCTCCTTTGGAGAACCGCCACCACAAATGACCGGGATACTCTAGCAAAGGTTTACAACCTAGCTTTGGAGTTGTCCTGCAGTTTGAGAAAAGCTCCTGGTGGGATTGGGCAGAGCTTACCATTCAACACAATACCTGATGAAACTTCTTACATCGGGGGATGCAACCCCAATCAGGCAATGGGTGCCCCAGAAATGGCCATGGGCCCACCACCACTGATAGACCAATAAGCCCAGTATGTATATCCATCTCAAACTCATACAATCCTGAGTCTAAGATTCATTCCCTGGAACCAACCGTAGAAAATGCAACAACCATTGACACAACCCTCTAGAGTACCTTTCTTCCAGTCGCTCGTGGCTGGACGATTGCAGTCCTCAGCTTTGGGAGTTGTTGCTGCTTTCCCCAAGAACCAACCGCAATAACCATCACACTGTGATGCAAACACCCAATTGTCTACAAAGTTTGAATCCCTCCAGCAACTATTTTTCTCCCTGACTATGGACATGGGACAGCTGAAGGTGGGGCCTTCTGCACCCCACAACCCCGATTCCCAAAGAGTGAATATATTCTTTGGAAAATGAAATACCAATCATAGAGGAAGAAACTACAACAACGGGCCTTAGCCCAATCAACAACAATAGAATAACAATGCAAATAGCAGAGGTCCTCCAAACCAGAACACCACTCAGGACAGTGTTGGACCCAGTCATTCTGTACAGCTTGTAGAATTCCAACCCCTGACCAACTGGTGTAGATTACATGACATTGGCTCTCATTCTAAGGTGAACTATGCCACACTATAGAAGATCATCATGATCTCATAGTTGGACAGATAGCAACCTGTCAATCCTACTCCCCCAGAAACATCAGCACAAGAGCCTACTCATAGTGCCTTCACCTGTGAGACCATCTTCTTTGGGATAGACAAAGAGGATGAAGAAGAGCCCGAATTGCAGGGGTTCTTTGATGAATCTATCCCGGCCTTTGAGGCCAATTCCTTCACCAACCCACAGACTCCCTACAACACTCAGAGTCAGGGTAGCAAAGGACCAATTTACCTATAAACACCTCCCAAAGATACCCCTCCCTAAGATAATACAACTGATCTCTCCTTCCCACTAAAAGGGTCTGGCTCTAACCAAGCTAAGGATCTGGCCAAGGGAAGCCAACTTTACCCGAGGGGAGGTTTGACATCACAAAGGCATTGGAAAGAACCACCACCTCCATGACCTTGATGGAGGTTTTGTTGAATTGTCCAAAGTAGAAGAAGTATCTTTTGAGGCTCTTGGGAAACTCGGAAGCTGTCAGTCGCCCACCCAAGATTGTCACTTTGATGATGCCAATGTGGATGTCTTCCAGGGAAACATAGAGGATCCTCCCTTCCTACTAGGTCTGAACATACAAGGGAAGAACCTACACAACTGCTTGGTAGACTCCAGAGCTTTAGGCAATGCCATGCCATTATCTATATGCCAGAAGTTCAGACTCTTTCCCACTCCATCCAAAGGTGCAGTAGTCCAACTGGACAAAAATTTTTTAAAAATGATAGGTGAGCTAAAGAACATTCAGATTCAGCTCATTCAAGACCCTCAAATATGAAGCATAATAGACTTCCAAGTGGTGGACATCCCCGAAACTTATGGGATGTTGTTAAGTCAGAATTGGTCTAAGGCCCTTAACGGGTATTTCTCCATGAACTTCTTCCACTTGTGGCTCCCCTGGGAGGGACAGTCAAACCAGATCTAGGTAGAAAGTGAGCCCAGGATGAAGCAGGCCCTCACCAAAGTTGGGAGGGTGAATGAGGTCCTTTTCTCTGAGAATTCACCCAGGGTGTGCCAACCTCTATAGATCCTAACATTTGATTTCACCCTCAGGGAGAATCCATAGTTTCTCAGATAATTCAAGACCTGGACAAAAAATTGAGGGGTGAGGTTAACTCACAAGGTAATGTAGCAACTCTACTACACTCTTGTCTAACACTTGGTGTTAGGTTCATTACCAAAAATATTCTAAACTAGAGTGTGGGCCTTGTATCACCGATGTTACTCGCCACATCAATGCCCTCTGGGAGAAAGAACACAAAGCAGATTCGCCTGGACCCAGCAATCATTTCGGTGGTATGACTAAGGTGCCACCTATCCATGAATCCCAACCATAGGCTACTCTGGAGGAAAACCTCACCCAAGCACCATTAGAGCTAGAGGAAACTCCTCCAAACCTTCCCAAAATCAATCCAAATGTCACTTCTCCTTCCCAGCCCCAGAAAATGAACAATGACTTGTGGACCCTGAAGTTTGACGGGTCCCAATCTAAACAAGACTGCGGGGCTGGAGTGGAACTAATCAACCCATGGGGGAATCCTTCCTTGTGTCTTACAAGCTGTAGTTTAATTTCACAAACAACATCATGGAGTACGAGGCCTTGGTCCTTGGACTCCTATTTGCACTAAGAAAAGGAATCACCCACCTCCTGGCAATGGGTGATTCAGAGTTAATTGTTAAGCAAGTCTAGAGCCAATATACTTGTCACAACAAAAGGTTGGCCACATACCACAACTAGGCATGGAGCCTCATTGAATATTTTGATGCCTTTGGCATTGAACTCATTCCCTGGAAACACATCTACATTCTGGATGCCCTTACCGTATTTTCCAGTACCCTTGAGCCAATGGCTAGCTCACGGCTCTAGAATTTTTCTATTGAGATGGTCCCCACCCCATCCATCCCAGACAATATCACCCACTTTTAGGTCTTTGAGGATGATCAGCATATTCTAGCCTTCATGGCCAATGTTGGTGTCTTTGAGGATTAGATAGTGGAAGAAAGAGATCATGACGATACCGGGCATGGTGAAGAAGATGATGCAATCATAGACTTACCAACCAACACCATCCCTAAGGGGATGATAGTGCTAGAATGCATCTTTGACTTGGACCCCTGTGGCTGAGAGAAGATATCATCCTCCTCAGAGGGAGGAAAATTTGAAAAAGTCAACATCAGTCAGGCTGGTGAAGAAAAATTTGTATACATTGGCACCTCCTGCTCCCCAGAGGAGAAGGAGAAGATTCTCATGGTTCTCTAAGAATACATTGACATAATTGTGTGGGGGTATGAGGATCTAAAGACTTATGACACATCCATCATGACCCATACCATCCCACTGAAACTAGATGCTAAGCCCTTCTGGAAAAAGCAAAGACTGGTAAACCCATTGATCAAGCCTCTAATTCATTAGGAGGTTCAAAAACTGCTATTAGCTCAAATTATTTTTCCTATCTTGCATACAACTTGGGTTTCCAACCTCGTCCCTATGAGGAAGAAAAGCAGAAAGATTTGCCTTTGCGTGGATTTTTGCAATTTGAATAAGGAATCCAAGAAGGATAATCACCCTCTCCCCTCATTGGATGAGGTATTACAAATCATGAATGGATCCCAAATTATGTCCTTCCTGGATGGGTACTCCAGGTATAACCAAGTCATGGTTAAGTACAAAGATAGAGACAAAATGATGTTCACTACCAAGTGGGGAACATTTTCATATCGAAGGATGCCCTTTGGCCTTATCAATGCAGTGGCAACATTTCAAAAGGCTATAAACATCATGTTTGAGGGCCTAGTTAACATATGCATAATCATCTACATGGATGATTTGACCGTCTTTTCCTAGGACAGGCATGATCACTCCGCCCACCTCGCCTAAATTTGTGAGAGATTTTGTTGGTATGGAATTTCCCTCAACCCTAAGAAATGTATATTTAGGGTCACTGAAGGGAATTTTCTCAGGCATATCATCTCCGAGAAGGGTATATCCATTGACCCTAAGAGAGTTGAAGCATTGTTGACTCTACAAATGCCCGACAGTAAGAAAGAAATGAGATCTTTCTTTGGAAAGATCAATTTTGTCTGGTGATTCATCACTGGATTTGCTGAGATAGTAAAACCACTCAACGATATGATGAAGAAAGACACAAAGATTAAGTGGAGCCCCAAAGTGAAGCGAGCATTTTCTCAGATCAAGAAAACCATAGCGGAGGCACCAGTCCTAGCAAGTCCAGACTATTCCCTCCCATTCCACATATACTCCTTCACCTCATCAAATTTCGCAGCAATGGTCCTAACCCAAAAATTTGAAGGGGAAGAACAACCTATTGCCTTTATGAGCTCCCCCTTCAAGAACGTTGAAGTCTGATACTCATCTTTGGAAAAGAAGGCCTTTTCTCTAGTCTGTGCCATGAAGAAATTATAGCATTATATTCTCCGGAGCAAAGTACATACTATTATCCCAAACCACGCTGTGAAATCTCTATTGTTGCAAAGTGAATTGGGTGAACGATGGGGGAAATGGATGGTCATCCTCCAAGAATATGATCTAGAAATGTAACCCATGAAGATAGTCTAAGGCCAGGGACTATGTAGAGCAATGGCAGAAGGAACTCCAGACATTGAATGCCAAACTTACACAGTGGAGTCCGTCACCCAAGACCCATGGTATACCAATCTAGTGTACCTATTGCTCAATAATAGATGCCCAGAGGGGCTTCCCCAAAACAAATGTCATGCCCTATGGTTGAAACGCACACACTTCATGATAAAAATGGAATGAAGTTCCGCAGGAACTATGAAGGGATATACCTCTGGTGCATAGATAGGGACCAAGCTGCTAAAACAATCAAAGAATTTCATGGGCACTTTCGGACCGGGCATGGCTCAGCTGACACAACTGCCCACCAGATTCTCCAGGTTAGATACTATTGGCCCTTCATTTTAAGGATGTCTATACTCATGTTAGGAGATGCCACACCTACCAAATGGTGGCACATCATGAGAAAAACCCGGCCATGCCTTTGCAGCTGGTCTTTGAATTTAGACCCTTCGCCCAATGGGCATTTGCTTTTATTGAGAAAATCAACCCCAAGTCATCTGCCAGCCACCAGAACATTCTGACTACTACCAATTATTGCACCCGGTAGTCTAAAGCAATTCCTTGCAAAAACAACACGACAGATGTAGTTATTAAATTCCTGGAAGAAAACATAGTCACCCATTTTGGAATGCCATTTTCTATAGTGTGTGACAATGGTCCATCATTTTCTTCGGCATAGTTACTTGAATGGACCTATGAGAGGAAGATCACCTTAAAGTTCTCCAGCAACTACTACCCCCAGGGTAATGGTGTGGCTAAATCTACTAATAAAAACTTGTTGGAGGTGATCAAACACTTGTTAGAACAAAATCCCTAGAAATGGAACCAAAATCTTAGGCTCACCCTCTAGGTGGATCGTATTAGAATAAAGGCAGCCCTGGGGACATCCCTGTTTCACCTGTTTTATGGCCGGAATCCAGTATTCCCTATCAACTTACAAATACTAGTCTTACATTTTATGTAGGAATTCAACAACCGGGACGAGATTGTGGAGGTTTAGCTACTAAACCTGGTGAGAATAGAGGAACAAAGAGACACAGCATTGGAACACTTCACGCCTCACCAAACAGTAGCTAAATGATGGTTTGACTGAAGAACCCGATATAAGGCCTTTCAAATTTTTGGGCTTAGTCCTCTTGTGGGACAAGGCCCAAGAAAAGAAGGGAAAGCACACTAAGTTTCAAGGACTCTAGCTCAGACCATATCTGATATCTGAGATCTACGAGACAAATACTTATCGCCTCAATACCATGACCGGTGAAACCATCCCATTGCCTATCAATGGGCAGTTTCTCAAGCACTATTTTGAGTGAGGTGGGTGGTTATTTTGTCCAAAGTTGTACTATATGTAAATTCCTTGCTTGTAAGTACCTTTCCCGGTGTTCTTTTTGAATACCTTGTCCTTGTAAATAATTTGTCAGCCATCCTCCGGGACCGTCTTCTTTTTTCTTGCTTGCTTTTTTTGGGGGGGGTTTTTTTTCCTGAGTTCCCAGCGTGTTTCCCTCTTCTTGTAGACAGGTATGCTTCACATAACATCTAGTCCCTAGAATGGTACCTTATGCATTAAGGGTAGTTTGGAGTCTATTGTTAGCATGGTGGAATTTTTTCGCACTCTGGAGTTTTTTTGTGCGTATGGTAATGGGTTATGAGTAATCTTCATCAGATTCATATCTTGGAAGTCTAGACATCAGTTAACAGAAAATATAAGAAGCAAGTAATCACATGGTCCTTGAGGGAAGATCAGTTGCACTGGTTATTGGCCAAGTCTGAAAATCATAAAAATATCCTGGGTCCAAAACATTCTCTCCTATTTGGCACTATGAATTAGGTGACAAAGTAAAAGAAGTACTGCCATGAAAATTAGCTAAGCTTAAGGTTCACGGTGAAAGAAGTACCACCTTCCCATCTTCAAAAGAAAAGAAAAGAAAAGAACTAAAGAATAAAGAATTCTAGTATCGGAGGGGAACGTGCAAGATAGTATGACTTTGGTTTAATATATTCAGTTCCTCTTCTCTGCTTCTCCTAGAAATCATTGGCTTGATTTTCTTTCAAAGAACACACCTCACAGCTGATGAAAGACCAAAATATTGAATCAATGATGAGTCATATTTTCTTAGACACCTCATGCTTTGCAAGCAGAATGCCCTAGGTAAAGATTAATTATGTTTTTTCTAACCAGATATTTTGAAGTTCTTGAATGTGCTAAGGCATTTGTCCCAGTGAGTCACTATTTGTTATTCCCTACATACCCATCCCTACATTTTGTAGGAAAAATGTTGGGTTCCCCTTTTCTCTTTTTGTTTTTCCTTGGTTCCTTTTTGTTTCCTTTTGTTTTCCTTCAGGATTTTCTTCCACGAAGGTCATTTTCTTTTTCTTTTTGTTCTCTTTCCTCTGGGACCCAGTCCCAGAGTGTGTTTTTATTTTGAGTCGGCCAGATCCCAGACTCTGAGATTCTCTATCATCATGTCTTCTTTTATTAGAAGGTGTGGTTGCATGGAATCCCTGGACCTAGAGTCTGGAGGTTTTCCTTTAAGGGTTTGCAGAGGAAAGCAACATCTTTTTACCCTAAGGGTATAAATAGGATTTACTAGTCCTTTTTACACTTACCACGATCAAAATACTCAGAGTGATTAAAGTGATTCAAAGGCGATTAAGGTGATTCAACAGTGTTTAAGTTCAATTTTATCTCTATGATTAACGGTTGATTAACAAAAATTAGCAGTATTGGGTCATGGTCATTTGAAGGTTAACTAGTTGTAGAGTGCCTCCCATGCTCATCATCCCCGCATTCCTCATTTTTTTAGGAAGGTCCTTCGGTTCTCCTTTCTGGTTTCATTCTTCCTGGTTTTGCTTTGTCTCGCTTTTTGTGCTTTCTGGTTTTTGGGTTTTCATTTTCATTCTATTTTCTTTTGTTTTGGTTTTTGCCTGTCTGTCATCGCCTCCCATTGGTGGGACAACTCTACTAGAGGGTTTTCTTCCCTCTGTACAGTTGTAAATTGGTGTAAATAGATTGTATATATCTTGTACATTATGTAATTCTCTATAAATAGTTGTATATAGGCTCCTTTCTGGTCGGCCTGCGAGTTGTGCTTTGGCCCTCATGGTGTTTCGACCCTCTATAAATTTCATGTATATTAAAGTATAACCTCCCTATTTTGTGTCAAGATCATTGTGCCCTTTCACATTTAAACTACATTGTTGAGCTTGCCCTCATGACGCCTACCTGGTTCAACTCCAGCACCTCGCATGTTCGAGCCATAATTATTTTCTCTCTCTTCTATCCTTTTGCCTTCATGGCAGGATTAATCTCCAGTGATCAAGAATTCAAACAACATCCCATCTAGCACTTATTTCCCTTATGTCAGCCCACTTATCATCATTAATATTCTTTATGTCATCTGTCACGTGGCCATGTGACAACCCATGTAAGCCAAGTATGGCTCGCTGTCGGTCATGTCGAAAACGGCTAGTGTCTCCGAACTTAGGGTGTTGTAAAGCCCCTATTTCTTCATTCCATTTTTGTTTCCTAAACTAATACCTTGAATCCTTCAGACGTTGATCAAAATATAACCTTTTCTAACTTTGATATTATGAGATTTTGATGCATACTAATACATTTTGAACAGGTCTGGAATGGTGGTGAATTCTCCGAAGTCCCTCAAATGTTGTATCTTTGTCATATTATTTGTATTAATGGTTCTCCGGTCTTGCAGGTTGCAGATAATCCATCAACATGTCTAAAGTGACAACTCCTCCTGGAAGTCCGGAGCTTCCAACCACCTACACTCGGGCGGCCACGAAAAAAAAAGGTAGAGAAGATGTTGGCCAAAATTTTGTTAACCTCCAAGTACCCAAGGGAGGGTGTTCTTATGGGGTCCAAAGTGGACTCCAAACTATAGGAAATTATAGATACTAAGCTTGGGCTACGGGCTAAAATGCAGAGCCTGGTTCAAACCATATACCAATAGAGAGCCACCGGAGATGATATGGTGAAGTACGTGGCCACCTCTGAAATTATCAAGGCTGCAAGTTTTCCCTACTCGGTGCAAGCCCCAAAGTTGATCCTTCAACTAGTAACACTTTACAACACCCCCACCCGGGTTGTTTTTCTCGTTGATCCTCTACCACTACAGTGCCTAGCTCCCATCGTCAATTTGGAAGCTACCACTTTTTCTTCAGGGCTGAGGATCCCCTAGTTCAAGGGAGGTATTGTTATCTCCTAATCGGTATCACTGAAGGAGTTTGAGGAAGCCTCCCTCCTCACCCAACAACATCTGAACACTCACTGGCTGAAGTCCCTGAGAAGGGACTATAAATATATGAAGCTGGAGATTTCCCATGGTGACTTCAAAGAATTCATTTAGGTGGGAATCATATTATTGTGCAGGCTCTTCAGAGAGCTCCATGCCCGAGACTTTTTGGCATGGATGTATAACTTTCTCTACTACATCACCACCCATAGTCAGACCTTCAACTGAGTGGCTATCATCACCAAACATGTAGACACACAGCTAAAGATTGTCCTCCAGAATTAAAAATTCTACATGACATCCGATGTATTGTGGGCACTGGCCCAATAGAGACCCGCTTTTTGGGGATTGCAGACAGTGGGCATTCTCGGGAATGGGCCCAGCCAATTGGTTCCATGGGAACATTATCCCTAGGTTTAGTGGGAACTTAGCTTCCCTAATTTTTGTAG
Source organism: Thuja plicata (assembly GCA_018584345.1). Lineage (NCBI taxonomy): Eukaryota > Viridiplantae > Streptophyta > Pinopsida > Cupressales > Cupressaceae > Thuja > Thuja plicata. The sequence continues at coordinate 369,099 of MU226239.1, forward strand.
GGTAAATGATGTGTTCATTTACCACAATATTTTGTCACTTACTCAGGACACCAGGTATCGATTATCATAGGAGGTGATGAACCTGGTAAGCACTTACAAAAATTATTTTATTCAATTCCAGAAGCATACATACATTTGGGTGACTGGCTTCTCTAGGAAACCCTACCTACTCCCTAGGCATTGCAGGGATAGGATTATTCTTTTGGAGTTTTGCAGGCAAATCCAAGAGCTCCACGCATTATTTGTCTTGAAGAAGGTCATATCAATCCCATTCTCAATCACTTGTGGGAACTATTCTTGTAGTCTCACGGTGGCCAAAGAGGTCGATAATGAGTTAAAGAGTTTGGGACTGGCAGAATTCCACTTTACCAAAAGAAATTTTAATCCGGTGGATAAAATAAGGGAGGTGCTACCTTGGGCATCCATGCTACACAAAGATGATATTGAAGATATCTAGGCAGATTTCTAGGACAGTTTTGATCTTCGTGCCTGGCAGCACTCCAAAAAGTCTAAAGGTTTAATGAAGGCCCTCAACCTTCAGGCTTCCCAAAAGATTTTATAGATGATGGGCCCCTGGAGGACCCATCATATAAAGAGCAGGGGATCGACAAATTAGATCTCCCTCTGGTGGATTGGGGCAGCCCAGAGAACCTAACAATTGAAGATGTGTGTCACCCCATTATTTATAATATTCATAAGTATTTTGAGCGGGTGTGTCCAAGGAGCACTCATAAAGGCCCAATTGTGCGGAGGTCTGCTTCAACTTCCAGAGCTGTGAGACCAAGCAAAAGCAAGGGGAAGGAGAAAGAAAGTGTCCTGGCCCAAGTGCCTTCCCAAGGTTCACTCTCCATGATGGCACAAATTCATGAATAGATGGAGGTGCCTAGGCTGACGAGCCAGAAGATAAGTTCCCAGCTCTCCTGTGGTCTCCTCGCAACTCCAGTGGGATCTGCTCGCCTGACGGGATCCCCCTCGCTGGAAACACTAATGAGCAGGCAGACATTCACCGAGGTGGAGACTGTAGATGTTCTAGATTTCGGGGCCCCATTACAAAGAAAAAAGAAGCAGAAGGTAGCCCATCCCCCAAGCAAAGACACAGGCCCCCGCATGCCCAATGTTCCCCCAGTGGTAGTTAGTTCAGACTCCCCTGAACTGGATGATATTTCAAAGATCTCTCTCCTACACAACAACTTCGATGACAACTTTAAGATGGATGAGCTCATGAACCTGCACGGGGAAATAGATAAGGCGATGGAATAAATTGCCACCCAAAAGAAGGAAAGGACCCCTGTCAAGGAAGAAATCTCAAAAAAATAAATTCTCACGGAGCAGGAGACTCGGGCAGAAGCACGGAAGGAACTTGAGGAGGAGGAAACACCGGTCCAGGGGACCCAGGAAAAATCAAGGCAAGTAAATGATGAGAAACTGACAACTAGGGAAATCAGACCTACGGGATCAACCATATCCCCAACCATCAAGCTCCAAATGCCTTTGGTTACTCTGGGTGACCAAGTGCCCTGGAGTACATTCAATGAGGTAGTCTCAGTGGCCCAACAGTCAAACATTGGCTAGACACCTCTGCCACCTACGGAGAATGTTCCAACGAAGAAAGATGTTCTGGCAAATAATGTCGAAGGTGAAAAATAGCAGCATGATGAGGGGAAGAACCCTGAGGATATAAATGTCAATTCAACAGATGCTGAGAAGGATGGGGAAATCCCCAATGATACAGGTGATGTTGATGCGGGTAGAGATGAGGTCCCAAACATCATGGATAAGGATGCCAATAGGATGGAAGACACTGAGTCTTCCAGAGAGAGGGAATAAGAATAGGAAAAGGAGAAAGAGCCTGATGAAATTGCATATATCAGGATTGCACCGTCGAACTCCGAAGGGAGCCCCAACACCCATGCCTTGGAAATAAAACTGCCCCATCCACCACAATGGCTGGTGGAATATATAAAAAGGAAGGCCCCAGTGATAGCAACAGGTGTTCCCCTCTCCTTGGCTGAGATGATGGCCCAGAACACAGAGGCCAAGAAGCCTAAAAAGGCCCAGATAGTCCATACCCTTTGGCCCAGTCTGGGAGGAAGCACAATTGCAATAATTGCAACAGATCCCCCAAATACAGATGCAGCAACCGCAAGAGCTGAAGATTATGTAATTAGAGAGGTGCCTCTGGGGAGGAGAGATAAGTAGGGAGAGATAGACCTACTAAGAGAGGCAACCTAGGTAGTAGAGGCCCGATATGATAAAAAAATGCATAAGTTGAAGGAGGAAAGAGCAAATAATAAAAATCTCCTTAGGATTTTAGTAGAGCTTACATAGCCATTGACCAAAATCCATCTGGAAGCCTCCACCTTCAGACCACTGCTTCCATAGGGTGACATGGATGCTCTCAGGGCCATGAAGAAAAAGGCATAGGCTATAGATGGGTGGATCGCTGAGTAGATAAAGGTCATAAGGCAATTTTTGGATGTATAACTCCTGGACCTTTACTTGGCCAAAAATCTCTTGGGCCAAGTGACCAATGTTATTGTCCAATGGGAGGGGGACTTAGAGAAATATGAAGGGTGGAAGACCAGATTAGATGAAGTCATCAACTCCGGGGAAGAGGTCTTCATAGAGATGGTAATTTTAGGAGAGGAATCATTTTAATTCCTTCAGGTCCAGTACTCCAGACTTGGCCTCAAAATTGAGGTATGCAAGCAACTGGTCACGACACTAAAATAGAAAGTCACAGTGGTCCAGTATCCTTTGGACCTATTTAAAGCATTCATTTGAAGGGTGTCACAAGTTGATCCCTTCACCACCAGAACGTGCACCCCAGAGGATTATGTCCTCAGTAAATATGATGAGTTGATGGAGTCCTGGTATTAGTCTTTTGGAGACTTCGACAGAGGGAAGGTGTTAATAATATCTAAGATGATGCTCCGGGCTCATGACTCTGTGAAAATAGTAGATGAATTTTGGGAAGGGGCCAGAGATATTGAAGAAAAGTTTGGAATTTTCTGTGATCGATGGAATAGCATCAAGAACATAGATGAAGATGGCATAAGCTAAGTTTTAGAGACATTCAAGAATATTAAGGGACAGTAAAGTTCTCTATATTCTGGGTATTTTCACCAGTAGGGTGTATTTTGAGCATTCATTATTCTTTGGGCATAAGCCCTAGATTATGAAATTCTGAATCCAACAATTTTGTATTCTTTTAGTGACCCATATAAAGGTTCCCCGGAGCTGACCGGTCATTATCCAGCAGTTAATAAGGGTGTCAAAAATTAGGTGATCCCGGTAAGGTATGTTAGATAGAGGGATGGCCCTAACAGGTGATCTTCCCAAGGTGCCACCCCAACATTAACTACCTGGTGTATCAAAGATAGTGAGCTGCATTTCGCATTAATGAGGCATGTAGCCTTGAACTCTAGGAAGATCAGATTTCTTCTCTTCTCTCCCTGATGCTCTTCTCGAGGCTGATTCTTCCATCCTTTCTTCTTGTCTTCTTCTTCCAATTTGTTAAACCTCTACTCTTTTCAAGGTGATTGTAAAGTGGTGCAGGTAGTACCGACCACCAGATATTATATTTTAATATTGAGTGTATATTTAGAATAGGGTAAACTTTAGGGAAAGTATGTGTATAAATAACAAGTCTGACCTCATTTCAAGGGTCAGAAAAATTGATGATTTTGCAGTCCAATACTATTAGCATTCATCATTTCATTTCTTATAGTTGCATAGCTCAATGCTTGGTAGTTTGTAGTAGTTCTTAGTAGCTAGATGCTCTCTTGGGGCCATTGATGTACACACTAGTGATGTTGGAAACCTGTTAATGAAGAAAGAAGAGTTTTGGCAATGACGTTGTTGGTGTTCTAATCTCTGAGTTAACACTCTTTTGTGTTGTATATTTTTGATGTCCTTTGCTCTAATATTTCAAGTATATTAATGACCTCTTTTCCCTTGCTATTGAATATGTATGAATCATTGGTTTTGTATATGTTCAGTATTTACTATAGTTCATTAGAGTGTGGTTGATGTTTGAAATATTTATCATAACTATAAGTAGAAGGAATGAACTCCTAACTTTGTCATTTCTTTTGAAGTTTATTTGGTAAACTAATGTGTGCTTGCAGGAAACCCTGACCTACTAACAAAATCCCTAGAGAAGATGAGCCAGAAACTAGCTATCCCCCTGAACAAAATAGTCACACGCCCAACTTAGCTCCCCACACTATCGAGACCTGACACTCAGGTACTTGAAGGCCTGGAGAATTTATTCCTTAGACATCATTTACATGAAAAGTTGGTTGGTACCCAGTGACAACTTACATCTGTTGATGAGGCTAGTCACAAAGTCCAGTCAACACTTCCTTGGACCTTTCTCTCCCTTTGTAGAAACTTATTTTTTTTATCTTTACTCTCCCTTTTAGTGATGTTCTTTTTCTTGATAGATATTTCACTATTGGATATCTCTCTCCCTCTAGATGTACTTTTCCTTAATGGATATTTCATATGGATATATCCCTCTCCCTTTGATAGCAATGCCAAAAAAAATATATAATTGAATCTCTTGTCCATCAGTAATAACGCTCTGTAGTAGCCAATAATATTTCTGGTGTGTGGTTCAGATAAGTACCTTCTTGTACTGATATGTCATTGCATTCCATCTCTCAGCTTGCATCAACAAGATTGATCTTCTGATAATGTGTAGGATGATGCAGCTTTCTAGTCAGCTTAGTGACTAGTAGATAAGGGTCTGACCCCTATTCTATTCATCAGGTACTCAAATGTATCTTTTGGCAATGGTTTTGTAAATATGTCTGCTAATTTTTCTTTGGATTGTACATATTGCAGTATCACCTCTTTCTCTTGTACTTGTTTCCTTAAGTAATGATACTTAATAGCTATGTGATTTGTCTTAGCATGCATCACAAGGTTCTTTGAAATATTGATAGCACTTGTATTATCACAATAGATAATCACTGGTTCATGAATTTCCATATTCATACCTTTCAGTAATTGTTTGATCCATGCAATGTTAGAGAAATTTGCAGTAGCAACCACATATTCTACTTTTGCAGTTGATTTTGATATGCATCCTTGATTTTTACTTATCCATGTGACAAGTCTATCACGCATAAAGAATGCTCCTCCTGTTGTTCTCTTTCTATCATCTATGTTTCCAGCCCAATCAGCATTTGTATAAACTTATAGCTCAAATGTACCATCTTTATTATACCACAAACCATAGTCTTTAGTATTCTTTAGATATCTCAAAATTCTTTTAACAGTAGTCATGTGTGATTCCTTGGGATTAGGAGAGAATCTTGCAACTATTCCAACTGCATGTGCTATATCGAGTCTTGTGTGTACAACATACATTAGTTTTCCAATCATAGATCTGTATAAGGCCTAATTTACCTCAGTTGACTTGTCTTCCTTTGTCAATTTGCATCTGGTTTCCATAGGTGTTCCAGCTGTTTTGGAGTCCTCCATTTTGAATATCTTCATAACTTGTTTGATGTATTTGGATTGTGTGATGTAGATGCCTTCATCCTTTTGTAGAATCTGTAGACCAAGAAAAAATTTGATCTCTCCAAACATTGACATCTCAAATTCTGTGCTTGTTTCATCAGAAAATGACTTGCATAACATATCATTAACTCCAAATATGATATCATCAACAAATACCTCAACAATCAGAATCTTATCATCAGTATCTCTTTTTAGGATCAACAAACCCTTTAGGTTGTTCAATGTATACCTCCTCTTCTAGTATTCCTTTCAGAAATGTAGATTTAACATCCATTTGGTATACTTTGAATCCTTTGAAAGCAGCATAAGCAAATATAATTTTTACTCCTTCTAGTCTAGCAACGGGTGCAAAGGTTTCTCCATAGTCAATACCTTCTTCGCGTGCATACCCTTTACATGCCAGTCTTGCTTTGTTCCTTGTGACTTCTTCATTCTCATTTAGCTAATTTCTGAGTATCCATTTGGTACCAATGCAATTTTTTCACTCGGTCTAGTTACAAATGTCCATTTTTTGTTCTTCTCAATCTTCTCAATCCCTTCATTCATTGCACTAACCCATTATTTATTTTCAAGTGCAATATTAATAGATTTAGGCTCAAAATCACAAATCAAACATCTAGTGTTCAGTGACTTACTTCTTGTTCTCATTCCATCTCTTTTGTCTCCAATGATTTGGTCTTGTGGATGGTGTCTTCTGACATACTTAGTAAGTATAGGTTCGTATCTATGATCATCATTTTGACCTTCATTTTGATATTCATCATCACTCAGTTCAACATTGTGAGCATTTTCCTGATTCTTGGTGTGTGCATCTTGTTTCTTGGTTGCATTGTTCTATCGCTCGGTAGCGATACACTATTGCTCAGGCCGAGTGTCAGGTTCTTCACTGTAGACAAATTTTTTGTAATCTTTGGGTTCTTTTTTGCTTTCCTCATCATTTTTCTTAGCAAATTCATCCACTTTGACATTTGCACTTTTAATGATTTAGTTAGAGGATTTGTTAAGACAGTTATAATCTTTTCTTTTGGTATAATATCCTAGAAATATTCCTTCATCACTTTTAGAGTCAAGTTTCACATTTCTATCATCTTTCAATATATAACATTGACTTCCAAAAATTCTAAAGTAACTCACATTTGGTGTGTATCTATACCATAGCTCATAGGGTGTCTTATTGGTGTCTTTCTTCAAGTAAACTCAGTTTAATGTATAGATAGCAGTACTTATAGCTTCTCTCCAAAATATTTGTGTGATTCCTTTTTCAATCATCAATTTTCTGGCACAATCAACAATTAATCTATTTATCCTTTTAGCAATCCCATTTTGCTATGGTGTTCTCAGTGCAGAAACATGTCTTGTAATTTCATGCTCATTACAAAATTTATTGAATTCATCATAAATAAATTCTCCTCCTCTATCTGACCTTAATCCTTTTAGTTCTTTTCCACTTTTCTTTTCAACTATAGCTTTATACCATTTAAACATCTTAAATGCTTTTGATTTCCATTTTACGAACATGACAGTCGTCATCGTAGAATAGTCATCAACAAATAGAATGAAGTATCTATCACCATAATAGCTTTTTGTTCTCATTGGTCCACATAATTTAGTATGGACTAACTCTAGAATAGCATTAGATGTGTAGGTTTTCCTCTTGAAACTAGACTTTGTCATTTTTCCTTTTTGACAATTCTTGCACATGACATGGTCGGGTTTTGACATGCTTTGTAAGCCTCTTACTTTCCTTTTTCTTGTTTATCCTAACCATGTTGTCAAAATTCACATAACATAACCTTTTATGCCACAACCAAATGTATTCATTTCTAGCCAATAAATAAGTAGTCTCAATCTTATCAAGATAGAATAGGTTATCTTTTATTTGTTCACCAATACCGATCAACCTTCCTGTTCCATTATAGATCTTTGCCTTTTTGTTCTCAAATGCAACTCGGTGTCCTGTGTTATTTAGTTGTAAAACACTCAATAGATTATAGTTAATTCCTTTCACTAAATATGCATTTTCACATCTAATCAGATTATTCAACATGATGGTTACTTTACCTTCAATTGGATAGGGCGAGTCATTACCCATCCTAACTGATCCACCATTATAATTTTCAAAATTTTCAAAATTTTCCTTATCTCTAGTCATGTGGTGAATAGAGCCACTATCAATAATCCAGACATAATTTTTTCTAACTTTATATATGAGTGTAGTTTCAACATACCTTTCTTCTTTGTTTGAATCATCCTTCATAGCAACAAATACTACCTCAAAAACTTTATCAGATTTGATTTCAATATTTTCAGCTTTGTTCTCAACCAGGTAACAAGCCTTCTTGCCTTTGTCCTTGTAGTCTTGGTTATCTCTTCTGTCAGAGTTTTAGTTTCTTCGGTAGCCTCAGTCATCACTTATGTCAAACTTCTTTTCATAAGATCTATCATTGTTTCTTTCATCTTTTCTCTTGTTAGGGCATCTAGCAGCAAAGTGTCCAATTTCTTTGCAATTAAAACATACCAATGGTAATTTACCTTTGTATCTACCTTTGCCTCTTTGCAATCTTCTATCCATTAGTGCTTCAATTTCATCAAGTTCTTGTTCATCACTATCACTTTCACTATCATTTCTCATCATGTGTTTATGACTTGATTTACTTATTTTTAGAGAAGATTTGAATGCAGACTCAATAGTTGGTAAGACACTATTGTCAAATTTATTCATCTCAAATGAAATAAGTCAACCAATCAAACTATCAAGAGTAACATTGTTATTTGTTACTTCTCTCATTTCTTGAATTGCAGATACTCTAATAGCATAAATAGGCAGTAAGGTTCTCAGAATTTTACTTACCACTGTTTCTTCCTTAAGTATGCCTCCTACTCCTCAGATAGAATTAACAACATCTTTGATTTTGTTACTATACTGAGTGATATTTACTCCTTCTTTCATTCTTAGGTCATCAAAATTTCCTCTTAGGCTTTTATCTTTAGCTCTCAGCACATTTGTATCTCTTCCATGTACTAGCTTAATTTTGTCCCACATTTTCTTTGCAATGGTGCATGATTTTACATCTTCAAATTTAGCATAGAATAGTGAAGAAGAAAGTTCTATCATCATAGAATTATGTTCATGTTTGTCTCTTAATTGATCAATAGTCAAAGGTCCTATCGGTGTAACATATTCAGTATCCAAGTATTGTGTGACATCATTTCCAATACCTGATAGGTGGAGTCTTATCATGCTTTTCCATGATGCAAAGTTGTCTGTGTTCAACTTAGGCACATCCCTTTTACTCATCTTGTGATCTTTAGCTTGATTCTTTAAACTCTCTTCCGAGCACACTAGCTCTGATACCAATTGTTACAATAACTGAGAGGGGGGTGAATCAGTGGCCTCAAAAATTAATCCAATAATCCAGCCAAAAATTATATCAAAAATATAATACCTTTAGTTATCTTTCAGTCCTACAAGATGTATGCCTTTAAGTAATCTTAACCAATATATACTGCTCGATGAATATACTGTTTATCTTTTCTTAGACTTTATCGAGTAGCAGTAAATAAACTTAGTGTTTACCAACCAATCCTATTTTAGTAATGTGTATAGAAAAACATCAAACCAATGAACCATATACACATTTGACACGTGTATTTTTAATGTGGAAAACTTGTTAAGGGAAAAACACTTGGGACCGGTAACCCAAAATTTTTACTCTTCTGAAGTGAGCTCGGTGAAGAGCCAACCCTGTTAAAGGTTAAAAACACATTGTTAAGTGTGACCTTGTTAGAGGATTCAAAAATAACAGTTTATCATTTGATCTAGCATTCACTATGTTGTCAACATGAAAACCTTGTGATACCCTTGAGTAACTCAATACAATAAGAATGGTTAAATCCCACTCGGTTAAGAGATTTTCTAAATCAATGGTTAAACTGAAATAGTAAATGATATGTTCAACAATACAACTTTAACTTGTAGATTTTTAGATCTATTGTTAGTCCATAATAGCTCTCCAATAAATGTTCTCTTCAATCATTTTTCTCCCCTTCTTTGTTCTTTCTGCTCGGTGAATGCTCTTGCTTCTGTTGCTTGGTGTCTAAAGAATTCTTGGCTCTGTTCTTTAGCCTATATCATCAAATCTGCATGACGAATTCTATCTTCACCAGAATTATATTCAGCATCCCTCCTTTCATAATGAATTCCTTGTCTCTTTATATAGACATAATTTTATCATTTACTGTCCTTGTCTTTCTTGTTCTTGACATAGATTGCTTCTTGATCCGCAAATATTGTCATGCATTGCTTTAATCTTTAAATCTTTGCTTTAGTTTTATTCGATAGATTTTTCCCTGACAACTGTGACTAAAACTAGCTTTAAATCTCCTTCTTATCCTTAGTTCAACTGGTCGATGGAAATAAGGAAATAAATCAGTTAACTCTAAATATAGCTCCTGTCAGCTAAGTGTTTTTTCATTTTCTCACTTCAATTGATTTCGGTGATCAATCTTCAATTAGCTCATTCATTGACTCTAGTTGTCCTCGGACATCAACTTCAGTTATGCTCGGTGACCACTTCAATTATGCTCGGTGTTGCGGTGCTCGGTATACACTGTGACTGCTCGGGGTTCTCTATCTGTTGGTGTGCACTTGTCATGCCCATAATATTACACCCAAAAATGTAATAACTTTTTTTTTGAAAGGTTTAAATAAATTCTTAAGGATAACAGTTAAGAGGTTAACCAAGTGTAATAAGCTTAAACAGGGAATACAGGTTGGAGAGCTAGCTTAAGTTATTAGTAAAAAATATCGTTAGGGTCAAGGGGAATCATGACCACTTGTCAACATCCCTTAACCCATATGTAAAAAAAAACAAAACTCCTAGGTTAATCTTGAAAAAGGTCCTAGTTAGGTTCTTTGACCTAATTGTTTCATGAGTAAGGTTATAATCCGTAGAAGGGTTATCTGATCTCGCTTTACTTAAGTTTATCCCTAAAAGGGTAGACGTCTAAATGTGACATTTAAACTAACATTCAAGAAATTGGCATAATTAATTAAATCATTCTTTAATAGAGTTTGAAGATGTGATTAAGTCTAAACTTTTTTTAATAGAATTTAACTAGCTATATTTATGAATGTTTATTTAAATAATTCATTAACTCCAAGAGTACTAAAGATTATGACATTAATTGAGATTAAACTATAACACTATTTTTACAATGGCTAGTATATTGGCCACATATATTGGACCTATTAAAATAACATTATCAAGTTTAAATTATTATCTAGTGTTTAAATGAAACTTAATTAAACTACATTCCACATTAATATTAAATCAATAAAATCTAAATTGCCACATTTACTTATGAAGAGTCTTATTTGGTATTCCCACAGTGTCGGATCAGTTTAATAAAATAATAACTCACTCTCATAAAAATATTATCTTAAAACATCGGTCCATTTAAATTATTATTATTATTATTCTTTAAAAAAAAAAAAATCTGACAATGAGCTAAAACTTAATTAAATAAATAAATAAAAACTTACTTTATTACCCACGTTTAACCTAAAATTCTGAAATGTTATTCATATGATAATAGACACTATAATGGTTATTAAAAACTTACTTAAAATCTTCTACAAGATTAACATTTATCTAATTGGCTAATCTAAAATTTTCTAACTTCGCCCTACAATTTTATTACATTAAACATATTAACGTTTACTAATGATTTTCGCCTTCTTGCAGAATATACAACCTTAGCTAAAATTTTCCTCTTCCGATAATAAAATGAGTGACTTTATTAATCTCAATTTCGTATTAAAACTAATTAAGCAAATTTAATTTTTATGTCTTGAAATCAGGATATATATATATAATCTGGCAATATAGTCAATTCCATTATTAAGTATAAATTTCCTAGAAAATTAACTAAATTAAATAACTAATAATATATCTCACTAAGGTTATCGATCTGATATTTCCCCTTTTTAAGTCAATTATATTATTGTGTATAATATTTATAATTTAATCAATAAAACTTACAACTCAAATAGGGTAGTTATTTAAAAGTCATTTTATTGAAAAGTCAACATTTCAACTTTTAAAGTTTCTAATCTTAATTAACTTAGTTAATCATATCTTACTCCATGAATTAATTTTGCCATAATCTTATAACTAAAATTTTGTTTAAATTATTATATATGTTAGAGAAGACTGTAAATTTAAATATCTTAATTGCACATATTAAAGTATTAACTTCAACCAATAAATTTATTAAGTCAACTTATTAAACAATTTAGAAAAGAATAATACAAGTGAAAAATTAAATTACCCAACTCAAAAAGAAATAAGAAAAAAGCTTCGCACTAAAAGCACTTTCTTTAAAAATAAGGATGAAAAATCATTTTTCCCTCTCAAAATTTTGCATGCCCTAACCCTAATTCAATATTAGGGTTAGGCTCCAAAATAAGAAGTGACAAGAATCACATTATTCCATTTTCTACCATATTTTCTTCTCCCTTCTTCTTCTACAAACCCTAGCCTCTATTTTTTTTCTTCCACCATTGTTTTCTATTTGCAGGTATGAAGAATGGAAGTCATAGAGAATGTTGTATACATATTCTTATATATAAACATATATACAATAATTTGTATATATATTTATATATGAAACATATATACACTTTGGTTGCTAAAAAAGTAACTCAGACATCTTTGATGCAGAATAAAAAACAGCATGAGGTTGCGATTTTAATTTTAATTTACATTCTGTATTTTTTTTTATTCTTAGATAAAGTGAAAGTCGCAGAGGGTTTTATTTTTTTAAAACATGGCGGATAATCTATGATGTATCATATTTCATGTTTACCCATGTGTTTCCTTACCCTTTATTTTTAGGGTTTTATGCACTGTCAAATTTATTTATTTTTATTGTGCGAGCCCCTTTTTTGGGGGAGTTGGTACTGTGGGGAGGCAGGGGTTGTCGTGCAAGCCGCAGCTGCTTCCCCCCACAGCTCACGGCTTACAGTTGTGGCTGTGAGGGAGGGGTCATGGGTGCCACGGGGGGCCAGTCCCCAACCCCCTCCACCTCCTTCCTTAAGGAGGGGCGGTGGAGGTGGGGTGGGGTGGCTCCCCGTTGCCCCTTTCCTACACTTACAAACATGAAACAACGACAATTCTTTTTTATGAATATATATTTATTTCATTTTTTGTTTTACAGTGCCTTTCTTATTAAAAATAAACGATGATTATATATATAACTAGCAAGGCTGCAGTATAAAAAAAAAAAGACAGTAAAAAAAAGAACTGATTTATATCATATTTATATATATATATTGATATGTATATGTGTAAAAATATATTTATATATATATATATATGTACGTTAAATGATATGAATATCTGTAGAAAATAATTATTCTTTAATAAAATATGACAATATTGTAACCACTTGAATTTGGTATGTTCTAACTATGGACCCTATTTGCCCTAAGTGTGATCATACCCCCAATTATGTCCAAACGACCGTGTTACTGCTTGGCATAATTCTTTTGAAATCAATTTAATCTCCTAAAGTGATCAAATCACTAAATTATTTACTTTTAGCCAAAATCAAAATCAATCAAATACATGGCTAAAAATGATTAATTTGTTAGGAATTAAATAAATCCCTAAATCAATTATCCACTTACAAATAACCCATTCCCCTAGCCTATTTAATTTAATTAAAATTGCTATAGTCCCCTTAATTATTAAAAAGCAATAAAATGCTTAAATAATTAAATTCCTATATTTTAAATGAATTAAATAAGTTTAATTCATTTCATTTATATTCCCTTAAACCCCAAACTAACCTATCTCAACTACTTCTACCTTGGGTTCTAACCCATCTCAACCTATTCCCCCATGCTAATCTAATCCTCATTCTAATTCTAATCCTAACTCACCTCCTAATGTTGTCACATTCCATTAAGAAATCATTAACAACTCAACCCACTTGAGAAAGTCAACTTTTGCAAGCATGACTTCTCTAAGGACCAACTTTCCAAGTTGAGCCTTACACCCTCCCATGCCTCTTAAATGAAATCCATTAATGACCCATTAATGGATTTTCCCTCTTGCCCATCCCTCATTAATTCTCAAGGTATTAATGGCTCTTACACCTCATTAATGACCTTAGAGGCTCCATTAATGAACCTTGTCTCCCCTCTCTCTCCCATTCCTCTATAAATTGAAGGGATTTAGAGCTCATAATAAGCCTCAAATTTTGAATTGTAGTTTTGTTATGCCAAGATTTTGAAGGAATCTCAGAGCATTGTTATGCTACCCATTCCTTCCTAGCTTCATACACACTCCATTAGTCACTTTCTTACACAGTTATAATGCCCATTTTAGACTAATATACATGCTTAAATCATCAAATAGTTTATTTTAAACTTAAATCAAGTTCATGTTAGGTTGTTTATGTCATTGGTATTTAGCATAATCTAAGGTATTTTATGTTATATGCTACACTCATCCTAGTTAGAAAGCAATAGGTCGATGTTAGGGTTTTATATGCTCATTAACCCTTGTTTCTCACTAACAGAATGACTTATTGAAGTGTTGTGTTGCAGGCAACAGTGCACAAATATACACACACAAGTATAATGGTTAACAAAGATGTATACATAATTTTAAAAAAATACCTAAATAGATAAAGGGTATATGTATAAAACATTTTTTTATGTATATAAGATAACAAGTGAAGAGGTGTCTATGTATGCACTTATATTATGTTTTTGACAGAGCAATATCAATGAAAAGATTCTAAGGGAAAACTAAAGTCTACCACATATGAACATGTAGAAACATAAAATTAAATAAAAATTTACTCAAAATCCTACATTTTCACATTTCAAGAATATATATACTTCTTTTATTTTTGTACTAAAGGCAATGAATTTTTTCTCTCTTTTTTTTTTTGCAGCTTTAAAGGATTATACACATATACAAAACAAAACTTTTGTTCAACTGACATATGCATATAGATGTCAAAACTGTCAAATACTTCTATTCATATTTCTTCCTCTTGCAACTACAATAGTTTACTTTTGCTTTAGTATGACAATTACATTCACTTCTTGTCCAAAAAACATATTGAGTTCTCTACATATAACCATTTACAAATATGTAAAATTTAAGCTTCATAAAAAACATCAAGTAAACTTCCTTTGAAAACAAGGCTACAATTTTTTCAGCCATATGTCCATTACATAAACACCTGTAAGGATACAATATTTCTCCCTTTACAACATGTTTACTAAATATTAGACTCGTAGGCTCTTACATGCCCAAACTATAGATAAGATAATTCTTCATTTTCTTTCAAGCTCACCCTTTGGTCTTCAAGTGCTCCAAAAATACTAAAATATGCAACAACAAAAAAAAGAAGCCAAAAGACTATGGGAAGCTCACCTCCTAGCCTAGGCCTCTAAGAGGCCACCTCCAAGCTTGGGGAACCAAACAAAGGTGGGTTACAAACACATAAACAAAACAATAAATACAAATTTACTAACCCACACAAAAACTCCCAACCAAGGCATTCACAATGGGTCACACAATGACACTAATATGGGGTGAAGTGGACCAAGTACCCAATGGGAAGAAAGTCATCCAAAAAAAAAAAAAAAACCAGCCAACACATGACTTCAAAAACAACATCTCATCCCTTCCAAGTGTACAAAAATATCCTTATGCCCCCCAAGGCTACAAGTCATAAAACTCCCTTATGACCCCCAAAGGTGGAGTGACTTCATGGAGCCCATACTCTATATTTTCTCCCTCTCCTCCTTGAGGAGAGAGTCTACACCCATGGGCTATCACTAAAAATTCACCCCCAAGGCTACTCTTCCCTCCCAAGGGTGAGTGGACCTTGAGACTCCCATAACAACAAATCATTCAACACATCACAAAAATAAATACTTCACAACACAACAATGGAAGAAAACACAATGACAACCATAACTACACATTTACAAGCATATTAACATACTTCATTCATCTTCCTTACAATATGAGTGAAACAAGAGTAAGATGCATGAGATCCACAAACCTTAGTCCAAGATATGGAAATAAATTTGTTGAAGAGCTCCCTTAAAGCCTAACTCCTCCTTTTCCAAGCTTTACCAATTCTAGTCAAGTCTCTAAGTTAGAGAGTGGGTGTTCAAACTCTCCAACATGGAGAGTCGCCACTAAAAAGGCTACTAGAAACTCATGGGGAAAAGGAAAGCCTCTCATTGTTTTATCTTCTCTAAGCCTCTTACAAATTTCTAAAAATAGATCCAAAAAGGGAAACTCAAAAAGGTAGGCAAAGTCTTTGCACCTAAATGGAAGGGTGGTCTATCCAAGATCATGCTTCCAAAAGTTGATTTTCGCCCATCTTAAAAATCTAACTTTTGGAAGGGTCTCTTGGTCAACCAAGGATTATCCTAGGGTTAAAAATGACTCTTAACCATAGGTATAACAAGTGGGGTACCTAAAAATTACCCTAAAACACCCCTAGGCACTTTTCTAACCCTTCAAAAGTCCATTTAAGCATACTCACAAAATTCAATTGAAGTGACCATACCTCCAGTTCCCTAATCAAGGAATACACATGGGGATCTACTTTGGTACTAACCTAGGTAGGTGGTCACCCAATCCCCAAGTGGACATGTCATGGTCCTAAGTACATACACAAGTGTCAAGTGACATATACAAACACTTACACATCACTAGACACATGGCATATCCATTTGAGCATAAAGAAAAAAGAATTTAAATATGAAAATAACACTTATGAACTAAATTCAAACAACCAAACATTTACATTTACAAATAAAATCACGATACAACAAGGTCTTGTCTCTCATTAGACGCAACCTTGGCTTAAACTAATTTCACCTATACCTATGTTTGGTCCCCCATATTTAATACCATGGTCTCATACCTGCACACTGAATCCAAATATCAGTAGTCCAAGGAGATGAAATATACTTCATAAGGAAATAAATAATATTTAAGATCTTAAGGAAACATCTACATACTAAATTTTATCACCTAAGATCATAAGAAATAATAGTTTCATTTAAGCATATAATATAAGGTAAGATTCACATTGCACGATAACTCAATTAAACGTCAATTTCCAAGAATTCCCATATCATCACTGATCCATCACATAATCATAATGTTTTCCCAAACCAAATGTATCATAATTAAAGATCCATAATAGAAACATAATATAGTCCATCATGTGCATCATAAAGTAACATGTATCCAAAATGATCAATCCACTATATAAAGCATAAAATCCAAAGTGCATCAAATATAATGTATCATGTGCTAAGTCTATCATAAGCAAAAATCTGGAAAACTACGATGGGCTTAAGGTGAGGCCTCACAGCACTATTCGTCGATGTTTATTGTCACTCAGTGTACACTAGCTTTTTATGTTTACCGATAACATGAACTTTATCTCTTTTGTTTCTTGAAGTCTATTACAATATGTATATGACCAATCAGATTATATCAAGTTGACATCAATGATAATATAATACATTAATTCATTTAATGTCTTGCATTTACTTTCTGCAGCTCGGTGATCATCAACTTATCATCTTCAAACATTCAATCAGTTATAGTTCATCATAAACATCTAAATTCATAAACCAAAACAATCATAAGAAATAAAGAAAAAACTATCTTTTTTTTTATATTTAAAAAATTTGTGTTAGAGAGCTGCAATTGAAAGAGAAGATTAAGAAATCAAATAGTCTATATTAGAGGTTATCTCTTCATCTTAAATTTATTTTGCATTGTTTCAAGATTTTTTCAATTTTTTAACGAATACGAATAGGAAGGGCATCGTAAGTTTATTTTTTCTTTTATTTGTACTTGTAGATTTCTTTTAAATTCTTAACCAAAAAAAATCCCACCAATGACTATTAATAGTGAGGATATTGTTCAGTTCAAATGCAAGAAAGAAAATACTTATAACTGATAGGAGTATGAAAGCCACTAGGAGTTCTTCAAGGAGTGAAAGTGTAACAAGGCCATCAAATTCAATCCCATTTCACATGTGTTTTAAGGAAAAAGTTTGTGAATAGATAGCTCTAACTAGGAAGATTGAGACAACTAGATTGCATATGGAGGGGGCAGAAAGAATGAAAGCAATTCCTTTTGAAATATCATAGCTTGAAGTGTATGTTGGGTATAAGCACTAAGTAATGTACTGAGAGGGGGGGTGAATCAATACAGTCACCAATTGAAATTTTAAAACTAATTCAGAACACCGGTAATAGATAGAATTGAAAACTGATTCATTATGCATTAACCATTATTATTGAACATATTCATAACCATAAAATGGTAAATGAAATCAAAACATCACAACTATAGACACATTTGACACAATGATGTTGGTATCCTGCAAACCCTTATAAGAGGGAAAATCCACGGTGGGGATGGTACCCACAAACTTCACTACTATAGAATAGAAGGTGCCCTATGAAAGGCTTACAAAAAAAATTTCTGAGATTTATACATCTTGTTAGAGATACCTAGTACATTATTAGATGTACAATAAAACCATTAAAAATCTACCTCATATGAGGATTAAAATCTACAATCTAGAGATTCACCTTGTGAAAGGATTTAGAAACAAAGACTTGTAAGAGTCTACGATTTAGCCTGTTGTAATTGACAGAGAACAACAAGTGATTTATCTATAGTAGCACTTCTTTCTTGTAAGATCCTTTCAGTTCTATAGCTTCTCTACCTTCCATTCAATCTATGACTTAAACCTCTCCTTCAAATATTTTCACTATCTCATGTACCGGTCGCTGATTGATCTGACAATAGTTCCTCTTTCACATTATTTTCTCTTCTCTCTCTCAATCTCTCTTCCTTTGATTCTCCAACTCTGTATCCATCTCATAGATAGTCTTTTGTATGAT
Organism: Thuja plicata; assembly: GCA_018584345.1. Classification (NCBI taxonomy): domain Eukaryota; kingdom Viridiplantae; phylum Streptophyta; class Pinopsida; order Cupressales; family Cupressaceae; genus Thuja; species Thuja plicata. The sequence continues at coordinate 387,610 of MU226239.1, forward strand.
TGCTTACTATTTTTTCCACTTAATCAACACCATTGGTTTTGTCGCTTAATCAACACCATTGATTTCAAACTTGATTTTAGGTCACTTAGCACATTAGGTTTAACTTCTTGTAGAATGTTCCAAATCATCGTTAACCTTAAAAAAAATCATCCATCCAATCAAACCAATAGAATATCGACAACTCAAATAACAATCTCAACAAACTTCACCTCGATATTTGTACCAATTTATCATTTAGCAATCACAAAAATAGCATTGCAAAGTTTATTCCAGAATATTAATAAATCATTCAAATTAGAATAAGATTTTACCATTTCAAGAATTGGTTGATCCAGGAATCTCTGAAATATCATTACACAACATCTTTCAAAATCGCTCCTCATAGTACTTAGATCTCAATATACATTCACCAGATTTATATTATGTTGTTTTTGTATACCTTAGTTAGTTAGGTGTTCCATTAGATTCCTAGATATCAGTTGTGGTCAATTGTAAGGGTAGATTATTTAGTATGTTTGACCATCAATGACAACATTTGATCAGAGAGGTATCAATGTTTATTATCTTTTCCAGTTAGTTGATCAATGCCAACAATCTCCCCCTTTGGCATTGATGGCAAACCTTGTCAAATCCAAATGTGTACAGAACAATGGAAAAGAAAAAATAAAATCATAACACATTGTTCAAATTATCTCACAATAGGACTTCACCAAAATATTTCCATTTCATTAACTATTAGGTTTTCATGTATAGTAATGTTCCATTATATCACTCCCCCTTTCATTGTACTCCATAAGTAGATACCAACAATAAAAATTATACATTGTGTTTTTCTGTTAGTTACAACATATTCTCCCCCTTTTGTCATCAAGGAAAAAGGTTCATTCAGTCAAATAAACACTACAACTTTTCAAATATGGATGTGTACACTTACTTTGTTTTACTCAAATTATTATCCCAAATTGTCTTCAAATGTACAAGTGCAATAGTATAACCAATGAGATTAAATGACAGTTCTTCTATTTCCTCCAGTTTAGTGGGCTCAAGTTGCCCAATCAAAGACTAAACATGCTTGAAACTCATTGGCATAAGATAAGAAGTAGGGGCTAAAAATGAATTCAAATCAAGTAAATTATTCACCTTTTGTGCATGCTCATCCTGAACTTGTTTTAGCTTGTCTCCCAGCTCTTTGACTTTAGTTGTATAGACTGTAGCATTGATAGAAGTTGCATCAAACTTCTCATTTGTATCATTTATTTCCTTTTGAACGTCCTCTACCTTCTTATCTATATCACTTGTGAACTCAGACAGGTTGGACACTTTTGTCAATATATCACTAAGAACTTTCAAATTACCTCTTGCGTGCTCAGCTTATTTCTGTAAATTCTCTTTGTCTGTTGCAATCTTAGCCTTTACCTTCTCCATCATTTTCTCCTCATAAGAATCTTCATCTATTAACATTTAAATTTTATCCAGTAAAGATATGTCTTGCAGTATTACCTTCTCTAACTTATCCATTTGATCAATGACATTCTCTTGTTCATCTATCTCAGTATCAGTTACTAAGGTGTGCAATATTTCCTTTTCTTTCGTAAGTACTCTACCCTTCTTCTTCTTCAGTCTTTCCTTGTTCTTCTCAGCTTTTACTCTCAACTTTTCTGACAATACCATCATCTCCTTAGGACTCAATAATTTTAAATCAACATTTTCTATATCTGTCTCTTAAATGGATTCCTCTTCCTCAAATATTATGGGTATTTGTATGCTTACTCTTCTCCTTTTCTTCGCTGACTCACCAAGCTCCAACTTTCTCTTTACCGGTTGCTCTTCTATTGTTGTAGTTGTCTGAACTTTGGTAGGAGTAATCAATTGTATGGCTGAATGTGTGGAAGTGGGAGTAACTATGAATCTAGGTGATCTCTTTGCCTCCTCATACGGTATTTCCTCAATCACTACCTCATCTTCCTTTACTTCATCAAGTTTTTTTCTTCTTGCTTCTCTATCACTTCCACCTGTGTAGGAATTGTCTCAAGAACTTTCTCAATTATCTCTGGTGGTTCAATATTTTCTACTTCATCTTGATCTTATTCCTCTTCTACTTCCTCATCAGAATGCTCAGGTTCCTTACCTTCTTCTTCTACATCGCCTTCATCTTGAGCTTTCTCATATCTTTTAATTTACTTCTTCCAAATCTTAATTGTCTCTTCATGTAGACCATGTGTTTCCCACAACATAATTCTAGTAACTCTTCTCTTGATAGGTAAATAATACTTATGTAACCCAAAAAATACATAATCTCACTAACATATAACCCAGTATTGCATTCCATTAGTGCCTTCTCTCTTACTTCATTATCAATACTTAAGGTTTTCTTCTACCGCCCATTTATTATATCAAACAAACTTTCCTAAATATGACCTCTAAGCTCAATAGGGCTTCTATTATACTTCTTCATGCTCTTAATGATTGCATCTTCAATTCTTCTCTTAATTTCATCACTATGACATAAGTCATACTTCCTAGAAACTCCACTTAATCCTCCAAGAGTCCTAATGTTATGTATAAATTCATCAATAGAAATGCCTTTAGAGGTTATACCTTTTTTCTTTGTGTCTTTCACTTCCTTGTCTGAAGGGGTTTCCTCACCATCATCCTTTGTTTCTTTAGCCTTGGTAGATGCAGATTTTGTGCCTTTGGTTGCTCTTCTTGGTGTTCTCCTAGAAGGCATCGGTGATGTGGTTTTTTTAGGAGTCTTCTTTTCTTATTACTTTCCCTTTCTCCTGTAAGTTTTCTTAGATTTTTTTGCAGTGGTCTCTACCAGTTGTGCAAATGATATTGCAGGGGGCTCTTGTGCTGCATGTGAAGTATATATTTCTCCTCCAAACTTAGCTTCTAGCTTTGTTAACATTCTTCTTTTTCTTCTTTCTATAATAGGCTTTTTGAGTTGTAGCTTATTCTAGATCTTATTTCTTAAAATTTTCTGAACCTTTTCTCAGTGTCATCTATGGGCTTTCTCAACAAAACCTCTGCATATCTATCTATCTCATCTTCATAAATATCATAACCCATTATAGGGATCCTGAATGTTCTGGGTACAATAGGTTGAAGTATACACAGCTTGAGTCAACTAAGAAACATATATCATCCTTATACTTATGTACTATACCAGGTGGTATTCTCCATTTCTTATGCATAGCATATTGAAAACTTTTGAAGTATCCCCATATATGATTGTCAAGTTGATCTCCTACTTCCTTAACATAATCACAGATCTGTGCGACCATGGGTCTATCTTCTTTCCATTCAAGATTGCCTTTTCCAGGGAAATACTTTTGAAAATAAAATAAAATACAAACAAGTAATGACCCATACTTGAATGACTTATTCTTATCATTTGAGATCTTTTCCCTATTGAAAACCATCTAATCACCTAGAAAATCACACAGGTTGTAAGATATATTCTCACTCACGATTTTGTATGCATCATGGATTGCTCCATATGGAATGTTGTTGTATCTGTTAAATTGATAGACTTTGTAACCAACAATCATCACTATAAATCTCACAACATCATTAGGTATATCCTTCATAGTCATGGCTTTGTGGTCTCTTTGTTATTTTTTCAATTCTGCAACCACAGATCTAGAAATTTGTCTCAGTGTCGGTGACTCACCGGTTGCACTGAAACCTGTAAATCTTCTAATTACTTCACCAATGATCTTATGGTTCTCATCCAACCATGGGAATTTATCATGAAATCTTCTCAATACATATCTTTTTCTATTTATCATGGGAACGTGTAGGGAAATCAAGTGCATTCATAATAGTGTTGTTCATTAGATGAGCATATTCATTTTTCAAACTTCCAACTTCACACAACTTCAAATATCTCTCAATGATATTAGCTTCTCCAATTTCCTCCATATTACAATGAATAAAACAAGATATGTCCTCTACCAATATAACTCCAGGTGAGATTGATGACAATGCTCTAGCTTCATCAACCTCGGTGGCCTTCATAGGATGTAACCTAAATTATGGTCGCTGCTCCTCAACATGTGTAATTAGGGTAAGAGTGGTGATCTTTTGTGCCATGTTAAACTCTCCTTAATAACCAAAATTACAAACTCATTCTTGATCCATCAAATTATTTTCTTCAAACACTTTCTTTGTTCACGTAGGGTTTGTCACTTTTTCACTCTTCAGATTCAACTGAACGGTTGCTCAAAATTAGTTCACACTTAGCTCATAAATAATTCTCATGAAAGAAAAGTGTGCAAATGATCTCAATACATGTATTTATAATTTCACTTAGGGTTTACCGTTCATTCAAGTTACCGTTACCTATTCTAACGGTTAAATATCTTACCACTCATACGTTAAATACATAACTTTATTGTTTGGTATGCTTCCAACAGTAATATTTCAAAACGGTTGTAACTTTTTCATAATACTATTAAAGATAGATACAATGACATCACGTCGCATCTTATTATGAAAATTTAGATTCTTTACAAATAATTTGGGGAACCGCTTGACATGACTTTTATTTTCCTCCCCTTTAAGTCAATTTGTTGACCTAGTTAGAAGGTGAACTCTCAAAACTAGATGGTTGAGATCCAAACTCAGATAGACTTAATCCTCCTTCCTTATTAACTCAAATTTTATTCATATCATTTTTTCACTTTTTCCACATTTACACTCTTCTTTTCATTTTGTGGTGACTGGTTCACTGGACTATTTGTGCAATCTCTAGCTACATGACCCAATCTATTACATGCATAACAAATCATGTCAGTTGATCTCTAGGGTCCATGATGATTTCTCAAGTTCATTCTTCTACATTTTTCTGCTATATGTCCATGAATTCCATAGTTTGCACAAATCACACCAGATTGTTGTTTTCTTCCATAAGTATTCATCAATGGCTTGGGTGATCCAGGATTGTTTGATGTTGACCTACACTATATGGCTTTGTGTTCATACTTATTGTAGTTGTAGAAATATCCTTCAAATCTTGCTCCATACTTAGCATTACGACCACATTCACTTACTCTATGTCTATATTAACTACAGTTAAAGCAGTAATCATTAAAATATTGAGTTTTAGGACTTACCAGTCAGCATCTTCAAAGATTTGATGTGTGGCCTAGATTTTCACAATTTTAGCATGTAGGATTTGATGATTTCCTCTCTTGGTTACTAATAGGTGACTTGGGTTCATCTTGTTTCTCCTTGGTCTTTGATGATTCTCCAGTTTCCTGTGTACTCCTTCCAGATGTGTCATTAGGTCTAAGTTGTTCAATAATCTTCAGGGTACTATCATGTCCTCTCTTAAGATTTCCATGTGCCTCTTTTTCTTTCTTGTGCATGCTTCAACTCACTCTTCAGCATTTCATTTTCATCTCTCAGATTTTCATTTACTTCTCTCATAGTTTCATTTTCGATAGTGATTTCTTCATTTTCTTGAACTAAATCACTCAGTTGTTCATGCATTGAAGCATTATCTCTGTTGATTTGATACCATTCCTCTTCCTTTTCTCTCATTGTTTCTTCAAGTTCTTTATTTTCATCTTCTGCAGCTCTTTTCTTCTCAAGATATTCACACATAGCTACTAATTGTCCTTCAAATTCCTTTTTCACATTTGAAAATTCTTTTGTTAATTTTTCATTTTCCTTCATGACCTCATCTAGGGCTTCTTTTACTTCATTAGACATGATTGCTTCAGATAGTTCATCACAATAGTCTTGTGTATCTCTTAACCTTTCAGCCAACTATTTTATTATTGCAAGAGATTTCCTTAATCTTCCTGTCAACTCTTCAATTACTTGTTTAGGAGTTTTTCCTCTTTCCATAGTGCTCAACTCTAGACCTTTTACTCAAGTTGTTAAACTTTCCTTTAGAGTACCAAAGCTCTGATACCAATTGTTGGGTATAAGCACTAATTAATGTACTGAGAGGGGGTTGAATCAGTACAGTCACCAATTGAACTTTTAAAACTAATTCAAAACACCAGTAATAGACAGAACTAAAAACTGATTCATCATGCATTAACCATTATTATTGAACATAGTCATAACCATAAAATAGTAAATGAAACCAAAAAATCACAACCATAGACACATGTGAAATAATTATTTTGGTATCATGAAAAGCCTTATAAGAGGGATAAACCACGGTGGGGATGGTACCCACAAACTTCACTATTGCACTATAGAAGGTGCCCTGTGAAAGGATTACAAAAAATCTTTCTAAGAGTTATGCATCTTGTTAAAGATGCCTAGTAAATTATCCGATGTACAATAAGACCTTTTAAATTATACCTCATGTGAAGATTAAAATCTACAATCTAGAGATTCACCATGTGAAAGGATTTAGAAACAAAGACTTGTAGAGTCTACCGTGTTAAAGGGTTTAGCTAGCTGCAATTGTCAGATAACAAAAAGTGATTGATCTGTAGCAGCACTTCTTACTTATAAGATCATTTAGGTTATGTAGCTTCTCAACCTTCCATTCAATATGTGACTTAAACCTCTCCTTCAAATCTTGTCACTATCTCCTGTACCGGTCGCTGATTGATCTGACAATAGTTCCTCCTTCACATTACGTTCTCTTCTCTCTCTCAATACCTCTTCCTATGATTCTCCAACTCTGTATCCATCTCATAGATAGTGTTTTGTATGATTGCTTACTATTTTTTCTACTTAATCAACACCATTGGTTTGTCTGCTTAATCAACACCATTAATTTCAAACTTGCTTTTAGGTCACTTAGCACGTTAGGTTTAACTTCTTGTAGAATGTTCCAAATCATCATTAACCTTAGACAAAATCATTCATCCAATAAAACCAATAGAATCTCGAGAACACAAATCAAAATATCAACAAACTTCACCTTGATATTTGTATTGATTTATATTTTAGTGATCACAGAAATAGCATTGAAAATTTTATTCTAGAATACTAATAAATCATTCAAATTAGAATAAGAATTTACCATTTTAAGAATCAGTTGATCCAGGCATCTTTGAAATATCATTATACAACATTTTTCAAAATTTCTCCTCATAATACTTAGATCTTAATATACATTCACCAAATTTCCATCATGTTTTTGTTGTATACCTTAGTCGGTTAGGTGTTCCATTAGATTCTTCAATACCGGTTGTGGTCAATTGTAAGGGTAGATTATTTAGTAGGTTTGACCATCAATGAAAACATTTGATCAGACAGGCATAAATTTTTATTATGTTTTCCAGTTAGGTGATCAATGCCAACAATGTAATTGCCTACATGATCCATAAATATTTGATTTTATGGGGAAGATAGTTATACTTCTACTAGAGGAAAAAATTGAACTAGTATTGTTGAATATGTGTTTAACATACAATCACAAGATGAGGTTGAATCATTTATTGTTATATTTTTTTAAGCTCATGCCATACCATTTCATGTGGCACATTTTTCATATTTGAATAAATGGTCAAATATGTGATAAGTAAAAGTCTCTTATTTGTTCCACCTAATGAACATAAGCTACGCATTACACTCCTTGATAGAGAATATTTCAAGGTGATGTAAATCCACTCATTGACCACTACAATTTTCCCACTTAACATTAATCACTAACTTAATCAACCAAGTAAAACTTCTTCGTTCACCATGGTAGAGACAACTGAATAACATGATATATGCTTACACTTGACAATCTTAAGCTTCCATAAGTAGGGTCATCCCTAGGCCCTAACCTAAGCCTCGAGGATTCCCTCCTGATGACCTTTCCAACATATCCTCTCATAGGAATTTAAAGGATTCATAGTTCACACTTAGAGGGATTTTACTCTCTTCTCTTGATGAGATCTTCAATCTCTTTTTAAACCTTGATTATTAATTAAGTGTAATCTATTAACTTAGTCCCATCGTAATTAAATCACACTTAGAGGGATTTTACTCTCTTCTCTTGATGAGATCTTCGATCTATTTTTAAACCTTGATTATTAATTAAGTGTAATCTATTAACTTAGTCCCATCATAATAAAAGATACATATTATCATAAGGTGTTTGTTCCATACCCATAATTACCAATCATTAGTTACACCATCTTACACATACACATATGGGTCATGTGTCACACATCACACATATATGATTATCTCAAGCATACATCACATATATACAAGGATTATTTCATACACATAAAAAGTTCACAAGATGAATATTTTTACCAGACATCACATATACAATGAGTAGCTCCAACATACAACACAAAGATAATAGTGAGTGGCTCATAAATGAAGACAATAGAGACTTGTCCATACAAGCATCATGGAATACAAACTCTGGGCCATACATGAATCACAAAGGAAATACTTACTGGCTCATACAAGCATCAACAAATAATAGAGTGTTTAGGTCATACATGAATGTAAGGTACTAAAAACCACATAACACAAATAGACCAAAAATAATGCAAATCATCCATAGTCGATAAAGAGTAATATCATATAAGAACAAATTTTACAAAATTTTCTCACATATGAGATAATACACATAAATAAATCAAGATTGATCTACTCGTTGATACATCAAATGATAATCATACAAATGGACCACCAAAGGGTTGATATATCACATAAGTATAAAGTGATACTATATATCATTCTACCTCCTTTAGTCATTAGTTTTTTCTCCATCTGTTGTGCTCAAGTACAAGAATGAGGTCCAAGCACTTTTTTCTCCCATCCATAGAGTGGTTAGCTCCTTGGAGTGTTTATCTCCCTTGGTACTCAACATGAAAGGTCGAGCGCTTGACCCTGCTCAAAGAATCGAGCAAACCAAAATCGAAAGGTCAGATAGAATCTAGTGTAGAACTATGTCCTATCTAACATTTCATAAACAATAATGTAGCATTTACATAGTGATATAGCAAGGAGTAAGAAAAATCATAAACATTGACTAGTATCAAATGATTGCAAACAATCGCTTTGGCCAAAGCATATTTAAGTCAGTTTCCATGGCATATAGGTTATAAAATCAAAAGAAAACATATCCTTCCATGTTATCCCATATAAGGCACATGTTTATCAAACAATCACACACAAATAAAACATAACCCCACAAAATGTTTTATTTACAAAAATAATATCCCCTCCTTATAGCATTAACATTAAACATGACCAGGGTTCGCATGTAATCACCATCATGCACAACTCTCAAACAACATTCAATATGTAATCTAGGAATAAGAATTCCATTAAGACCTCATATCTCACAATAATACTCCATTTCTTAATTAATCCTCATATATCCCTATTTATATTTCAAAAGTGCTAATCCAATTAAGAAGATAAAATTCTTTAAAGATATATATATCATAAATCATTTCATTAACACATGTGAATAATTCACCTCTTATTCACCCAAGATAAACACCCCTTTCTTAAACAATTTCTATTTAAAATAATAATATAATAATAAGATGAAATTAATTTAAATATCATCAACTAAGCAATAAATAAAAAATTCTAGTTTAATTTCCATTTTTTTAAATATAAATGTGTATATTAAATTAGTAATTTCTCTATCATAAAATTTATCACCCCAAATTAATTTATTTATATCATTTAATTTTGAAGAAAATATCTCATTAGTCCAAAAGAAATTTTGGGATAGAGATTTCAACCGTTCACCTCCCACACACTATATTCTTAAACTCACTAACAATATCCACTTACTCCACACGCTATGCTTGAATAAAAAAGGGATCAATATCCTTAATTCTTTTTCATCCTAAAATAAACAAGGTTTGCAAGACGGATTTTTTTTATAAAATGCCAATGTATACTAGATAGGGGAAAGGAACTAATTATCGCTCGGGGTCCAATAAATGCTCACTCATTGTCATGCAGTAAAATCACCAGTAGTGGATCATTTATATACCAATAGTTGATCATTTTTTAGCTTTTTTGATTCATGAATGGCTCATTTGTGCACCACTACTGGAGATTTGTGCACCACTAATGGAGATTTTTGAACCACTACTAGGACATTTGTCCACAAGTACTGGTGATTTGTGGTGATTTGAGTGAGAGATTATTGGTGAAATGAGGGTCTTGCATCAATCGACACTTTTTTTACCACTTTTTTACTCTTTTGTGCATAGTTCATCTCTTGTAGAGTGCATCATTATTGGTCAAAAGCTGAAACCTTAGCTTAAGAAATTAGGTCGCATACAAAGATAGCTAAAAACAAATGTCGCAATACGATATATTTTTCTACCTCAATTAAGTATGTGAAGTTAGATATAGCCTCTACTGGTCCCTTTCCCCTATCTTATTTTCCTTACAAGATTCTATGACTTGAAAAGTGAAGTGGCCATCACGGATAATTAATAGAAATTATAATTGGCATGTATGGTTGGAGAAGAAAGGAAATTAAAAATTTAGATGTAAGAAGGTATAAGTACAGCCATCTATTTTTAATTCTTCAAAAATTTAAATGCAAGTTAAAACTTTTAATAGTGATTTCAAGATCCAGAGATAAAATCATAAATCAAACTAAGAGAAGTTACTCAAAATAAAAGTTTGACTGATAACCTAAAATAATGATCAGAATTCGATTTTCACTTGGAATGAAAAATCCTTTCTTTCCCCTAAACCACTACCAAGTTCTTGTCAACCATGATTCTTTGTTATGTATTTTTAGTTCATGTCATAGGCTAGAACTATAGGCAACGAGCAACGTTTAACTAGACTAAATAATTGAATTTCAACCACTCAAATTTCATCATTTTTTTAATGATATCATATTTTAATATTTGATAACATAAAATGCAAAATATTTAAATTTATTAACTTATAAAATTATTTATCATGCTTCTCATTGGCTAAAACAAATGTGGCAATATGGACGTATTTTTAGGAATTATGTACTATACAAAATGTGTGACTATTTTCTTATTTTCGTTATTCTTTGGGAAACATTAATGTAGAGGCAGTCATATTTAACTCAATATGGACGACCAATGTCGAATATGTAGCTGTGTAAGATAGTTAAAAACAAAAATGAAATCCTCCAATTTTGCAACCAATAAAATGTGTCTACCATGTGTAGCGTTAATACTTATTCATATTTAGCCAATTGTTTTTTATAGAAGTAGTAGCAAGAGGTTGTTGGCCCGTGGAAAAATAAATAGCACACTAAAAATGGATAGACAACAAATTAACCAGATCTAGAGCACAGATCAACCAAGCAGAACAGTAGCTTACCTCTATCAAAAACTAAAATAAGGAAACTAGACCACCACCACCAAATATCCAGAAAACTAGAGTTAGCATAGGACCAAAAAAAGTATGACTTAAAAGAGCTATTATTGTTAGGATGCCACGCAGGGCTAAACACCACCATCACAGACTTAGCCAGAGAGCTATAGAAAAAATAACAAAAATAGCTCGGCGGGCTAGCAACGATGTCCATAGAACAAACCATAACCAAAGTCAGTTATCTTTCCACAAGCACTTGGATAGCAGAATGTTCGCCCACTTTTCCTGCAAAAATTTGAAGATTTCACAAGGATTGTTTTCCTCCGCAACCAGTCCAGTAGACTCCTTTTCATGGAGCAGACAGAGAGTATTAGTGGAGGCGTGCATGACTTTAAGTGCAAATTTTCTGACATCCAAAAGCCGCTTGTTGGTTCCCTCCATATCATCCTTCAGCTAGGACACTGTTTTCTCTAACGTAGAAATTTGATGTTTGAATTTTCCAACCATGCCACCAGAGGTGGTGTTGCACACCTTGGTTTCCCCTGCATCCTCAGTGGACATGTTTAGCTTATTGTCCATGTCCTCAATGGTCAGGTCTAGAATATTTTCCATGCCCTTTTGGTTATCAGAATCCTCTAAGAGCACCTCATTTTTCAACATGTCATTGATGGTTTTTTTCCATTTTTCCTTAGCCAACCTATTGGAGTGGCAAGTGTGGCCCTGAGGCGTGTCAACATCAACAGTGGTATCAAGGTTTAGGGCAATCTTCTTGGTTTTTAGTTTGGGCAATGGGAAATGGCCTCCGGGGTGTGGATTCTTTTTTAATCTTCCAAGGAATCCTAGATAGGGTGGGAAACAGAAGAGATAGGGCTCTTAATAGGGGTATTATCTCCCCATTTTTCCTTTCTACCCAGAAGGCGAAGGAAGGACACCTTGATTCAGAGAGATAGAGGGTGAAGGACAAGGCTGATGTTGGGGATCTTGAAGGATAGAAATGGAAGGAGGTGGGAAAAGGGCACAGTGTAAATTATATAGACGCAACATTAAACCTTAGTGCAAGATGACAGGTTTTTTATCCAAAGCTTTAGCTTCCACAACATCATCCACATTGTTTTTCATTGAGTGTAGTAAATAGAACATAATAGAAATCAAATCCTTATGCCTAAGATGATTGAGGAAAGGAAAATTATAGTAGTATAAAACTCCATACCGTCCCTCCAGCATGAAATATTTGATGATAAGCTTGCATATTTTGGGCCAAAATTCCAGGAGGTCTTCATGTTATAGCTGCCATGCATGGGCACAGGGTTCTCTTCCAGGCTCCTGAAGAACTAGGCCAAATCCATCTTAGCAGGGGTTTTTCTAGTTTTGTTCCATTTGTGGCTAGTGGTAGGGAGGCCAGTGGCTTTCCCAATGATGTCTTCATTAATTTTGAATGAAATGTCATTCACAGAGACGTGCCGGTCATTCTAGGAAGATGCAAATTGATTGGAAATTGTTTCATCATACCTTGTCATATTCTCCATGAAGGGAATAATACCACCTTCCTTATAGAAATACATCACCATAGGGTCAGTGACAAATTCCTCCTCTATTTTGTCTGGCTCAATCCTGTCATGTCTGTCGCCACCCATCTCAAGCCCAGCGCAAACACCAGAAATCCAACGCAAGTAGGGCACACACCAAACTAGTAAACCATAGTGAACATAATACCTCTAGCTAAGCGTCAAAAACCCGCTATTGAAACTTAGAGCCAGGAAACCAAACTTTCCAAAATAGCACCAACTAATAGCCGAAAAACCATAGTACTTAGCAAGATAAATATAGAAACTTAGCTCAGAAGTAATCTGCCAATAATTAAGATAATTATTAAGGTAGTAAATGCACTGCCCATCAAATTGAAAATCGAGGACAAGGTGAGGCAGCATGTGAAATTTTCTCTTCGGGTTGCAAAATTAATCATAAAAATCCACACCATATCTATGGCAAACCATCATATTAAGCGAAAGTGACCAAAGCAACTTTATGAAAAGATGAAACTTTAAATATCTCGGCCCGAGGTCAAGCCACGTCCTCCTCGTGAAAACCTCACTATTCATTATCTTGGAAATGCTGAGAGGAAAACAATGATTATAGTTCCAACTCAACCAACTAGAAAGTACAGGATCTCCGTCGAGGGCCATGTGGCAGAGAAATTCAAACCAAGCACAAGTGGTACAAAGGAGGGAAATGGTATGCCTAGGCCCCAAAAGCACAGGCCAACCAAAGGCTTGGTTTTTAAATATCATAGTGGGTACTATTGCCATCATGTATTTTCGGCCTTAGAAGGTCTTGAGTAGACATAGGGAGTCCATTAACAACCCTCCAGCATCAAAGTCACTCCAATAGAAGCCCTTCAATAGCCATGGAGTCCACCACAGAATTCCCTTCCCTATAGATGTGGCCAATCTTAAACTCCTCCAACTTGCCAATGCAACCAAGGATGTCACTAATAATCGTGTCCACTTTCCACCCAACCTTGGAGATATCATGCACAACCTCAATAATAATTTTTGAGCCCCCCTCTATCTCTAGCTTTCTGGTTCTTGTAGCTATGGAAATTTTTAGACCCCAGAAAAAGGGTCATTCCTTCAACCTAATTAACAATTTGGTTAACAAGAGGTCCAGCAAAAACAACAATTAAATGCCCTTTGTGATCCCGAATAATACCTCCTCCTGCCTAGGCCAATCTTAAACTCCTAATAATAATCTCAGATGTGGCCAATCTTAAACTCCTCCATCTTGCCAATGATGTGTATATTACAAATAATAATCTTAGCTTGCCAATTATGTGTATATTATCTTTAAAAAAAATGCATAATTACATTTTATGATTATTTTCATCACCGTTATTTGCGTGCTTTCTTTTTTCGAGATAAACTTGCTGAGATTTTTTTTTAAACAATAGAGTGGGATTGTTTTATAATAGGTAGTATTAGAATTGGTATTATTTTCTACGGAATGAATTTTAGAGGAGATATAAAATTTGAAAGTTTTTTATTAAACAAGCAAAGGGTAAAAATATTTTGAGTAATAGAAATAGATTTAATTTATTATTAAAAAATATATATATATAATTTAATCTATTTCATAATTGAAAAAAAATAGTTAGAAAAATATATTTGATTATGCATGTTTATCTATTATAATTTTATTTACTAATTGTAGGTAGTAATTGACATTTTTGTCTTTTCTTTTTATCTATCTTTTGGCATCCCTTCGCGTGAACTCATGTGATCTCCCCTCTCCTCTCTTCCTTTTAGTTTGGCCTTGACCTACAACTAGTCATTTTTGTTTGAATGACCCTTATAACTCTATATTAATTATTTTAGAAATTACACTTTAAATTTTTATTTTATTTTATATAATAAAATTAATTTTAGAATTAAAAGACAACAATACAATTAACCTACACAAATCATTACTCTTCAACAAATCATTCCCATCTTCAAAACTTCATTAGCACTAAACCTTAAACATCTATTTTTTTCCAACCCCCTTTAATATCACCATAATCATAACTAGAAACATGTCATGCTTCTTGAGATGTATTATTCGGATATTTTCTTTTGGTAGCTAAATCTTAGAAAATTTTCATGGAATTGTTTGTAACACATCAAAACAACATGCACTAATTTAGTTCAAATTGCATAAATAATATAATTCCATTTTTTTGTCAATATTGGGAGTGAAACATACAATTTACAAGTTTTACCAAATATTGCACAAATCACTTCAAATGTAGTTCCATTGACACCACATGACTATTCCTCTTTTCTTTGTTTGCAGAGAAGATTATAAATGTGACATAAACAATGATAAAAAAATGTTTGCGTAAAATTTACTTTGATTGTATTTGAAGTACATTCATGATTATCTAAACAAGGTTTGCCTTAAATAGCTAAAAAAAAAAATTTAAAAGTTGTATTTTCTCTGCACTTAAATTTAGTTTGAACTACTTCGTTGCACTTGCTTTTTCTCTCTATTTCAAATCATTCTCTTCTCCTTCTTTATAAAATTTTCTTTCCTCAATTTTGAGTGTGTAATCCAACTTTATAAATTTTTCCTTCCCCAATTTTGGGTGTGTAGTCCAATTGTAGTTTTCTCTCCTTAACTATATGCTTGAATTATATTTTGTTTTAAGAAGAAATCACATTCCCCCTAATTACTTCTGATATGATTTTTACAAGTCATAGTTTTAAAATTTTACGAGTTGCATACCCTTACTTTACATGCATTTTTTTCTTTATTTATATTTATAATCCTTAAAATTTATTTGTCATTTTAAAAAGAAGATTTTAATATTTATTTTGTGTTTATGATAAGAAAAATGTATGTTATTTATTAAATTTAAATTTTAAAAAAGTTAACATGCATGTAAAACGCTTATTTAAGAATCTTTTTTTAATAGTATTAAAAAATTTATAGTAAAAGTGAAAATAATATTTTTATTAAATTTTAAAAATTTTGTATCATATTTTAATTTTTTTACTGTTGGAATAATGATCTATTTGTCATCAGTGAATGCACTTAGTGAAAACACTTATTCGATTTTGAATGCTTACTGAGCTCATCACTCAGTCCACAGCCTATACCGAGCATTCAGTAAAGCTTACCGATCAAACAGTTCAAACCGAGCAGTAAGGCAGTCACCGAGTATATGAGAAGAACAGCAGTTACCGAGAAGACGGTAGTCACCGAGCTTCACTTTAACTACCGAGTCATCAGTTGAAGTCAGTTACTACCGAGTCACCAGTGGTTACCGAGTGACACTATATCTAC
>MU226239.1:423390-467655 GCA_018584345.1 Thuja plicata
AATTCTACATTTGTCACCATGGCTGATTCTCCTACTGATTCCTCAGTACTTTGAAACATCTACAAATTTCAAACCCAAATCTTTAACTGGGCTCTGATACCAATCTGATGGGGAGGTCACCTTGCTCTTTTAGATTCCTACCCTCTCTTAGGAATCTCACTTTGGATCTGATTCATTTCAGGATCCTCTAGACTCACACTTGAGTCTCTTAGGGTTACTCACAGACCCTAACTAGAAGGATTTCTATACTCCCTCTCTCTTAGGTTTCCTACCCACCAAAATATTTCACTCTCTACCTTATCTTGCTCTTCATGACTGAAAATAGTCAGTCATGCACCTTTATCCTTCTATCTCTCTCCCTTACAAGCTCTCTAGCCAGACCATTTAGCTCGCCTAGGACTTGTCTACAATTCTGACTAGCCACTTCTCAGACACAGACACACAAATAGAATAAAAATACATGAGGGATGCTTTTTGACGGTCACACTCCATAGGATGGATTATAAGAGTCAAAAAGCATCCATGGCACTTAACTGAAATCAAAATCCTACTCTACAGAAGTCTGTACACGACACAAATCTACACAGAACACACTGAAAACTCTTCTTTATTGAAATTCAGAAAATTACAATTCACACACACTGAAAACTTATTCTGCTAGCCTTCACAATTCCAGTTCTTCAACCTCTGTTACAAGTTTCCTTCCTTGATTATATATTCGGCCTCTTCTTGATTCGTAACCGTTTCTAGGTTACCTGTCCGCCTGAGGATTCTAACTACCTTGGCTCTTCGTCTTCCCCTGCAGCCGTCATCGATGTCATCCTCAGCATGGTTGTCAACGTGGACAATATTTTCCTCCGTGGCATTCTTTTTTTTTTATCTTGGCATTTTCTTCCATGTTGACAAGTCAATCTTTCTTATAGTCGCGGTATCGTGACTCTTTCTCAGCTCGGGTCCCGATCATACATTTTCCTTACTCTAAATTTTAGTCGCACTGTCACGAGACTTAAAAACTATGCATGCCGACCTTGTGACACTCTGTTGTCGCATCACCGCAATACTTATGAACTTAACCGCCTGTTGTCCTACGACTTGGCGATACACTGTTGTCGCGTCACCACAACACTCATTGTCTTAACCGCCTGTTATCCCGCGACTTGGCGATACACTGTCATCGCATTGTCGCCATACTTATTAACCTAACCGCCGATTACCTTGCGACTTGGCGATACACTGTCGTCGCGTTGTCGCCCCAGTTTCAAACTAACCGCCGTTCTTCTGTCAACTGTGCGATAAGCCATTGTCGCGTCATTGCAGACTGTTTCCTGCTAACCGTCGATCATCTGCCGACTGTGTGATAAGCCATTGTCGCGTCATTGTAGACTGTTTCATGCTAACCGCCGATCATCCTGCGACTTTGCGATAAACATAATGTCACTAGCCCGCTCTTGCGCTAGGAGTTAAGAACTATTAGGGTTTAGGAAAAGCTAACTGCTAACCGTGATCTTCTCCCGGACCACCTCTGTTAGATTGCTAGGGATTCAGAGCTAAACCCTAGGGTGCTCTGCACCACAACATTAATCAATTATGTATAATATATTAATTATTCTTTCACCTTGAATTTATTTATGAGTTATTTTTGAAGGTTCTAATATGTTGTAGATTAATGGGTGAACTTGGATTTAATAATTGAATAAATGGTTTAAATGCTAAGCTTGTATAATGAGGAGCTTAATAATCTAATAATTTGAGCTATTTTATCACGCACTTGTAAATGTATTAAAATAACTAATCTAACTCTTTTCGAATTCAAAGTAGTTTTAAAGGGGTCTTATAATTTAAAGATTGAAAAGTAATTAAGTTTATTAATTTCTAATTTAGATAATCAATTATATTGTTATTATTAGTGATATTAAGCATTATTAAATGATTTGATTTTAATTATACCTAACCTTTTTATAGGGTTTTTTCAAACAAAGGTCAGTGAAACACTTTTAAATGATGAGACCTACATTATTATTTTTATAATATAGCAACCATTTTAGTTGAAATGTTAATCTAAAATATGTTAGGGATTAATGCAATTATTTCATTAATTTAATTCCCTTCATTAAAATTTAATTTGGAAGTTAAGAAAATGACTTTGTGATCAAACAAGTTAAACCTTGATACTTAGGAATGGGATGAGGTATGTTGACATGTCATCATGATTCCCCTTGACCCTAATAGTAAGTTTAACAACTTACCTATTTACGCAACCTACTTCATTAACATTCCAACCATTGAAGTTGGTTTAGAAAAACTTGTAACTACAATTTAACCACTACATTAGTTACTTTTTTTGAAAAAAAATGGTGTGTTTTTGCCCTAAAATTTGGACGTGACAAGGTGATTGTTGGTGAACCCTCCTAATACTACGATTAGCTTTAATTATCGCTACCTGCATAGTAAGGCAACTACCTTTGCAACCATTACCGTATCGAATCCCGACTAGCCCCTAGAAATCATTCACCTTCGAGAACCAGGTGAATGTTAGATAATTCAAAAGATACAACAGTAGCTATAGGAATTTTCCATTGGCATAGTCCAATAACAACCCGGTAATTTTTATCCTATCATATCTAGAACAGCCTTAGCAACATCACCTTTGTGAACCAGGTGAATGTTGACTAGTCCCTTACAGTAGCTTAGACATCAATCATTAGCACAGTCCATTGATTGTTTGTCACTATATAAATATCTTGACGGTTCACACTTGTGGGGGTGATAAATAACAAGAATCAAAGTGCTAAACCAATGGATAAATATAACATAATCAATTGATTTAAGAGTGTATGCATAGATTCCTATAATTTATGAATTAAGCTTCACAAACACATAAAAAACACAAAAAAAATGAGGTAACCTCCTTTAAAGTCACAAAAGGGAGAAGATCAAATAAATTGGAACAAACCCATTACCTAGAATTACACCCCCTAGACCCTCCACCTACGTTCTTGAGGTCTCAAGGGTATCCTTTACCCAAGGACTGCCTATGTTCCCACTTCCAAACAAGTCAAAGTTACGCGTAGTTCTCCTTACGAGGTCTCTTAAGGACAAGTACATTCAAGCTCCCAAAATCAAGATTTTGTTAAGGTTTCCCTTCAAGTATTAATAGTTAGCAATACTAAGGTAATCATAAGTAAGTTCACCATTTAGAGACACATACTATAACCCTTTCATACATGTGAAGGTCATCATCTCAAAATTATACCTCATCCTATTATTCAATGTGAATATCCTAACCTCTTAAAGTTTCACCTCCTCAGCACAGAGGTTGGGGTGACCTTCTGATTTTCTTATTCACATTAACTATATTTATTTGTGGACCAAGACACCTTTCCATAATAGGGCTAAACTATAAAATTATATTATTTTAATTATAGACATCACATCCAAGAAGTTAAATCCTGATGCAAACCATGTAAGGTTTCATTGACAAGCTTCAAAATGAACAACACCCATTAGACACAACATTATAAAATTGGGGTCCCTTACAACTCTAATTAAGAATACTTAAGTACAAGGTTGTTAAGCATTCTTGATTATAACATCAAATATACATCTATCACATTTGTGATTAAGCACATTATACATATTGGTGAATAGAACCATAGCTCGTATGTTGCTTTCATGTAATTTACTTTAAAGAAAAGAAATCATTTAAAAAATATAAGTAACATCATAATTAACATAAGTCTAAATGTAATCAAACATAGGACATAACACAATAGTTATAAACATACTATAAGCAAGTTGATACGTAAGTTAACTCTAGATGATTTTTGACACTATATTCCTTTTTATTGAAGATGTACATTAGATATTATGAATAATACAATTTGTAACCCTCTAATTGCATTTATGCTATGGCGCAATCTAACACTCTTGTATTAGTATAATTTCATTATTACATGATATTCTCACTCATCACTTATAATTGATTAGGTTCGTCGGGATTAGTGATAAGATACTAAGAGATGTTATCCTATAAAATTGCAAATGACTTATCTCTTACTCTCCACAACATCATTTCTTTATATGGATATTTTTATTATTTTATTATTTCAACAATTGGGTGTAACTATATTACTCTTCCCTTAGTTCATCTAATAGTTCATACATTAGGATACTTATAGTTAAGAGATCTATAATTCCCATGTTTCTATATAAAGCTTATATTCCAAAACTTGACGTAGATTATCTAACCATATCATGTACATGTCTATATTTATTTATAGGTGCGTCCATAAATTATCAAAGGTTGTTGTATTCACAAATCTGAATCTACCTTGGTACTTTCTTGGTGTCTCTTGTGCCTCCCATACTTGGTAACTACGATGAAATTTCATTGAGGTTATTTTCCCCTCGCTACATAATAGATTAAGCTTTATTGGAATATTCCTATTTGCCTCTTTATTTCAATAATTATCTCTTTAAATTTACAAGAACAAATATAAATGATTAATTTAAACCATAAACTTGTAATTAAATATTTGGAGTTGTAATGACCAATACAAATAGAAAACATTGTAACAACTACTTCTAATCTAGCACACTCTTGTATTTCTACATTGTCTACCTATAAATTCATATATCAATATAATTTCTACTTCTTTTTGCATTTTGAGCATATAATGTTGTTTTCAAACAATGAACGAATTATCTTGTCTTAGTGCAACAAGATTGGGATAATTGCACCTTACAGCTCTATCAAAATTCATGTATATTGCCTCTAAATCTTCCCTTATTGGCCTGCAATTTAGAACATAACAGATTAAAAGCTCCTTCCTCATTTTCATATTGACTTCACACCATGCATTATCACAAAAAACCTCCCCTTTCGTTGTACTCAAGGAGAGTATAAGCATCAGGATATGTTGAAGACACAACACAATATTTTGGGAAAATGTAATTGACAGGCATGAAACCAATTCTTTACCAATGTCCTACGTGTGTTTTCCAAAATAGGAAGTTTGGAATAAGGCATGGGCGTCTAGGAAAGCATAATGGTTAGAGGAATTTTTTCAAACGATGTAGTTGAAAGTATGCAAGATGTGGAAGCATAGACTAAGCACAATTGTATCCTAGAGAGAAATAAGGTTTCAAATATTATAATGATTGTAGTATTTTCACAAAATAGATTTGTTAAAATGGCTTTAAAAACTTTCAACCAAATGAAAAAGGAAGGTGTAAGGCCAAAGACTTTGCTAGTGTGTCCCTAACCTATGCCAAAATAGGAGCCATGAAATAGGGTATGGACACGCATAGTGCATTACGGTAGGGAGATTTATGCAAATATTATAGTTAGAATGATTTGGTAGACATGTAGAGAAATGTGAAATGATGAACATTGCACCTAAATTGTTTGTTTGAAAACCTCAACCTCTAATCTCCACCTCACGGCAGCAACCAACTCCATTTTTGTTAATTCCTTTTTTCTTTGAGGGGCCTCTCTGTTCTATTTACCACCATTTCCCTATGTAGATTAGGAATACTCCTGCTCTCGCCAGTCCTCCTCCATTTTTTGTTTTTATTTGAGAGAGAGAGAGAGAGAGAGAGAGAGAGAGAGAGAGAGAGAGAGAGAGAGAAATATCTCAATCCTACATTTGATCTAAAGCCCTTTTGGCCAAACAATCTATAACATCGTTCCACTCCCAAGGAATGTGTGTAAAATAAGCAGAGTCCATAGAGCTGCACATAGACTTACAGAGCTGAAGAAAATATATGATAAATAAAGCTAAGTGTTAACTAACATCACCAAGATCTTTCCTAGTTAACAAATTCACTACCGCATGAGAATCAGATTCACAAATAATCATTCCCCAGCCAAGAGCACAACAATGCTCAACAACATACAAAATGGCAATAGCTTCCATTAGATTATTCGTATGATAACCCTTATGAAATTAAAAAATAAGCTAAACATCACTAGAGCTATCATGACCAACTCCACCAATGCCAACATGTCCAGGTTTCCCCCCCAGATGAGCCATCGATGTTAATTTTTAAGACTCTGTGAGGAGGGGATGTCCAATGACCCCCAATTGATCCTTTGTGAAGGGTGACTACCTCTACTACTACTACTACTACTACTACTACCGTGAGTAGCATACATTGGAGCACCCCCTTGAAGAGGAAAATTAAAATGGTTGCAAATAACATCCCCATGATCCACACCTCTAGTCAAATCACACTTAGCTAGAACAATTTCAAGAATACAATGAATAATTTTCCACCACAAGTGTATAGCACTCATCCTCACATCCTAAAAAATCCTTTGATTCCTCTCCAACCTAACAATGCAAAATAATAAAAAATAGGCCAAGAGCCCAAACAACCTTAAGAAAAGAATAATTAGCAAGGTATTTACCCCCAACAAGCCCAAAACTCAGACAAAGAGGAGATATGCAAGAAGTTATGTCCCCATATGCCCCACCAAAAGTGTTATATCTCCTTGGCTAAGGAACGCTAAAAGAAAAGATGAGAAACAAACTCCTCATTAGTACAACACAAGACACACATCGAAGGCACATGAAATCCCCACTTACATAAATTATCTCAGGTACTAGATGAATCACTGCCCCAAGCAAAGACATCTAAACTCCTCAAGGAACTACACTCTCAAAAATCTAGAATCCAAGCTAGCTCATTTTGATCCCTCTCTAAACCACTCGACGACCATTAAAAAATATCCTTCCATATATAACCAACAACCAGGCCTAAATTGTCAATAGTCTTGTAATGCAGAACCTTATCTCATCCACTAGCTAGAAAATAATCACAGAGAGATTGTAGATGCGAATACATAGAAAAAAGAGGGGGATTACCATCCCAAGAATCCATTCAAAAGAGAGTCGCAAATCTCCTATTGCGGATCCAAAAAAGACCCTTCTTAACTAGCTGAGCTCATGTTTTTAGAAAGTGCCAGACCATAGATCCCATGTCTTCCAAAGGATAATGATTTCAACATCCAAGTAATCAACTCAATGTAAATACTTATGCGTGAGAATGTGAGCCCAAAGTTGATTTTGACTGGTACACTAGTGCCAATATAATTTGGTTTCTAGAGCCTTCCCACTCAAGATAGAAGAATGAAGACAGAGACCCTCCTTCTTTGGTCGTCAAATAGATTCCAACTAAACTAAGGCTTCACTTAGAACTCTGTGAACTACCACTCCAAAGAAACTGGCACGATAGGGCATCAAATTCCTTCAGAAAATACACAGGGACCACCTAAACTAAACTTTTGTAAATAGGAAGATATTGAATCATTGATTGGAGGAGGGTCACCCGAGAAGCAATAGCAAGCCACCAATGAGTCCAATTGTTTACCTTTCGACAACACTTATCAAGCAAGCCCTACCAAAATAGTCTAGGTTGCCAACCAACAACAATAGGAATTCCTAGATAAAATAGAGGAAGCGAGCCAATTTGAAACCTCGAGATTTTAACTATCATCCTTTGGATAGGATCTGGAGTATTGAAAAAATAGATTGAGGACTTAAGCTCATTTACTTTCTGACCTGAAACAACTAAATAAATATCCAATGTTCTCTTGAAGGATTGAGCTTCATGAAGTCGAGACACCCCCATAAGAGTAGTATCATCCACAAATGGAAGATGAGAGACCTTAGGCAACCCATTACCCCAACTCCAACCCTGAATCAAATCTTAATAAAAATGAGACTTAATAAACATATCAAGGCCCTCAACCATAATAATAAAATAGGGAGAAAGAGGATCCCCTTGGCAAAGGCCCCTAGAGGTGCCAAATATCTTAGAAGGCTCTCCATTAAGAATAACCAAGATGATAAAGTAACAAAACCCATAATCCAACTAACCAAATCCATACTAAAGCCAAATGAAATGAGAATTCTCTGTAGAAAGTTCCACCTAACTCTATCATAAGCTTTAGCCATATCCAATTTGATGAACATATATTTCATCGTGGAAAATTTTTTAGAGTGAATGGCTTTAGAAGAAACAACTACCCCATCCAAAAATTTTCTTCCTATCACAAAATCTCCGTGCTCATCTGAGATCAAGGTGGGAAGCCAAGGTTTAATCCTCTCAGCAATCAGCTTAGCAATGATTTTGTACACCACATTACACAGAGCATTAGGTTGAAAGAGATCCAACTGATTAGCATTGTCATTTTTAGGTATAAGAACTAGGAAATTAGAATTCAAGGCTCTAAGCATTTTTTTTTTTATATAAGATTCACAAACTACCTCTAATAAACCTAAATTATCAATATCCCAAATTTCCTATAAAAAATCCATAGGAAACCCATTCAAGCCTGGAGCTTTACCCTTACGCATTCCTAAAACAAACTCGTCCAATTCAGGAAAAAGATATCATATGCATGAGGAATCATTCATCACATTGGTGAATTGAGATGGAATACAAGAAAGGATCATGGTTTCCTCATCCTCGTCAGAGGATGAGTCTTCAAAAAAAAAGAGCAAAATAGTACCGGATAGCCTCACAAGACAAAGCTTGCAAAGAAGACACCTGAATTCCTTCAAAATTAACCAAAGAGGATATAAACTCCTATTTAGACAAGCTTGCACTAATTTATGGAAAAAGGTTGTATTCTTGTCCCCTTCCTAAAGCCAATAAACTCAGGCCTTCTGCTTCTGAAAAATCTCTTCCCTAATCTCTCATTCCTCCAATTCCCTAACAAATTGGGATTCCTCTCTGCCCAAATTCTGTGAAAACCCAAGATCCTAAATTTGACAAGTGATAACATCTAGGCATGTTTTAACCTTCTGCTTCATAGCATGAAGGTTACCAAAGCAGCACATTTTCCATTTCTTAAGAAACCATCTAACAAATTGCAATTTCTTAACAAAATAAAATAAAGCAATACCATAGGCAGAGCCACCATCTCGAGACCAATGAGTCATTAATTCATGGAGGGAAGAGTCTCAAAGCCACATCAATTGGAACATAAAAGGAGGATTTTAAACTAAAACAAAAGTAGCTGAAAATTTAATAGGCCAATAATCAGAGCCCCTCCAACCAAAAAATTCAGAAGAGATATACAGGCTCCCTCCACCCCAAAATTAGGAAACCATAAATCTACACAACCGTTCAAAGATAACATCTTTTCCACCCCTTCTATTATTTCAAGTAAAGATCCTATTAGTCGGCTTGATATTGATTAAATTTACGAGGACCACATTCTCACAGAAGGGCTCAAAGGAAGGACCCAAATGATTCAACCCTCCCCTTTTCTCCTCCAAAATTAACATGTTGAATTAAAATCATCCACTAAAACCCAAGGAATAAAAGGACACACTCTTATATACCTTATATGAGACCAAAGCATAGATTATCCATGAAAATCATCAGGAGCATACACATTAGTAACCAGAAGCATCTCTCCATCCTCCAAACTAGAGGCAACCATAGAGAGAGAAAAGTGGCTATAAATCCACCAAAGATTAAAACCCTTACACATCCAAAAAAAGAGTTGGACCTCTAGAAAAACCTAGACAACCAATACATTGATGCTGACACGGTGTTGTCCTTACAAAAATATGAATCATTATCCTTGGTAAATCCTGACCTCATTGATTGGACCGATTCAGACCCCACTCCTATCATGAACTTTCCCAATGACTATACTTTGGCTTGTTATCTAAATGCTTGTGAACCCTATCCTTCTTCCACCAATGCAAGGAGGGTGAACCTGGTGAAGGAGGATATCAAGTTTCTTAGTCACAAAGTGAAAAATGAAAAGAAACAAAGAACTGATGGTGAAACCACATTATGGCAGTATCAAATTTTAAAATAGTTGAAATAAAAGACGTATCTGATGGTGAAAACCTCTCAGAGGTGCCAAAAGATGAGATTCTTGATATCCTCCTTGAGCACTTTCAAGAAAGGTCTTCAGTACTCATAGAACCAACACAACCAGTTAACTTGGGAACAGTAGAAGCTCCTCAATTTGTTCACCTCGCACAATCATTATCCGAAGAAGAAATGATACAGTTCACTGAATTCCTCAAAGAGAAGAAGATTAACTTTGCATGGTCTTATACTGATATGTCTGGACTCGATCCTGAGTTAATAATGCATCACTTATCTATAGCTCCTGGAATTAAACCTGTCAAACAAAAACTAAGAAAGATGCAACCACGTGTGGCATTATTGGTAAAAGCGGAGCTAGAAAAACTCTTAAAGGCTAGTTTCATAAGAGTCATCGCTTATGCAGGATGGATTTCTAATGTGGTACCAGTTTCTAAAATAGATAAGTCTATTAGAATTTGTACAGACTTTAGGGACTTAAACAAAGCTTATCCTAAAGATGATTTTCCATTGCCAAATATTGATATGATTATAGATCTCAAAGCAGGATATCAGATGTATTCACTCATGGATGGATTCTCAGGTTATAACCAAATAAATATTTCTCCTTATGACCGAGAAAAGACAGCATTTACATGCACATGGGAAACATTTTTCTAGAACGTCATGCCATTTGGGCTAAAAAATGTTGGAGCTACGTATCAATGAGATATGACAACAATCTTCCACAAAATGATACATAAAAACATGGAGGACTATGTGGACGATACATTAGCCAAGTCAAAAATAAGAACCACTCACATTGAAGACTTGAGAAAGATACTAGATCGAATGGAGCAATTTCAACTAAAGCTTAATCCAAAGAAATGTGTATTTGGAGTCAATCAGGGAAACCACTCACATTGAAGACTTGAGAAAGATACTAGATCGAATGGAGCAATTTCAACTAAGGATTAATCCAAATAAATGTGCATTTAGAGTCCAATCAGGCACACCCTTAGGATTTATTGTATCGGCTAAAGGAATTGAGGTGGACCCCAAACAATTAAATGTTATAATGGAAATGTCACCTCCTCGCAATATCATTCAAATGAGGACGCTTCAAGGCAGACTTTAGTCCATCAGGAGATTTTTGTCCCAACTAGCAGATAGAGTGCAACCTTTTACAAAATTTCTACATAAAGGTGTTACTTTCAAAGGGGGTGAACATTGTGAAAACAATTTAAAGGAATTAAAAGATTACTTGGCTACTCCTCCTATTCTTAGGGCGCCTATTCACAAAAAACCATTGCTACTCTATATCTCAGCTACGGCTACATCGCTTGGCGTATTGCTAGCACAAGAGGATGTAAACGAAAAGGAAAGGGCAATTTACTATATCAGCAGGACTTTGGTGTCTTATGAACTCAAGTATAGTATCATTGAAAAAGATTTCTTAGTGGTTGTTTTTGCATCCCAGAAGTTGAGACACTACATGCTCTCACATACAGTGAAACTTATTGCAAAAATTGACCCTTTCAAATACCTCTAGAGTAAAACAACATTGACAGGAAGACTAGAAAAATGGGTCTTGATTCTAAGTTAATTTGATATCGAGTATGTTGATAGAAGGGCTATCAAAGCACAATTCCTAGTAGATCAACTAGTTGATTCGCCATTGCAAGATGATGCTCCTTTGATTATAGAACTTCTAGATGAGACAATCGTGCACTTAACTGAATATCTGTGGAAGATGTATTTTGATGGTTATTTCACACAACAAGGATCTAGAGCAGGGGTATTGTTTATCATTCCTCAAGGATACAAGATACCTAAGGCATACAAAATGATGTTTCCATGCACCAACAACATCTCATAATATGAAGCATTGGTAAATGGTCTCAAGTTAGTCATTGAATGGAAAATCATAGAGTTACATGTATATGGTGACTCTCAACTCATCATCAACCAAGTAAATGGATAATATCAAACAAAAGATGAGAAGATGATGCCCTATAAGAAGATGGTAGAAGATTTGAAAAATTACTTTGTCTTCATCACATTCCAACGAATTCCAAGAACATAAAATAGAGTTGTAGATGCGATGGCAATGCTCACATCCATGTTACAACTGGAGGAACATTAATTCCACTATGACTTCTTGGTGGAAGAATTATCCTTTCCCGCGTTTGATACACCTAAATTGAAATTTGTTTGTGCCTTAAATCTCCAAGACCAATCCAGATATGGTAATATAATTCCCTATCTTACATGTCAAACCTTACCTAATGGCCTATCCAGAAATGAAAAATGAGCCTTAATTAGGATAGCAACGCGTTATGTACTCATTACTACTAACTTATATAAACGAGGTCTTGATGGAACGCTACTGAGGCTTTTAGAACAAGAAGATTCTGATCCCGCATTAAAAGAGGTTCACTAAGGTGTATGTGGAGTGCACTCGAATGGCTTTTCATTAGCTAAGAAACAATTAAGAGTTGGATACTATTGGCCTACAATGGAAAAAGATGCCATGCAATTTTCTAAAACATGTCACAAATGTCAAACACATGGAAACCTTATCCATGCTCCAGCCAGATAACTCATACCTTTTATAAAACATTGGTCATTTCAGCAATGGGCCTTTAATCTTGTTGGACAGATTTATCCTAATTCTTCAAGTGGACACAAGTACATCATTACAGACACTGAGTATTTCACTAAGTGGGTCGAGGTAGTGTCATTGATCAAAGCCATTGGAAAATAGGTTACTATGTTCATCTTGAACTACATCATTTGTAGGTATGGGATACCCTCTTCTATTGTAATAGACAATGGGGTCAGTTCAAAAACCAAGATATTGAGGACCTTTGTACACAGTTTCATATCACTCAACATTTTTCTTCAATCTATTATCCTCAAGGTAATGGAAAAGCTGAGGCTTCAAACAAAAACATTCTAAGAATCTTACATAGAACTGTGAGTAAGTCTGGCAGAGACTGGAATGTGCAACTAAATTTGGCACTATGGGCCTATAGAATAAGTACCTGAACACCAACAGGAGCCACGCCATTTTCTCTAGTCTGTGGCACATAAGCAGTGCTACCCATTGAAGTAGAAATTCCATCTTTGCGATTATTTCTCCAAGGTCTTGTTACAAATGAACAATACCGCATTGATAGGGTTCATGCACTGGAACTACTAGATGCGCGCAGAGAACAAGCGTTTGATCACCTCAAAGTATACTAGAAAAGAATGTGCAAAGGGTACAACAAGAAAGTAAAACCATGACAATTTCAAGTTTGGGATCTCGTTCTAAGAGATAATCCTAAAAATCAGCCAAACAGAGAACAAAAGGGCAAGTTTGAATCCAACTGGTCGGGGCCTTTTGTTATAACAGCAACTTTTGGGACTGGAGCTTATCAATTAGATACACCTGAGGGAGATGTTCTTCCTGATCCCATCAATACCCTACACTTGAAGTGGATCTACGCTTGACATCCGGCTGACAGGGCCCATGTAGTGGAAATAGTTCTCAGAAAATACCAAAAAAACCAGAAAATTGATCCTGAAGAAAGCCAAAAACAATGGAAAAAGTCCTAAAAAAAGGTATTCTTGGTGAAAACCTGGAAAACATGCACCTTGATACTAACAAAAAAGAGAACAAAAAAATTGAAAAAGAGAAAAGTGCCTTGGCGAAAACCTGGCAAACAGGCATCTTGGTAGCAAAAATAAAAATCTTTGTCGAGTGGTGAAAACCTGGCAAACAGGCATCACTTGTACTTTGTGCTCCATCTATCAATGCACTGCTGACACTAATCCTTCACGATCACACCTATGTTATTGGTTGACTCTAAATTCCTTACAAATGTCCTATCCTTGCCTGGGATTTGTTTGCATTTGTATCTTAGAAATAGTCATTCTGCACTAGGAGCATCTCGGCTAGCATGTTTGGTCTACATTTGCTAGGTTGTCCTAGGTCTTGGTCTAGGATGGTTTTCCACTACCAATAGTATTTCTTAATACTTGCATCAAAATGTCACTCTCACAAACAAGGGTGTTTCTTAAACACCACCTACCTGTAACAGACATCATACTAGTGTTTCTCAACACTTTAATCAAACAGTGCTCCTTAACACTCCATTGGATTGCAATTATTGATAAATTTAATCTCATTTACTCAGACATAAAAACATATTGCTTGATTCCAAGTCATGATTGATGATTTCTCTATTGTGTTTGAAAAAAAAATGAATCAACGGTATTCCTTAAATACCACTTAAACACATATACACTGATCTTGGTTTGATTATGACTCTTCTATGTTCTGATGATGTTTCAAACTAGGGGCATATAAGCAGTTATGAATTTTCTTTGATTGATTATCAATTGTTGATTGTTGTCTTCTGAGTTACTCCATGACGTCTATTCAAAGACAAAGAGTCGCAAGGACAGGGGGCGTAATGTTTTCTTGGTTTTCTAGGTATGGTGATTGTTTTAATGATCCTATAAATTTCACCTAATTTGGATATTTATGGTAAGAGCTGCCAACATGAGTGGATAGCCTCATATATATCGATCCTTGTTCTGTGTAAACTACGGTGAGGTTGATTCAATTTCCTTGTCTGTTTCTAAATCAAATTAAGTAAGGTGTACGAAACATTATGTACCCAAGGATATGAATATTGAAGGTCATTGTGGGTTACATATCTTACATTACACATGAACAAAAGATGGTTCTTAAAGCAAAAGGAGATAACTGACAAGTCATCCTGGCCTCTATGCCTTGATGCTTAGGTTTATTTTCAACATTGCATCCAATAAAAATAGTATTCATACTTTCATGATACTTTTTGGGTATTAGTGACAGTTGTACTATCCGATGACGTTCGTTACACAAATGCCCTATGATGATAAAAATGCTAAAATGTACACAAATCAGTGACAATCCTAGAAGTATGCATTTAGATGCATTTAAGATTGCATGATTTATTTTACAAAAACATCATAAGATTTGAGCCAAAATAAATCATGGTTCATTCGAAATCCAAGTTTGACTACTTAAATCTATATTACTAATATATTCATATCATTGCATATTTATGGCATTCATTTTGCATTCATAAATGGGAAAGAGAAAATACAAAAACAAGGCATTCAAGCATTGCATTTCTTTTTACATCCTAAGTGCATCCATACATATATTTGCATAAGAAAAATCTCAAAAACATACATCTGCATATTCATCTAGAATCATTCAAACACATCTATGGATGACACAATGTGTCATTCATTTGCCTCAATGGGCTTGACAGACCCAAATTCCACCAATAGTTCCCTAGTTAATTTAATCTTCTCTTGATCCTTTTTACGGGCACATTTCAAGGAAGATTCAAAATAGATTTTCTTGAGGGGTCTTTGTTGAAAATCCAAAGCCTAAAAAGATCCTTTTCCTTTACGAAATGTGTGTACCTCCTTAGCCAAGTCTATCAAAACAATAACATCCTCTAAATATGCAAGGTCTCCTGAAGCCCCTAACATAGGACCAGTAGGGAACACTCCTTGATGTTGCATTACAATTTGACTCATTACAGTAGTCTCTTGTTGCATATCCCCCACATCCATACTAGTCACACTTAAAGGGACATCTACTAGAATCCCTTCCTCTAAGGCTAAAGTATCTAGCACCTCAAACTGGTTAGAGCTCTCATCAACCTGCCTATCCCTATAGGATCGCTTCTATCCCCTTCCCTTAATGTGACCTAACAGGAATAAAAACATCCTTTGCAGGGTTGTCTTCTTTCATAGGATCTTTCCCTTTCCCCTCTTTATCGATCTTTGGGACTAAGGAAGAAGGAGAACCACCAAAACCTACAACCCCCTTGTTAACCCAAGGACACTAAAACTGAAGATGTCCATATTCATGACATATCCAACAATGGAAAGAAAGAGATTCATAATCTAATTGTTGCACCCACGTAGAAGATCCTAAAGAGATTTCCAAAGAATCTGGCAACAGATTATTCAAGTCTATTTCAACACAAATACAGGCAAAAGAAATTACCTTTTTATCAAGGGTTTGTTGAGCTATTGCAATAGGCTTCCTAAGCAATATGGAAATCTTTTCTAGGATATCTTCCTTCCAAAACTCTAAAGGAAATAGAATCAAGCGAAACCAAATTGGAAACCTCAAGGGCAATTCCTTCGTTGAACTAAACCTCGCAAGCCAGGGTTTAACAAATAAGCCCACATGATTGTAAAAATATGGTCCACCCTCTAAAACATGATTCTGATCAGACATGCAGGTAAAAACAACCATGAAATAGTTGTTCGCAATGAGCATTATCTCCATATCTCCCTGAACCTGGCATGAACGATGAATCCATGCCTCCAGAGCCAACAAAGAAATTTGAATCTCAAGAAATGTACAGATGAAAGCATGCTTGCTCCAATAAGCCACATTTTCCATAACCGATCCAGGAGTAATGACAAGGACTGGACAATCATTACTCCTTGGAGTATAACCACTCACTTTATTTAACTTATAACTCACTCCCACATAAAATCAATATGGCTACTGTGCATGCACAAATGTAGAAGATCCATGAAGCGACCCAGCGCCAACGACCACCAAACTATTAGAACCCTATGTTCCTCCATTCGAACAAAGAAAACCCAAACCCCGACAACCAAACCATAAACCAACACACCCCTACCTATTGAAACAAAAAACCTTGAACGTAGCCAACCTCCACAAAGACCCAACACACCCCTACCCACCAACACAACAAACTCTGAGTGCAACAAATGTAACAGTCGACCAAACAAGGATCAGCAAAAGAAAAATTACTCTCCATCAATAAATACAACCACACCCCACCCCCGCCCCCTCCCCGAAAACATTTTCCATAAACATTGAATGCAAATGAGACTCGAGCAGGCAGAGCCCTAACTCATGTATCGTAGGAAAAGCTCTGCTCAGAAAACCATCATACTTCACTTGCTTTGTTCAAATTTTTTCTGAGAAACTACTCAAACCATGGACATTAGATACACAACTACTTCATTATGTTAGAAAGAATGCTTGAAGTCCAAGATATTTACAACTAATGGTGTTTGATTAGAGTAGGGTAGATGTTCAGAAGCAAGCATGTTGGTAAGAAGAAGTAAAAGGAAAAATCCTTGAGGTGGTCCATAATTAGGTAAGAATATTAGCATTACTACTTTTATAATTCAATTTTAAAATATTGATTTATTAATGTTTCTAACTTGTGACTGTTGTTAGTCAGGATTGCACCTATAGTTGAATGTAAAATCTAGCTATCCTGTTGAAAAATGGAAAGACTCTCAGGTATGTGAGTTTACCTATAATGAAAGTCAATCTCCAGGATTAAAAAGTCGATTCCTTAATGGTACTCATCTATACTAAATTTGAATGAGGAAAGAGATAGAAGGATGTGCGTGTGAAAATGGAAATCTAAAACTAAAGGGTGATGCAATGGATAAACAAGCTAACTTGCAGCTAATAAACTTCACCAAAATCTCTAAAAGACGCCAAAACATTCACAACCTCAATCACATATGTTATGCAATAGTGTTTCTTATGACAAATCTCGGTACTATCATGCCTTGAAAGGAATACAAGATTGTTTTCTCGAATGTCAACACAACAATGGATGACACAATCACAGACCTACATAAAAAAATATCAAATCTTGCATTTCACAATAAAAGAGTTTGATAAGATGAAGGTTAATACACAACACTGAATCAAATACCTACAATATTGCTCAACACATGAATAACTGAGAAGGAATCTATATCTCTATAAAAAATGATGATGAAAAACCTGCTACAATGTGCTCAATACAATCTGCCAAAATTTGCAATGTACAAAAAATTGGCCAAAATAAAGAATCCTCCAAAATGAAGATACAGACTCAGAATAAACAATGGTCGGATAGATGAGAAAAACCACGAGAAAAAGGGGTCAAACTG
Organism: Thuja plicata; assembly: GCA_018584345.1. Classification (NCBI taxonomy): domain Eukaryota; kingdom Viridiplantae; phylum Streptophyta; class Pinopsida; order Cupressales; family Cupressaceae; genus Thuja; species Thuja plicata. The sequence continues at coordinate 441,226 of MU226239.1, forward strand.
TTAGAAACATGCAGATGAGTACCTAAAAACTCATATTGCAGGCATGTGGCCCTCCAAACTAAAGTGAAACTATCCATAACTACCTCACAACTCTCCCAAAATCATGCAAACTCATGGGTCAGATATAGGAACAAATCCCTCAAAATCAGGAACATGACTGATAGTAACTGAAGTGCAACTGCTGAAAAAGGCCCCTCAATTGATATATCACTGACTTTGGCCTCAAAATAGTCCTCAAACTACGTAAAACTCCTCATAACTGCCCATTGAATCTGCAAGAAAAGAAAATCACCTCCCCGACCTATATGCACATATTGAAGAATACAAAATGTCTCCAACCACTGAAAAATGAACTCCATGTGTTAAGAAAAATAAATCCTTCCATCCAAGAAGATCCAACTGAAACATACCTGCTCAAAACAATCATATGCATGAAAAATTGATTCCCCCTTATGACCATGAATTTAAATTTATCTCAACTCTATCTCACGATTTTATGTTTCTTAATATAGAATATAACATACTATTCTAATAAACATAAAATCATGAAATAAAATTAATAACAATATTTATTCAGTTTATGTAATATAAGACTTTAACAACTATTATTCTTTCAAATAATATTTGTTAAAGTAAAATTGCATAAACTTAATAAATATAACTATTAATACTTTATTAAATTAAGAACTGAGATGAAGTTATGTTCATCGTGGCATTTCTCCATGGGCTTTTTGATAAAATTGAATGTCATAAAATCACAAGTGTTGTTAATCACACTTCGCTACTGTATTAGGATTACCAAACCCTAAATTGTAATTTATTTTTACTTTGCAACTTTTGAGGAAAACGTTGGTCGCCGCTAAGAAACAAACCCTGGGGTTTGAACTTGGAAATCTATAGAGTTTCTTGGGGATTTCTTTGAGTTCTTGAAGACTCTGGTTGCAGATTCAAGCTCTTTACAGGTTCTTCGGACTTTATTTTTCCTTAACTTTATGCATTTTTGTGTTTTATCGACAGATAAGCCCATGCTTGTTGTTTTATTTAAACAGATCCGTGCATTTCCTTTCACTGGCAGCAAGTTGTATTTGGTGTTTTCAAAACCCTAATATATTTGTACAATGTATACCCTTATCTAAATCTCTGCAAACTTGTCATGTACCTGTTATGAACTTCTGAGAAAACTAGGCTCTTTTCCTTTATACACTTAGATGATGGTTTTCAACAAAACAGTATCTCTGTGCAAACCACTATCACTCTGGCTTGAAATGTTGGTATATTTCATGATAAAACTCTTGTGAGTTTTTTCTGGATGTTTTGTGCTTCTGGGTATTATTCCTTTTTACTATTTGCTCAATTACTAAACCCATGAGCTCCATCTAAAGCTAAGCTCTATACATCTTTTTAGCAAAACAAAGTTGTGGCTTAAAAACGTGGGCTTTGTATGAACTAAAAGAAAACTGAAAAAAAAAATCTCTCATTTCTCTCTGTATATTTAAAACTTGGAACATTGAAGATTGTATTCAATAATACCCACCTAACTTAGCATTGAAATGACTGGGTACCCCATAGACAACCATGAGGGTTCTATGCTTAGATTGGTTTGTCTGATAAAAGAAAATATGTCGCAGCTTCTTGGATATATTTATGTATTTTCTAACTTGAGGAGGGTCTTCCTAATGTCTGTACCACTGGATGTTCCTACTTTTCTCCACGTGATATTATTTTTGTGATTTTTAATTGTTCCTGTAAAAGTATCACGTTGAAGGACAAACACATTTACTTTTTCTTGAAAACACGCTTTGTTTTCCATATGAAGACCACCGACCCTTTCATAAGACCATTGTCTTCAACCTTGGTGACCATTTTATGATTACTGATCTCTTATGATGAATTTATTACAACAACGTCCTTGTAGAACTAGCCCTTGAAGAAATATTTTATTATTTTCCACATTTGATGATCTTACTATGTCATTTGTGCTCTAATAAGCTTAGTTAATGCTCTCCTTACTTATGCTTTTACAATTAATGACAAAGGCTTAATTTGATATTACGGAACCTCAAAAGTAGCAGAACTCTTGTGAATTTAAGGTTGTTCCTTAGTTAAAATCACTGTTTTGAAGATGTCTCTCTGCTGAAACTGTTATTTGTGTTGAAGTAATACATCTCTACTCTACTCTGATAAAACAAGGCTACTATGTTTTCGTGCTTTGCACCTTTGGTATTGAATGGCCTTATTACTGTAGTCATGCAGTCATTCTTTTCTTGATGTTCTTGCATAAGATAAGATAGATAAGATAAGATAAATTATTAATGTCCAACAAGAGACCACAAAGGGTCTAAGGGACTGGGAACATACATAGCAGAACAACCAGCAGTAGGAGCACCAAACGGTGTCCGGGGAAAGAACAATAACAAGAAAGCAGAAAACTGAAAACTGAAAACAGAAGAACCAGGGAGAGTGCCTAGAGGCTCTTTCCGAGCGAGAAGTAATCGAGCACCGAAGGATACGATCCGAGACTGGAAGGAGCCCCGGACTGTATCCGAGTGACACTGGTGATGGAGTGCTGCTGCCGAGTGCGATCTCTACGGGGTCTCACAAGCCTGGTGTGTCCAGAAGAAAGAGGACCGAGAGGACGCTTCGTGCCGCGAGCATATTAATATTGATCACTCGGATTGATTCTTCAGCAAGCACTATTGATTGTCATTTGACTGGATCAAACTTGAAAAACATACCTTGCTCACTTCACATAATTGCAACATGATTGCTCTTATTATGGACACACGTCACTTCCCAATTCCTGTAACACTATCACACCTGACTTAGCTTTGTTTCAATCAAACCTCCAAGAAGATGTTTATACTGAATATTCAAACTTGTACTGTGTTGTTGAGATCTGAATTAACATGATGCTTATTCGGTTTACAATTACCTTCCTTACCATACAATTGTGCACTTGAACATTGTTGCACCCTTTGGTATTCATGAATGTCATTTTTCTTTCTTAATTGATGCATTGGATCAACACATATCCTCAAGTCACCTACTACTCTGACACAATGACTCCATTTTGATATCTCCTTTAATATTACAACAAATAGTTGTACATCTTTTGGCTCTCAAAACCTAACATTTTCTATAGAACCCACTGCTTTTGCTCTTCTTCTGTTTCTATACCTACATGTTCAAGGGACTGTCTCATCTAGATTATTGATTGTAGCTCCATCTAACCTACATGTTTGTTCCTTTATGATGATGAATTTTCCATCTTTGTATCTATGATAGAATGTTGCATGTCTTAAATTGAACTTGTTTGTATGCCATCATGCTAGTTGTCTCATACAACTTGATACCTGAATACTAATTGTACCTTTTACTTCAAATGTTATTTCTATTGTTGAACTTGAATAGGAATCTTCATTGTACCACTTGGAACTATAGACTCTCTTGTAGTTATATTGCTTTGCTCTTGATGTAGGAAGTAGCTAACAACAATATATCAAAGGTTTTCACTGAATGAAGACTAATACATCCCTGACTTGAAATGAACATGATCTCCTTTCATTCCTATTATAGTTGTTGTTTGAACTTTATTGATCTGTCTTTGACAATTCCCTTGCATCTTATGGCACTCATAAAAGTCCTCTTTATATATGCTTTCCCTCTACTTTCTATAAACGGCACTTTCCATCTATCCCGAAGCAATTTTGTAGCTGTTGTTTATCTAAGTTTCTGTTGAATGATCAATGTTGAGTCTACTCTTTACAACTACTCCCTTTGTGACTTAAAAGTTGAGTGAGTTTATCCATTTCATTTGTAGCAAAGTCTTTCATGGCTAGTTATTTGTTCACAAATAATCATATCCATATATCCTTACACATACTATGTACTCTATAGTTGATTTTGTTGTCATGGTACTTTTATTCCTTGCACATGTTAGTAGTCTTGAGCATATAACCAGAAGGTTTCAAACTAAAATAGTTTGTTGCTTTGATTATTTGTTGATTTCCTGTAGCACACATAACGCAACCAAAAGGTTTCATGAGATGATAACATGTCCCTTCAACAGTTGTTGATCCTGAATTTCCAATTTGCACCTGAATCTGAACTAGAAGGTTTCACACCATAGAGATGCATCCCTTCAATAGTTAATTAGATGTTTGTCCTCTTGTAGCCGCTCCAAGTCCACCATTTGATGAGGAATTTAGTTGACCATGATAGGTGACTGCCTCACCTATGCGAGGTGACCCTATTCCAAAAGATGGGTGCTCCTTGTGGTAGCAAACCGGGACGATTTGTTGTTATGAGCAACACATGTTTGGAATGGGCAACATAGATGGGGCAAGTAATGCATCCACTCATGATCGTCTGGATTCTATGAATGCACATTGGGCTCAACCCTTGTGGGAGCCACATTTTATCCCACATGCTTAACCTCTTGACGATAATGAACATATACATGCACATGAAACAAACACATTAGTTTAAAACATTTGATTCATTTTCTCTTATGCTTTTCTGATTTGCATGCATCGTAGTCAATATTAGGATCGAGGCTTCATATCCATCATTGCTCAGTCTCAGGACTAACCTCCTCTTTCATTATTTTTGGCAGGTACATCAAAGATGCGGGACCCTAGCCTCGTCCCTCATCTCAAGGCACAACAGTCTGTCATAACATTTTATCCCACATGCTTAACCTCTTGACGATAATGAACCTATACATGCACATGAAACAAACACATTAGTTTAAAACATTTGATTCATTTTCTCTTATGCTTTTCTGATTTGCATGCATCGTAGTCAATATTAGGAGCGAGGCTTCATATCCATCATTGCTCAGTCTCAGGACTAACCTCCTCTTTCATTCTTTTTGGCAGGTACATCAAAGATGCGGGACCCTAGCCTCGTCCCTCATCTCAAGGCACAACAGTCTGTCATAACGAGGCAATGGCAGCTCTTCCCTTGCTTCTTCCTACTGTGTCTTCTATACAATATGATATTTTCATTGCATAGCATTAGTTTTTATAGCTACCACAGCTTGTGTGGGCATTTCATTTGTGTGTTGTATCTTCAAATTGCATTGTATCTTTGTATTTCTTTCTCAAAAAGAAAATAAACACATGTTCTCAGTTGTACTATTTCTTTGTCACAAGAAATAAAACATTGTAATAATTATCTGCATTTGTAAACAATGACATTCTTGGATCTGTATATCTATTCTCTAAATTGTACTTTCTGCAAATACATAATAACTGAATTTTACCTCTTTAGGACAGCACCCTACAGGATTTGTAAATTTTTTCCCTTGTAACCAAAACTGATCAAAGTATTTAAGCGAAGTACAATAATCATTTAGGCAACCTTAATCAGCTCAACAATTTGAACATGTAGTGAAAATTGTTAACAATGACATTTTCATTCTTTTTAAAGATTTTAATTTTTGTAACTTGTTTGCACTTGCAGTAATAAGATGTGTTGATATTGACTCTCCTAGCCAAGGAAAAACTTATTTTACCTTTGATAGCATGCTTGGGCAAATGAAGCAAGAAATCAATAGCATGGGCCCTACATTGGGATTTTAGGAGGCGCATCTTACTTAGGCTCACTAAGATGCAACAATAAAACATTATGGCTCAAGCTCAAGCTGCAATTTCAAAACTAGTTGAATTTGCTAATATAGATCAGGGACAGCCATACATTTTGTCTATTTTTGTCATTTTATAGTTTTAACTTGCAAACTTTGATCATTTTGTTATAATTCCTATATAATTTGTATGCACATATTTAAAATTTGTTAATTTGTTTGTCAATACTTATGAAATCTAAACTAAAGTCTAATGTTATGTATTAAGCTTCTATAATGTCTACAATGAAATGATTTAGACATATCTTCCAAGTCATCCCATATGAGATAAGACTTCTACTTTGGAAGATTGGATTGTTAGCTGAATTAGAATAAAGATTTGAACAAAATAGGAGATTGTAAGCATTTCCTTCAGATTATCTTTCGTCAAAAATTGAAGACTAAGTTTTCCAAAGGACTGGAAAACTGAATGTAAAATACAATTGGTTTCTATAAAACTGCAAGCTATATCAATTGTTTTGTATGTTTTTCGATGGAATGAAAAACAGGCTATGAGTTAATAATTTTTGTATGCTTTTGTTTTATCATTTCCACAGTTTTGAATTTCAATGATTTTTGCGATTAATTCAATGTTTTCAAAGCCTCGGGTAGTAGTCATCATGATTGGAGTTTTTAACACACATTGCACCCAAATTATGCTTAAATTCACTTTTCCTGGAGCAAACTTGTTAGTTTAAACAACCAGACTACTATATCACGAAGATAGACAAACAGGAAAAGTCTTCATGCTATTAAAAAATATACAAATCTCTAAAGCCTATTCAGACCACCAGGAAAAATGCCACAATTAGATAAGATTTGCCAGAAACAATATTGATACATATACAGGAAACATCAGCGTAGATGCCTTGTAAAAGCATAAACAATTTTAAACCATATCCCAGAATATCTTGCAAAAAAGCCACAATTCTCGTTCAAAATCATCTGCAGTACAATCGCTAGCAAATAATGCATTTTAAATAATTCTGCAGATAATTCACCACTTAACTAAGATATCATCCTGTAGAAGAACAGCTAAAATTTAACACTGAAATGTAGTGGAAATAACTTTATGCCCAGTTGAAAATAATTACTGGGCCTGGTGCCCAAAAGGTGCTTGCTGGTCATTAAACTTAAGGATTATTATCTTTGATCAATTTATGACCAGTTGAAAATGATAAGAAAACCTGGGGCCATATGGTGTGGCCAATTTCAAATTATTGCTGGCATTTAACCTGAAGTTTTATTGTCATTGATAACTTTACGCAGCCTATCAGTTTCCTCATTAGCGCTTACTTTATCAATCACCATTTGCTCAAATATGTCATCAGTGTCCTTACCTGCCTTGACTCGAGTCGAAAGAAGCAAGTTGTAAATCTCTGTAGTTACAAAGTGAATATCCCTAAGAAGTTTCAAAACAGAATCTGCAATTTCTACATTCCCTTGCTCCTCCAAATATTTCAGAATGCCAACGACATTTTCAGAACGTGGTTTCCAGTCACTAGATCTCACTCTCAATAAAGCTTTCATCATGGTTGTAACTGCCTTATCCATCTGCTTGCTATTTAAATAGCCCTGTGCAAGAATTTCCCATGTTTTACAAATTGGCTCGCCTCTTTCCTTTATGATACGACTGTGAAAACTTTCAGCCTTTTCCAGCATACCTCCCCTAACATATGCAGCAAGAAGTTTGTTAGAGACTCTGAAATCATGACCTGATCTTGATGACTCCCATTCTTCGAATATCTTCTCAGCTCCTTCAATGTCTCCCAACTTTGCCAGCGAAGAAATCATAGATATATAGTTATCATTATTTAATGTATTAAAGGATGTTTTTAAGGAGTTCCATATCCTGTGAACTTCTTCCTTATCACCAATAGAGGCGTTCATGGTAATAAGGTGGTCATATGTTTTGCGCTCACCTTTAGTGATCCTTTTTTCTGCTTCTTTCAAGGCAGATTTTGCTTTGTCTAGAAGACCACCTTTGATGTACATTCTTCCTAAAGCAATGTATACAGCCCAATTTACACTATTATCATTAGTAGATTTTAACTCATCCACTATCTTCTCTGCATCATCAGTGCTAGACATAGCAGCACACACATTGATCCAGAGCTTATAAGTATATGAATTTAGCTGTACATTCATTTTCTTCAAATGCTTGATTATTAAAAGAACCTCATCCATCTGGCCACTTGCAAAATAGTATGACATCAACGTATTATAATGATCTACAGTCATAGTAAATCCCAACTCATGCATCTTTTCCATCCAATTCTTTGCTTTTTCAATCAAACCCTCTCTGGCAAAACAGTTGAGTAGTGCACGATAAGTGATTTCATTCTTTGCAAACTCCGGTAGATCTTGAAAATACTTCTCAGCTCTATCAATGCCATACACTTTAGCGATCAAATCTAACCGGACACAATAGTCACCAGGTGTAAAGACGAACTTAAGGTGATTTTGCATCCACTCAAAAACCTGAAATCGCCATGAAAAATTAAGTTGCAAAATATGAATGTTGACTGAATTGCTTTAAGTATTGACATGCAGCCAAATTAGAAAATACTGAATTTTTCTCCTAAAGGCAAAAGCAATTGTGAAAAAAATAACCTGATTATGAATACTGTAAACTAAACACAATCATTTGAATAAGAAAGATAGCATTGTTATACTCCAATTTATTACACGAGTTCCAATGTAATTAGTAAGAATTAATTAAGCCATTGCCATCATTAATTAAGGCACTTAGAAAGGCTTAAAATTGAAATGTCGAGCAATAATTTATTTTTTTTCCTATTGGTAAATGAAATGCTTATGTTAATTCAGTGCGAGAGACCACCCAATAACACAGGAAGTCCATAAGAATTTGCAATCAAAAGAGGTCCACAAAGCATAATTGTTGTGACCTTTTCACACAATCGCCCCATTGCAAATGGGGAACCCCCCCTCTTGTTCTTGGTAGTTTAGTGGTTTTCTTAGGTTAGTCCCAGCTTGGCAGTGTTTTCCAAGTCTCGGGTGTTCATGAAGTCTGAAATTCGGGTAACATAGGAGTGCATGAATGTGAGGGGTTGAACACTTGAGAAGGTGGTGAATGAAGAGTGCAAAGGAATTCCTAGTTTACAATCCTTGGCAAGTTGAGAAATTCAATTAAGTGCTCAATGAAAATTTCTAACAATGTTTGAGCTTCTGATCTAGCTTGTCCTAGGACATCACAAATTTCTGATTTCATTTGATGGACTTGTCCTTGCGAAAAATCTCACGTGCAATCAACATTTTGGTCGAATTCCTTAAAATTCAAGTGAATACACTCAGATTTTGAGGAAATTTTCTAATGAGGGGTGATTTCCAACTTCCTCCTTTAGAAAATTCCTAACACATGATGAAATTCTGATCTGTTTTGGGGATGATCTTTATCAACGCTAAAAGGGCATGCAAGTTTATAATCCATACAACTTTGGGATTTCCGTTCAGGTATTTATCCTTGTGGAAGTTGCATTTTTTACCAGCATTTTGAGTTGTCCTCATCGAAGGTGATTTTGCACTTGACCATGAATGAAAATGTTTACCAAGTTGAAAATCAGATTAAATATCCAATAAAATTCCTAACAGAGTGCTCATTTCCAATTTGCATTTTGAATGTAATCCTAAGGAAAACCTGATTTCCAAGCTGTCTTTGGGAAGGAATTTCAAACCATTGGTGAATTTCCAATCTGAATTTGATGCAAAATCCTAAGAAGGGCTAGAATTTCCAACCTGCCTTGGACAAAATCCTGACATGTGGATTTCCAGCCAGCCTTAGAGGAATTCCAAACAATTTTAAGGATTGTGGTTTTAGTTATGACCAAAATTCCTAACACCTGGTGGATTTCTGACCTTGATGATGCATTTTGTCCGAACAAGCACAAAATTTCAGACCAATATGAGCAAATTTGTCCAAACAAGCATAGAATTTCCAATCTGCTTGTGATAAAAATTCCTAACACCTTGCTAATTCCAGACCACCCTTACAAGCAAATTCTGAATGAGCATCGAATTTCCGACCACCCTTTTGAGACTTATCCAAACACACGAAATTTCCAATTCTCTTGTAATGTAAAATTCCCAACATTTGTTCCTACCAGTGCCCGGAGTGAATGGAGATTTTGCAAATTATTATTTCTATTAATAAAATATATTGGCTTCGGCCTTTTACCGATCAAAAAAAAAAAAATTCCCAACATTTGTCAAATTTCCACCCAACGTGATGAAGAGAAATCTTTACATTTAGCAAATGTTTGATCTACTTTTGAAAAATCTTGAGACAGGTCTGATTTCTGACCTCATTATAATGCAATATTCCTAGCAAAAATAGAATTCTGACCTGTTGTTGGGTGTTTTATGACCCCACCAACACCAAATAAAATACCAAGGTATCTTATCCTCTCTTAATCAAAATTCCGTCTATGCTAAGATTGCAATCACACAGGTAATTTCCAAGGTTCCCTCTATGTGTGGATAAGCTCAATGGTTAATGTGATATGCTGGTATCACGATGGGACTTACATTATTTCCTCAAATCAACTTCAAACAATACTGGTTTATGGGAGTTTTCAGATGATAGGGAAATGAAAGTACTTTTTTGGGGTTTTCACGAAATATGCAGAAAGTAAAGTAAATAAGATAAAGGCTTCAGGTTTCTACTCTGATCCTAAGAATTTAAAATATGAATACTGCTATGATGAAATCTACCAAACTTTGGTTTGCCAAATTCAACAACTACACAAAGCGGTTGCAATCTTCAAGGGTTGTGCAAAGAATTTTCATATCCCAATGAGCACCATCATAACGAACAATGTGCATCAAAAATAAAAGTAAAGCATCCACATAAAAGCTTAGACCAACCTTACACTGTGCTTAGGAATCACCTAAGAACAAAAGGTATGAGCAAACAATCTCACCATAACAATACTATCAATCGCATTGCTCTAAGTACTTGAAAAACAAATCTACTCTGAATGAGGGAACAATAAAACCATGCGAGCACCAAAACACTTCAAGTAATCACTATGAAACCAACAATAAAAACTTCATTATCTTGGTAGCTCTTGGCAACAATCTTAAAATCTGCTTATTTACAAATTAGAAGTGAGCCCTTTATATAGGTCTTAGATTACAATAGGTGGCCAGGATTGAAACAAAACCAATGGCCCAGATTTTGCCACCTCAATCCATATTAGGGTTAGGGCTTGTAGAGAGAATCTACAATTAATAGGTGGGTCCACATGAACCAATAGAAATGCACATGCCCAGTAAGGTGGGGTAATAAATGCCCAATACGTAAGTCCACTTAGCAAGAGAGGGGTGATAATAAATGCCCATTATGTAAGTGCATATTTCCTTGGAGACTCCAGACAATATATATAGCAAATGTATCATTAGATTCTTTGAATTTAGAAATATTGTGCAAGTGCAACTGAGAGTAGCAATCATATACTTTGAGTTGCCCTTGTCCACAGCCTATGGGTCCCTTTCCTATCAAACCCTCATATGTGATCATTCTTGCCAACATATAAACAATGTAAGAACTCATATAGAAGGTTTGAGTCTTCTCCAAATTAAGCAATTGCCAGTCCAAATTATCACTTATCAGCATCAACCCATCTACACATCTGACTCTGAGCATTATTTCTTCAATAAAGTAAAACATGCATGGTTTGAAGTAGCATGATTCTGCCATCACTTCCCTGCAAAACAAAATAATAAACATAAGAACATGCACGGAATTAAAATAAAATAAATTACGAAAAGGCGTTTCATGTCTCATCCAAACTTGGAATAATTTCAAACTTTAAGAGAGAGAAAAAGCCTTCAAATTTCTTCCTCTTGACTAACTTCTTCACCTTCGATGTGGATAATGAAATGAAATGACTTAATTTATAGAGAGACCATGCCCCAAATCTGCTAAGTTGGTATCAAGTTAATTTGGGCAGCTGCAATATATATTTCCTTAAATTCTTTGCATTTTCCATTTTGGGATAGATTCCTTTGTATCACTTACAAGTTGCCATTAATTCCCTTATACTTATCGACATGTGTCATGTTTATTTCTATTCTCTTCAAAAGATCCCTTTTCGAGCATTTTGTCCTAACAAGCACCAAATTTCCGACCAATATGAGCAAAATTCTACAAACAAGCACATAATTTTTGATCTGCTTGTGATAAAAATTCCTAACTTGCTAATTTCGGACCTAGATTATGAGCAAATTCTGAATAAGCATCAAATTCCTGACCACCCTTTTGAGACTTATCCAAACACGTGAAATTTCTGATTCACTTGTAATGTAAAATTCCCAACACTTGTCAAACTTCCGCCCAGCGTGATGAAGAGGTGTCCTTACACTCGGCAAAAAAATTATCTGCTTTTGAAAAATCTTAAGACAGACCTGAATTCTGACCTCATTCTAATGCAATATTCCTAACAAAATGGAATTCTGACCTGTTGATGGGTGTTCCGCTCAGGTATTTATCCTTATCGAGGTTGCATTTTTTATCAGCATTTTGATTTGTCCTCACCAAAGGTGATTTTGCACTTGACCATGAATGAAAATCTTTACCAAGTTGAAAATCAGATTGAGTATCCAATAAAATTCCTAACAGAGTGCTCATTTCCAATTTGCATTTTGAATGTAATCCTAAGGCAAATCTGATTTCCAATCTGTCTTTGGGAAGGAATTCCAAACCCATGGTGGATTTCCGATCTGGCTTTGATGCAAAATCCTAACAAAGAAAATGCCAAGGTATCTTATCCTCTCTTGATCAAAATTCCATGTATGCTTAGATTGCAAGAGAGATCGCACATGTAATTTCCAAGGTTCCTTCTGTGTGGATTAGCTCAATGGTTAATGTGATATGCTAGTATCATGAGGGGACTTACATTATTTCCTGAAGTCGACTTCAAACAATACTGGTTTATGGGAGCTTTCGGATGATATGGAAATGAAAGCACCTTTTTGGGGTATTCACGAAATATGCAGAAAGTAAATAAGATAAGAGTTTCTAAGTTCTACTCTAATCCTTAGAATTTGAAACATGAATACTGCTAATATGAAATCTACCAAACATTGCTTCACCAAATTTAACAACTACACAAAGCTGGTGCAATCTTCAAGGGTTTTGCAAAGAACTTTCATGTTCCAATGAAGACCACCATAATGAACAATGTGCATCAAAGATAGAAGTAAAGCATCCACATAAAAGCTTAGATCAATCTTACACTGTGCTTAGGAATCATGTAAAAACAAAGGGTATGAGCAAACGATCTCACCAAAACAATACTATCAATCGCATTCCTCTAAGTGCTTGAAAAACAAATCTACTCTAAATGAAGGAACAATGAATTCATGCCAGCACCAAAACACTTCATGTAATCACCATGAAACCAACAATAAAAACTTTATTATCTTGGTAGCTCTTGGCAACAATCTCAAAATTCACACCTTTACAAATGAGAAGTGAGCCAGTTATATAGGTCTCAGATTACAATGGGTGTCCAGGATTAAAACAAAACCAATGGCTCAAATTTTGCCACCTCTACCCTTATTAGGGTTAGGGCTTAGAGAGAGAATCTACAATTAATGAGTGGGTCTACATGGACCAATAGAAATACATATGCCTAGTAAGATGGGGTAATAAATGCCCACTATGTAAGTCCACTTAGCAGGAGAGTAGAATGTATCATTAGATTCATTGAATTTAACAATATTGTGCAAGTGCAATTAAGGGTAGCAGTCATATACTTTGAGTTGCCCCTATCCACAACCTATGGGTCCCTTACCTAACAAACTCTCATATGTGGTCATTCTTGCTAGCTTATAAATAGTATAAGAACTCATATAGAAAGTTTCAATCTTCTCCAAATTTCGCAACTACCAATCCAAATTATCACTTATCAACATTGACCAATCTACACATCTGACTTCAAGCATCATTTCTTCAATAAAGTAAAACATGCATGGTTTGAAGTAGCAAGACTGTGCACATCTCATGACTTTGCTCATCATCATAACCAAATCTCTATACTCCGCCTTAAAATCAATTCCAACGAGTTGCTTTGGCATCTTGGAGTGGTGAGGTCTTGACTTTGGCAGCCATTTGCACTTGATAGCTTCAGCACATTCATCCACTCGTGCCTCGCACATTCTCAAAGTACTTTGTTTTGATTTGTATACCATATCCTTATAAATTGGAATTCCAAATGCTTCAGCAATTGCATCTGGAGTGAGATTTGTCAATGTCTTGCCCACAAAAGCCACAATTGTTCTCCGCTTCAGCTCATAACATCTTGCAAACTGAATAATCAAGTCTGAGCACTGAATGGCTAGAGAAAAACAAGATGCTGCCACAATCCCACTTTTGATGAACTCCTTTGCTAGAACGAAGGATCCTTCTTAGAGCCAAACATTCTCCTCTTGAATTCCTTGAAATTCAAAGTTCCTAGGTTGGTGTCGCTAATCTCCTTCCATCTTGATATGATTTTCGATTTTAGCATAAATCCTTTCAACTCCTCTTTGATATAGCTTTGTCTCGACATGGTTGGCGCCCTTGATGATTGTGCCATCTTTTCCCTACAAAACAAAATAATAAACATAAGAACGTGCAAGGAATTAAAATAAAATAAATTACGAAAAGGCTTCACATTTCTCATCCAAACATAATAATTTTAAATGTAGAGAACGAAACTTCTAGATAGAGAACAAGGCTTCAATTTTCTCTTCCAAATTCGCCTTGACTTCAAAAATTTCTTCCTCTTGACTAACTTCTTCACCTTCGATGCAGAGAATGAAATTGAAATGACTTCATTTATATACAAACCATGCCCCAAAGCTGCTAAGTTTGTATCAAGTTAATTTGAGCAACTGCGATAAATATTTACTTAAAATCTTTGCATTTTTCCATTAGGGGATAGATTCCTTTCTAACACTTACAAGTTGCCATTAATTCCCTTATGCTTATCAACATGTGTCATGGTTTTTTATATTCTTTTTAAAAGATTCATTTTCGAGCATTTAACTTCATCGACACACTTCCTTCATGGGTGCATACTTGAAGAAGGTGGAATTTAATTATTAATTATTTCCAAAGTTTATAATTAAATGTCATTTTACACATACTCCAACGCCTAATTAAATTTCACCATTTTGACATCTTTACCTTATATTTTTCCACTTGACCAATATCAAATCAATCTTTGCAATTTTAAATCTTCGATTTTTTGCACTTAGCTCAATTCTAAATTATTCCTTGTAATCTCTCTTTTTTATTAAATCAATCTTTTTTGTATCACGTTAGGCATAATTGAGATGCCTAGAAGACATTTGAACACTTAGATAATTCCTTGCTATGAATTCTTCTCCCTGGGCGTGAATTAGACTAGTTGATGGAATTTCTCAATCTTGAAGAATTTTAACATCTCCACACAATGTCGTGTCCTGGGCACAAATGAGACTCATATAAGGATTTCAACACTTGAACAAATTTCCTTGGTAACATGAATTTCATAGCTTGGGTGTGAATTAGACCAAGTGGTGGAATCTTCAATTTCAGCACATTTTCCTTGCCACCCATGGATTTCATGCCTATGGGCACATATGAAACTAGGTATTGGATTTTATGCCTTGGAGAATTCTCCTTGATCATGTGGAATTTGTCCTCAAGGAAGCATATTAGAACATGTGGCAGATGTTTTACTAGAGCACAATTTTTGGCCCATGGTGAAATAGCTTTTCTATGCTTTTTCACTGATATTTCCAGACTTAGTAAATTTTCGAGCTTTTCTCTTTTGGATGCTTTTTCGTGCCTGTTCACAGTGCTTTTTCTATGCTTTTCGAATTGAATCTTTTAGGAGATGCTTTTTCAAATTGTTTTTCCAAGACATGCTTTTCAAACAGCTTTTTGAAACTGCTTTTTTAGGAGATGCTTTTCAAACTGCTTTTTTAGACTACTTTTTCAGGAGATTCATTTTCAGAGTTAAAGCTTCTTAGACCGATTGCACCATCTAATCACATTTCTGAATATAGATCTAGATACCTTTTTACCTCCTGTTTAGCCAAAGTTCATCAATTGTCAGGACAGTGCCAAAAATAGACTTATTATAAATAGTACGTTTGTTCGAATGTGTAACTAAGGCAAACTGGGGCTTACTAAAAATAGGAAACCCTAAAAATTAGAAACCACTTCAAAACTCTAAATGAAGCCACTCTAAGACCCAGTAAAAATTACTAAAAATAGAAATTCCCTAGAAAATAGGAACCTCTCCAAACAACACAAAATTTCACGAGTTCATTATTCTAAGGGTTTTCAACTCAACACTACATCCAAATTCACAATTCTTAATCAGAAAACCTTTTGAAATTGAAACCCGAAAAGGCAAGAAACAACTCTCCATTCTAAACTTGGGCAACTTCATCAATTTTCATTTAAAACACGAGGACCCCCATGGGACTAACGCTATAACTACCTAGAACCAAAGCCGAAAAGGCCAAGTGGGCCAAAAAGTAGGGGGTCCCCATTTGTAATGTGGCGATGTGTGGAAAGGTCACAACATGGCCTGCCTTAGGATAAAATTCCAAACAAGCAATGAAATCCGATTTAGAGAAATCTGATCAACACATGGATTTCTGACCTGATTTAGGAGCTTAAACAAATCCCTCAAGGCAAATTCCTACTGAGAGTCAGAATTCTGACCCCTCATAGGATTAATTTCAAAGCAAATTTTGAGGGAAGTTGTCCCAACTAGTGCTGAGATCCAAATTTCTATTTAAGTCGGCTTGCTAGGAGATGCAAGTAAGAACATTTAATTGCTAATAAGGTCGGCAAGGTTAGGGGGAGGAGAGTTTTTGAATTGAATTGTTTAAATAATAAGTTCAGCCTATTTGGGGGATATAAGTTTGCAAAGCGAAGTGTTAAATGCATGCAAGGTTGGCCTCTTTAACCCATTTGGTCCGTTCCTTGGTGAGGTGGGTGCAAATTAACATCAAATGGAGGCACTTCTACATCAATTCAAACATAAATCTGATTGAGGATAAGCAGAGCAGAGCAAGTGTGCATGCAATCATGAGACGAATTTGGAAATAAAGTCAATAATAAAGAAATCTGTCATTGGATGAACAAAAACCAGGCATTAAAGTGTAAAACACAGGATCATGAACAGTGAAAATCAGAGATAATGATCTGGAAAACGTTATGGTGCAAAAAATTGCTTGGAAAGATCACAAGTAGCAAAGACAAGGGGGTGCCAATTCAAGTGCAAAATTCAGGATTCGGATCGAAAATCAGAACTGACTGTCTTGAAATGCGTGAGGTTGGAATTAGGATGTTAGGGATCCAAGGGTGTAAGTCGTTTGTCACAGTCTGTAAGTGTCATATTTTAGTTCCTTTCAAGTTCTAATTAAAAGTTTTAGTGATTATCTTCTTACAAAAACTTAACTCCTAATACATATATTTCCTCTTGATTTGCAAGGATTCATACATGGAGGAGGTACAAGTGAAGGATGGTTTTCAAGGTGAAGGTGACAATCAAGAAGATGACATGGGGCTGAGCTTCTTCATGTACAAGGATGATGTTCAAGGTTGGGCATTTCATGCATGAAAATGATTATAACATCAAGGTCAACATGTGAACATCAACAAGGCAATCGCAATTGATTTATCAAGCAAGCAAACAAGACTAGGACTGGAAACCAAAAACGGAAGAGCAGGTGCAATGGCCTAAGTCAACAACTTCAACAATGTAGAGGAAAGGATTATGAGATGCCTTGCTTACATTTTGCCTTGCAAAATGAGTAAATGTCCCTGTAAAGAAGGCACCATTGATATGATGATCAATGTTGTATATCCAAATTAGTTGGAAATTTCAAACAAAGGTGATGATCAAATTGCAAATATACACATCTCATGGAATAAGGGAAGTCGGGATGCAAATCAAGTTCAACAACAAAAATGATTGCATGGAAGATGAAGGTTGACAAGTTCAAGCCATGAAGAAGGATTAAGGCCAAGATATCAAGACATGAACAATTTCAAGAACATTTCAATGAGAAGATTTCCAGAATGAGGAGGATGAAGAACTAGAGTTGAAATCAAGATTGCAAGATAAGCATGTTGAGGTGGCACCCACTCATCTTCAACCAATCAAGTGGTTCCAGCTTGACATGTCCAAGTTCATCTAATCAAGTTATTCCAAGTAGACATGTGGAATGCATTTAATGTATTCATCCATTGAATTTTCTCATTGGTCCATCCTTCAAAGGATATGTATTGAAAGCAATGTAATTTTCTCATTGGTCAACATTTAAAGCTTGTAGGTGGTAGTTCAAATGGACGGCCTAATACTACACCTTTACAAGGGAACTTAAGTTTTAGAAGTAGAGTTATTTTAAATAATCTTGAGCGTTGATCTTGAATCAATCTGAGCCGTCCATTGTACCTAAGGCCTCTATATTATTACACAGGTAATTGGTAAAATATTGAATGAATTAATGAATGAACAAGACTAGTTTACAAAGATACGATGTTTCTATTATGAAACAATCGTTAGAATTAGAAACATTCTAATATGTACAAGATTTACAATGTTGACCATTAAATAAAATAGAAAGATATATACGGAGATATTCTTCAAATACCCACCCTTAATGGTCAATCTGTCTACTACACCAAGGAGCCCCGTGAACTTAACAAACTTATCTGGAAGTAGGGACTTGGTGAGAATATTTGTAGTCTGGTCTGTTGTAGGAACCTACTGCAAATCCACAGATCCATCTTCAACCAATTGGCGGATGAAGTGACAATGAAGCTTAGTATGCTTGATCCACTCAAGGAAGACTGGATTTTTGGCGAGATTGAGCACCCCTTGATTGTTGCAGAAGAGGGGCGAAGGCCCTGCTTGAAACATTTAGATGTCTAAAAGCATTGTTTGAAGCCAAACTGCCTCACAAGCTGCTTAGATTGTTCCCCAATAATTAGCTTCTTTCGAGGAAAGGCATACGGCTTACTGCTTCTTACTGGTCAAAGTGATAGCACATGTTCCCAAACTGAAGACATACCCGGAAGTGGACTTTTTGTCCTCAACAGAGCCTCCCCAATCCGAATCTGTGTAACCAATGGGTCTAGGATCTTTGGTTCGTCCATAGAGGATACCAAAGTCTGAAGTGCCCATGACATAGCACAGGAGTGCTTCGTTGTAGCCCAATGATCTGAAGTAGGAGCTGTCATGAAGCAGGATATGTAACTCACTGCATAGTTGAGATTAGGTCTAGTGGTGGTGAGATAGATTAAACTGCCCACTAGTTGCTTGAATGCGGATTCATTCTCAACTACAGAACTAGATTTGGCTGACTCTAGAAACCCTAGAAACCCTGATTTGTGAGGTAGTTATCAATTTTCATGTACCATGCCCAAGGAGCCTATTTTAAGCCATAGAGTGCTTTCACCAGTTTGAGTACTTGGTGTTCTTTGTCGGCAACCTTGAATCCAGGAGACTGCCTCATGTACACCTCTTCCCTCTAACTCACCATTCAGGAAGGCACTCTTAACGTCCATTTGATGGACCTTCCAAAGTACCATCAACCTTGTATTTGACCTTATAGACCCATTTGCATCAATGGGTTTCTTCCGAGGGAAGATCTGACAGAACCCAAGGTTATTCTTCAACAAGTTGTGGTGCTCAGACTCTAAAGCTTGTTCCCACTCAAGTATCCCTTTTGCCTCTGTGTATGTTTGAGGCTTAGAAACACTGTGAATGTTGGCCATGAGAGCAAAATTTACAGAATCAGAAGGTTTGCTCTTCTTTGTAGCAGTTCTACCCCCGATTAGCTCATCATCATGAAGATCGCTAATCGTCTTAGCCCACCATTTAGGCCATAGAGTAGAAGTGCCAACACCAGAAGCAAAAGGTGCAACATGATCGGGTTCATCAAATAGAAGATCAGATGAATCCCGAGGAAAATCAGGTGGTGCAACTGCATGTCTAGATGATCCCACAGGAGAAGGAACCGATGAAGTTGCAGGAACTGCAACAGTAGAAGCCCTTCCATCAAGTGGACCTAATGGATGACGGACACCCAAGTCTGAGCCTTGAGAGGCTGATCCTTTGAATCCATAATTGGAGGAGAGAGCTGAAATGGCCCTTGTTCCTCGTCAAAAACCACATCATTACTAAAGATGAGACGATCTGTCTAGATGTCAACCAGTCGGTAGGCCTTATGACTATCACTATAGCTGGTTAACAGAAATTTTTAACTCTTGACATCCATCTTGGTGCGCTTAGCATCAGGAATCTAGACAAAAGCAATGGAGCCAAAAATTTTGAGATGACTGATTCTGGGCTTACAGCCTGACCAGGCCTCTTCCAAAGTCTTCTTCTTGACAACCATTGTAGGAGAGGGGTTGAGAAGATAGACGGCAGTGTTGACTGCTTCAGCCCAAAATTTCTTTGGAACACTCGTGTTCAAGCATAGACCAGGCCATTTCAGTGATCGTGTGGTTTCTCTGCTCAACAATACCATTTTGTTGAGGGGTATAGGGTGTTGTTAATTGGCACTTTATGCCATGTTGTTCATAGAAATGGGAGAAGGCCGAAGAATTGTCAATTCTAAGAGTAACAATATGTTGACCATACTCTTTTTGTACAAATGCTTTGAGCTTTTGAAACAAAACAAACACCTCTGATTTTTTATGAACGAAATACACCCATATTTTAAGACTAAAATCATCAACAAAAAAGTAAGAAATAGTTGGACCCAATAATAGGAGTAGCCATAGGTCCATAGATATCAACATGGACTAGTTGTGGTACCTTAGAAGCTCTCCAAGTGTCGCCATCTGAAAATGGAGTCCAATGTTGCTTCCTAGCCTGACATGCTCCACAAACTCTGAGATTTTGGGTCTGGATCTATGGCAGTCCAATGACAAGATCTTCCCGAACAAGCTAAGAGAGTGCACATTTAAGTGCCCATATAGTTGATGCCAGAGTGTACTAACAAAGGAGCGCTTGGTTGTCATGGCAAGCTCCTGAGAATTATCGGATTCAACAAGTCTAAATAGACCATAATCCTCAAGACCCATGGCAACAGTAGAATGAGTTTCCCAATCAATGATACCACATTGACGTAAACTAAAGGTCACGTCTAGCCAAGGAGAATGTCTCATAATTTGATTAACTAAGAGAAGGTTGAGTTCCATGCCAGGAACATAATACACGTTGAGGAAAATCAATTTCCTCCCTCCAAACTGAATATGCACGTTGCCCTTTCCGACAACAATGTACTCTTCCCCTTCTCCAAAAATAACAGAATCTGAGAACGACCGAAAGCTGGTGAACCAATCCCATCGATGAATGAAGTGGCGTGAGGGACTTGAATCAATATACCAGACAAAAGATTTCACATGGTCTGCAGGTCTTTTAGCCATGAAGGCATAAAAGGCAGACTTGCTCTGCTACATTTGCTTTAGATTGTGAACCACTTTGTTTGACCTGTGAAGCCAAGCATTTACGACACTCAAGTTTCATGTGACCATACTTATGGCAATAGTTGCACTAAATGTTCTTATTCGAGCCTTTCCATGTCGAAGCAGAAAATTTCTGTTGAGAAGACTGAGAAGATGGAGATTTAGTTGTGAAGGCCTATTCTTTGGAAGATGAACTGGTACCACTGTTGAATTGTTGTTTCCAGCGATCTTGCTGTAAAAGCATTGTGCAGAGATTGGAAAACTTTAAGTCAACATTAGTTGAAGCAATGTTGAGTCTTAGCAAAGTGCTCATAGGAAGACAGAAGACTTTTCAGGGGAATCACCACCATGTCTTCTTCCATTTTGCGTCCAATTGCTTCTAACAGCTCTCAAATGTCCTTGATTTTAATAAGATGATCCTGCAAGGACACCTATTCATCCATCATGATTGTAAAGAGAATGTTCTTTAAGAAGAATGCACGACTCTTATCAGAGGTTTCATGCAAACCTTTTAGATTGTGATGTCCCCATCTAGTTAGATGTAATGTCCCTTATAGGATACCAACCAATTCTACCTCTTTTCTTTTAAGAATTTTACCACAGTTTGTTGGAATGGAAACTCTGAGATAAAATACATTATCTTTCACTTAGATTCAAATTACCAATTCACCTTTTGCAACTCAGAGTTGTGGATTTGAATCCCACTTACTATGTTGTTAAATTGAATCACCTTTCTTAGCCATCGTGATGCCCTTAAATGGTCAACATCACTTGTGTGCTCTAATAAAGATGTAATCAACCAAGCCCATAATGCTCCAATACTTTGTCACATTAGAAGCGACAAGTTGATGTATTAATCCAATACTTTCCTTAGTAATGGTTATGACTGATCAATCAGAGGCTTTGCTAAGCATTATACTCTCTGTTCCCCAACAATTGCTCCTCACATTCTAAATAGGGATGTTCAATATTAATATTATAACACTTGTTTGATTTATTAAGTGTAATTGTTGTCACTTCTCATAGAATTACTTTATGGTTTATATATCCCCATCATTGTCGATTCTATCCACCTTACCATTCATTCCTTCCATTGTTGATATATACTCCATCACTGACTTCCATCAATGGCTTATATGTTATTCCGATCATTGCTCCATTCTCCAAGTTTTCTATCCAATCATCGATTAGATATAGCATCCATACTTGGAGACATTGATTACAAAATCCCACATCACATAAAATTATCAACCCATTATAGGAGTTGGGTTATTAACTTAAGTATCTTTGTCGTCTTTATCAATGCACACCAATCACTCTATCGAATGTGTATTGATCACTTCACCAAATATAGAGTATATGATGCATAGACATCGAATATATGAGGATGGACCCCAATGCTTCCATCAAATACTTATCATTCTCAATATATGCAGTACTGGTTCGATACCATGAATATGGAGGTCGTCGTTAATCCTTACTTCTCTCATATGTGACTCACGACAATAAGTGGCATCGATGATTGAGGTGTTCACATAGATGAGAACGCAATGATATCTCTGTGTACAGAGCCAGCACCAATAAGGTGCTAATTTAGTATTGGTCGCAGTATTGATTGGGCTCCTCATAGATACTAAATTTGAGATTTCTAAGGTCTTATATTATCATGATAGGCTGAGGAATTTCATGATAGGTATTGGCATAGAAGAGAATATTATGGAAAATTAATATACAAGATGATCTTGTCTACGAGTCCCTTCTTATCCTTATATTTCTATGCTTCCGTCCTAATTTCGTGACCAATGTAGAAAGCCTCTTTATGCCCTTCCTCCTTCAATGAAGAGTTGCTTTGTCTGAGTCGACACATGTTTTCTGGAGATCGCACCCCTTTGCTAAATAGTATAGTTGATGTATTAGAGATTAGTTTCTTATTAATATTGTCTCTACTTAACCGCATGTATAGATTAATTGTTCTTTACATTAGTTAATCGATCATTGATAATAATCAATATCAGTCATACAAAATCGATAATAATAATATGTAATAATATTAATATATTATATTTAATGCTATTATATTTATTATTATTTAGTTTATTTATTAATTCATATTATATTTACATTTTCATTATTATATTGATATATTTATGTATCGATAATAATATATTATTATTATCTATATTGTTAATTATTATTATATTAATAATATATTATATCATTATACTAATATATTATATTATTATTTTCATTTGTTCATTTATTTATTATTGTCATTTACTACTCAATCCTATCCTAGGTAGGCGATATCACATTAGACATCAGCGTTGTAGCGGGATTAGCCTATTAGTTGACCCTCGTAGGCTAATAAGGTTGGATAGAGGGTCTTTTGTGGCAGAGACCTAGTCGGAGAAGAGGTTATTTTTCCACTCTAAAGCTCACTTGTTTCAAACCTGGCATTTGTATGGTTTTCAGGGCTCAGTTTCTCAAACTTGCAATTTTTAGTAAGTCGGAGGATGGTTGAAAGGGGCCCTTACTATTTTTAGTAAGGCAGTCAGATGTGTAGTGGATGCAATGGTTGACCCCCTGGTTCAGATGGAATTGGGAAATAATGAATATTAGAGAAGTTATTAATGTTTAATTGGCCTAAATGATAATTATTTATTAAAAAGTGATAATATAAGTTAAACTTAATGTTATAACTTGAGGGCCAATTCATCATTAAAAGGGGGGCATTTGAGGAATTAATTATGAATTCCAATTTTAATGAAATATTAAATGTTTTCCCTAAGTCTCAATGAAATAACACTTTTAAATGTTATTAATGTCTTTATGGAAAAATCGAACCCTAAGGATGAATTATAAATACTCCCTCAATGAAATCGAATTCATTCTTCTTGGCATTTTGAAAAACTCATTTCATGTATCTATTGAGCATTGGAGAACAGGGACAAGGGTCTCTGCAATTCCAGAGCTTTTTGGGTATTGGAGTGCGTAGCTTCTTCATTGTATCAGCTTTCTGAGGTTGTGAGATATCAAGTGAAGATTGCTTATCTGTTGGCTTCATTCAGAAGTCAAGATTATGCACATTGGAAAAAGATTCACAGAGAAAATAATCGGTTTGAAGGACCTAGCTGAAGAGGGATTAAGAGTCTGCAATTTGGTGAACAAATCAGTTTAAAGGGCCTAGCTGAAGAGGGATTAAGAGTCTGCAATTTAGTGAATATTGGCACCATTCCCAGGCTGGTTCAAAGTGCTTTTTAGCAGTCATTAACAACAGCAAGAGGCATCTGGTATAGGGGTGCAATTTTATTCAAGGAAGGCTCAATAAATTACCGAAAAATTCCAGAGAGGGCACCAGACTTGGTAGAACACATTAGCATCATTATTAGACATTCACGTTGCAGATTTCAGTGACTTCCAGTCATTTATGGGGCTGCTTTTTACCAACTGAAGCATAGTAGTGATTTGTTCATCTTTTCCGGATATGTATGTGTGTGTAAAGACTTTACTGTGTAATGAATAAAGATGATATATTGTGATTATCTCCATATAACTATATTGTTTTCAGATTTCAGTATTTCTATGTTTTCTTGCATTGCTTTTAAATCAAAAACACAAAAAATTTGAAAAAACTTCAGAAAACCGAACAAAAGTTGCATTGCTTGCGTCTGAGAAATTGAATATCACTATCAAAGAGGACTAAGGGTCTCCACATAGATGCATCCAAATTTCTGCAGTTGTTTTGCTAGAAGGAACTTGCGGTAGCTGATCATCAGTAACTAAAGTTTGATGAGTATAACAGCTTCCCGATTTTGCTCATCAAATTTGTCCTACTCCTTGCCTTCATCTTCAGGACGATCAGTCTTGCCCAAAACAATTGTCAAGTCATCTGTATTCAAAGATCGTCAACATACGCTACTTCCAGGTACTGTAGTTTCTACCATTGAATTTCTGACTTGCCTCAAGCAAAATATTTGTCAAAGATACCATTGCAAAAACCGAGGTCAAAGGTGGTTAATCGAATGGAGGCACAAATATCGAGACAAAATTGTTCAACTCGTGAAATCACAAAATGAACGAGACTAAAGCAAAAAGCATGCACTGATTTGGAGGCAGAAAACAAATTTTTGGGCATAGACCCCAGTGTAGGAATTTCAGAAGACCAAAAAAATTCTGAGAGAAACCCTAGAAAACCTCTTGAAAAACCCACCAAGAATCTGCAATCAAAATTTGAATCCGACTAAAATATTATAGGGTTTTGAAGAAACCCTAGTCAATTGCAAATTCTAAAAGAAAAAAAATGGCAAATTGCTTTAGAGAGCAAAGACAAAGACTAGAAGAAGAAACCGTCGACCACAGAGGTATTGTCGATCTACAAATAGTTGTCATTAACAGAGAAAAACTAGGGCAAAAACACCATGTGAATGGAAGACAACACACAAGCAGATGAGGAAGACAACGCACAAGAAGAGAAAGGGCACCAAAAAGGCTGTTGACTACAGAGAAAGGGTGTCGACTGCAAAGACACCGTTTGCAGAGAAATGTGTTGGGCATTGCAACATAAAAAAAATCTCGGCGTCAAAGGAGGAAGGGTCGTCGACAGGTATTACAACACATGAAGGCACGAAAAGAAAAATGCCGCCCAGAATAAAAACCCTCCTATTGTCCTTCAAATGGAAAAAATGATGGAAAAAAATTGCGTCATGAGCAAGAAACAAAAACCAGGTGCGACTACTTCTGCACAGAGATGTCCAAAATCTAGTCATAATATTCAAGAAAATGCATAAAACAAACAGCCATGAACAAAAAAAACCCTACTCGGGCTTTCTGAAACAAATCTCTACAAACAAAACTTCAAACAGACACCAAGAACAAGAAGTTCAAAAAACTAAAAACTGATAATATCTAAAAGAAATTATAAAGTTTTCAAAAAAATTATAATCATGCTTTGATACCATATTACTCAAGTAATTGGTAAAATATTGAATGAATTAATTAAAGAACAAGATGTTCACTTATAGTTTACAAAGAGACGATGTTTCTATTATGAAACAATTGTTAGAATTAGAAACAATGTAATAGATACAAGATTTACAATATTGACCATTTAAAAAAATAGAAAGATATATATAGAGATATTATTCTAATATATAAGGCTTGCTCATTTCATTTGTGAAAATTTTTAGGAACTTTTTGCTGAGATACTACACAAGTAATTTCAAATTCATTGAAACTTGGCAAATACTTGTGTTATTTTGGAGTGTTGCATGGTTTCCTATTTCTCACTTAGGAGTTGTTTATGTTGAGTAGATAA
>MU226239.1:471704-498564 GCA_018584345.1 Thuja plicata
AGAAGGGGTATAGGACTTAGAATTGTTCTCGGTGGTCTTGCACCTGGCTCTAAGCCCGAAAGCCAAGGAAGGGTGCAGATCTTATTATTAAAAACCTTGCAAAGAACCTTGGCACAGTCTTGGGCAGACTGTGAAATATCTTGCAGGCTACTCTGGACCCGGATGGTCCCGATGAGTGAAAGTCTCTGATCAGAGCAGTAAAGAAACCCTGTCCATAATAATACCCATCGAGGATGGAGGTACGGCTTCAGGGTCATTTATGTTCCAATCCTACTCTGCACGAGTAGAGGGATGACTCCTTGAAGGCCGCTTTTCTCCTATTCCATACGAATAGAGGTGTGGTCCGAATCCGATCACCTTATGGCCCAGGACAGAAGAGCCGGATTGGCTGTTTCATTAGAACTCTCTTGCGGATAGAGAATTTCTCTTGTGGAAAGAGAGTGATATCTCCTGAGAATTCATTGATTAACATGGCAAAGTGAATAAAGTAAACAATCTGGTCTTCCTGGTATAAATTTATACTTGTTATCATCTCATAAGTTATTATTTTATTAAGGATAAGGTTGAGTCCTTACAAACGATTACATATTAATCTGCCCAATATCATTTTAGAGAAACAATAATTAATATTTGTTTGGCATCCTTTTATGTGAAACAATCTCATTAGTCAAACACTGATTAGCATCAGTTTTGAAAGGATGCAGGTGTACATGCTGTGTAGAGGCATGTCGATAGGGTGACATGTCTCTACACATGAGACACGTCACTCTATCAACATGTCTCTACTACGAGGCTGCCTATATAACATTCTTGCATTGATCGATAAAAGAGGAGTATTAAAGTCGAACACATATTACAGTCTGCAATATACATTAGTTGATAAGTGCAATAAATTAAGGAAACAAATCAGTGAACAGATAATACGGTGACAGCAATACAGTAAAAGATAAGTATCTCGGTGATATTCAATATGCCAT
This sequence comes from Thuja plicata, assembly GCA_018584345.1. NCBI lineage: Eukaryota > Viridiplantae > Streptophyta > Pinopsida > Cupressales > Cupressaceae > Thuja > Thuja plicata. The sequence continues at coordinate 472,682 of MU226239.1, forward strand.
CAGCATTATTCAATGTCAGTCATATATATATATATATAACTTGAAATACATAAATTCTGATTTCAGTTCTTAAAATATTGATTATTAATATATGTATCAGTAATATATATATAGTGATATACTTTGTTTAAATATATCATATATGTATTAAGAGATTATATATATAAATTGGATTTTGAAAAGCACATTAAAAGTCATATAATCTGATCCCAAACTTTAACATAATAAATCTATTATTAATACAATATAATCTATCCTTTATAATAATATATTATTTATATAATATATAAACATAATTATTATATATAAATATAATAATATAAGTTAAATAATAATAAATATTATAATTTAATATAATCTATTACAATATATTATTATTAAAATAACACCAAAGCGGAATAAATATTAGTAATTATTACAATAGTCAACCATAGTCGACAGCTAAAGTCGGAGACCACGCCAGGAAGGAGCCCTGTCAGCTGTAAGAAGAGTCGGTCAACAGATCAGGAAACCATGCCATCACACTGGTGGAATCGCACATGGAATCTTGCCACCAGCGATAAATCCCTTCAATGATTGACTATAATCTCTCCACCGTAATCTTCCAGCGTTAATCTTTCCAGTGATAACTTAGAGGGCACAAACATCATCTCCACACAATCGTTATCAATCTAATCTAATGGAGAGATAGATCATGACTACTAGCTATTAGTCCCACGACGAGAACGATCATAATTAACATAGCCATAGATGAGTAAGGACAAACATCAAACGAATCTCTTCCTCTCAACCGCGAGCTATTTAGAATTAAACCATCGAACATTGAAGGAGGTAACGCATATAAGAACAAAATATAGTCATCAGTTCTAGGTTGCATAGTCATTAAATATCCAAGGTATAGTCAAATCGACCAGAGAATCAGAAAATCAACCATCAGCGATCAAATAAGAAATACATTGATTGAATACAGATCGCAGCCAATCATACTACCGTCCATTCTGGTGATTAATTACAGGTCGATAGAAAGGGGATAGATTATTCAAGTCTGAGTGCTTACATTGAGCGGCAGAAAATATCATACTAATTAGGGAGTGCTCCACCCACTGCAAATACAAGAACAATAATCTAAACAGTTTTCAAGCAGCAATTTAGAATCAGAATCGGATCATCACATGTGTAGTTGGACAAGATTAGAAACAGCGGTCCATACAAGGAAGGATTCAGGAATAGTTTAGAACTCCTATATCAAATATCCCATCGGATCTTCTGCCATCATATATCTGATTGCCGTACCAAAAAATATTAGTGGTTTTGTGATATAACAGATACAGTTTCCATATATATATAATATTAGTGGTTTTGTTATATAACAGATACAGTTTCCATATATATATATATATATACTTTTGCATCCATAAGCAATATTAGCGATGCTCTTTATCAAACTGATATCATATCTAGAAGTTGTAAATCACCCGATAATGTCATTCTGAAAACCATTATTAATCTGCTTGATTGAGTTGTCAAATCCTTGATATAATCGATCTATGTCCTACATGAGTTGGTCATCAAATTGAAATAAAACATTTAATCAGATTGAGAGGCAACTTATTACTCATTTGAATAAAGAAATCAAAACACCCTAAAGGGGTCATTACAAGTGGTATCAGAGCATAATCCTGCCATCCTGTGAAGAACGTACATGCAAACGTATCAAAGGAGAGGAAATAAAAACAAGATGAACAAAGAAATTGCCAATGAAATGAGGGCATTCATGGAACAAGCAAATCAAACAAACCAAGCGCTCCTCCAAGCACTACAAAACACGGGGAACTCAATTGATAGTCTTAGAAATAATTCGGCTAATGGATGAGACATAAGTTCTAATCACTCAGAGAACCATAATGGGTCTTCATCCTCTCGGGTACCCAAACCCCCTTTCCTACCAAGAGAAGAGATATTGAGGGGGGAAGAAGGAATTGAACAACCCACCAATAGCACTGTAGATAATGCTAGAGCATATGCCAGTTTGGAACCAGAAATCTGAGAACTTATAACATTTAGGGAATTTTGCGAAGGCCAAAAACAAGATGTGCCAAAAAGGGCAAGGTTAAACCCAAATAAGGACTTGAAACATAAAGTAAACAAAGTAACCCTTCCAAATTTTGATGGGTCTGGAAAAATCATAGCGCACGGTTGGCTGCAAAAAATAAACACTTACTTCACTCTTCGGCTGATGACAGAGGAGGATGCACTCCAATTCGCTATCCTTCACCTAGAAGGCGTAGCACACGAATGGTGGTATCATGGAATCCATACCCAAGGCCACAAATATGTCACCTCCTATTAAGAATTTGCACAAAGGCTTATTAAAAGATTTGACAGAAGACACCCCCACGAGGATTTTAAAAGGTTGACCCAAATTAAGCAACAATGGGCAGTCAAAAGTTGTATTTCCGAATTCCAGAAAATCTCAGTACGAGTAACAAGAATAGACGATGACCGCCTTATCTGTTCATAGAGGGATTAAAAGATTCACTCAAAGGGTTGGTGAGTGCTCTAAACCCAGCATCTCTCAAAGACGCCTTTGAAACAACTTTAAATTTAGAATCCTCATCATCAAACAATAGACCCTCAAGCAACTATACCAAGCAATTCCATGCTAAGGATGAAAAGAATAAGCAAGAATTCCCAAAAAGAAAATGTGTCCACTGCAATGAGAACTTTGAACGCAGACACATGCCAAGATGAAAAAGCTCAAAAACAACGAGAAGACTTAAGAAGGAAGAAGTTATGTTTTAGATGCAAAAAATCATGGGAACCAGGGCATAAGTGCAGGAAAAGAAGTCAAGTTAATAGAATAGAAGTGACACTCGACACAGAAACAAAAGGAACGCCACCAAAGAAAATGAAATATGATCACAGGAACCTCAACAACATTCAATCAATGAATAGAGGGGACAACCAATGGAGCTTCAAGGAAGTTCAACCCTAATTGTAACAACAATTTAGAAATTTGTCTTAATTGGTAATGTAATAATGATTAACTTATTTATGTACTCTACATTGTAATTTTGATTATTATTAAAATATTTAAGAAATGAATTAATAAAAGAGAATATAGGGTAGCAATTAAGGGAGAACCGCTATGAGGGCACCTTACTGCTTTGCGATTAAGGGAGAACTGCTAGGGCACCCTATTGCAAGTACCTTTCCTACCAAGTCTGCAATTAAGGGAGAATCGCTAGGGCACCCTATTGTAGTAGCAGTTAAGGGAGAACTGCTGTGAGGGCGCCCTATTGCTTTGCACTTAAGGGAGAACTGCTAGGGCGCCCTATTGCAAGTACCTTTCCTACAAAGTCTACAATCAAGGGAGAATCGTTAGGGCACTCTATTGCAATAGCAGTTAAGGGAGAACCGCTATGAGGGCACCCTAGTGCTCTGCGATAAAGGGAGAACTGCTAGGGCACCCTAATGCAATACTAGTTAAGGGAAAGATGTTAAGGGCACCTTTTCGCAAGAACCTTTCTGATTTCTAGGACAGAGGAGATGAGGCATGGATAGGGAAGCAAGACAAGCATCCCAATAAGTAAACCCTCTCGTGTGGATGTCTAAAACTTGTCAGGAAGACCAAGGGGGCAAAGCCCCGCTCTTGGGCTTAGTATGAGATGATCTTGGTCAAATTTATCCTAATTCAATCTCTATTAATCAAATTTCTTTAAGAGTAATAATAGTATGATCACATTTTTGAAATTATATGCTAACTTGTGTTCACTTTGTTGCAAAGTTTATAGTGAAGAACGTAGTGAAGAAATAAAAACATCTCCCTAACCTTAGCTTATTTCAAATTGTAATCTAACAAAACTTTGTCATGTGTATACTTTGTGTCTTCTTCGTGTCTTCATGCATTAACGTGTATGCTTCGTGTCTTCATGCATTCAAATATATGCTTCTTGTATGTGTTATGTCGTCATACGTCCACGTGCATATTTTGTATTCCCAATGTGTTTGTCCCTGGTGCAGGTATACTAGAATAAGAGAATAATTAGAGTGAACCCGACCTACGAAAGATCGCACAGTAGAAGCCACTGACATCAATTTGGTATTACTTGAGGACAAGCAATTTTGGGGAAGGGCGGACTGTCATGACCCCTTCCTGATTAGATCCTAGTAAAAATAAATAAGGATTATAAATATTAAATATAAAAATAAACAGATAAATTAACTAAACAAGATTACAACTCAAATATTAATAAATAAACTAATATAATAAATATATTCTTAATACAATATAATCTATCCTTAATATAATAATATATTATTTATATAATATATAAACATAATTATTATATATAAATATAATAATATAAGTTAAATAATAATAAATAAATATAATAATATTATAATATAATATCTATTACAATATATAAATATTAAAATAACACAAAAGTGGCATAAATATTAGTGACTATTACCATAGTCAACCATAGTCGACAAATAAAGTCGGAGACCACGCCATGAAGGAGCCCCATCAGCTATAAGAAGAGTTGGTCAACAAATCAGGAAACCATGCCAGCACACTGGTGGAATCGCAAATGGAATCCGCAAATGGAATCTTACCACCAGCGATAAATCTCTTCAATGATTGATTATAATCTCTCCAACGTAATCTTCCAGCGTTAATCTTTCCAATGATAACTTAGAGGGCACAAACATCATCTCCACACAATCGTCATCAATCTAATCTAATGAAGAGATCGATCGTGACTACTAGCTATCAGTCCCAAGACGAGAATGATCATAATTAATACATGCAACTAAGTTAAGAACCAGTTATGAGAAGGTGCAACCTCTTGAAAGAGAGAAGACATATCGTTTGGAAATCTAAAAGACACATGTGTTTGCCAAGGAGGATATATAGATCGGTGGAGGTCGATCTATTCAAGGGAAGATAGAAAAAACGGGGTTTTTACATATGATACGAGGAACATCATTGAATCATATTCAAACGGACAACTTCCAGACAATAGCCATAGACGAGTAAGGACAAACATCAAACGAATCTCTTCCTCTCAACCGTGAGCTATTTAGAATTAAACCATCGAACATTGAAGGAGGTAATGCATATAAGAACAGAATATAGCCATCAGTTCTAGATTGCATAGTCATTAAATATCCAAGGTATAGTCACATCGACCAGAGAATCGGAAAATCAACCATCAGCAATCAAATAAGAAATACATTGATTGAATACAGATCGCAGCCAGTCATACTACCGTTCATTCTGGTGATTAATTACAGATCGATAGAAAGGGGATAGATTATTCAAGTCTGAGTGCTTACATTGAGCGGCAGAGAATATCATACTAATTAGGGAGTGCTCCACCCATTGCAAATACAAGAACAATAATCTAAACAGTTTTCAAGAAGCCATTTAGAATCAGAATCGGATCATCACATGTGTAGTTGGACAAGATTAGAAACAACGGTCCATCCAAGGAATGATTCAGGAATAGTTTAGAATTCCTATATCAAATATCCCATCAGATCTTCTGCCATCATGTCTGATTGCCGTACCAAGAATATTAGTGGTTTTGTGATAATAACAGATACAGTATATATATATATATACACTTTTGCATCCATAAGCAATATTAGTGACGCTCTTTATCAGAATGATATCATATCTAGAAGTTGTAAGTCATCCGATAATTTCATTCTGAAAACCATTATTAATCTGCTTGATTGAGTTGTCAAATCCTTGATATAATCAATCTATGTCGTACATGAGTTGGTCATCAAATTGAAATAAAACATTTAATCAGATTGAGAGGCAACTTAGTACTCATTTGAATAAAGAAATCAAAAGACCCTAAAGGGGTCATACAAAATCACAGCATTTAACTGAGTTGTGTACAACACTGAAGACACTAATACGCATTATAAACCTTGGGGTTGCTTTACTTGATCACACAATTTCACACTGTTCAGCGCTTGAAGCTTCCTTGTTCAAGAGAGGGTAGAGTACTTAGTATTATATCCGGCACGTTGGGGTGTTCACAAACTTCACATCAACAATAATCACCTCCAAGCAACTGAATTAAACTTTGATATGACCTAACACAGCCATAGTAACCTACAGCCATAAAACAGAGACTGCAAAGGGCAATGGAAATTGCTGCCGGAATACACTCTCAAATGCAAGCAGTGAGCATGAGATAAACGGTACTCGTGGATCAAAGTTCAAACCACTTATCAAACAATCAACAAGTTTATAGATACAAAATAAAGAGATTCGACAGACAGGTCATGAAGTGAGCATCCCAAATCCTAGCTTTCAACATGATACTGCACATTTTCTGGCTGATAATCGTTACACTCCAAACGATACTACATTTACATTGTATCTTTAAATTTCATAAAGCTGAAGTCTTGGGAGTTCCTTTATTGTTGGCACTGCATATGGCTACGTGATTCTAATAGCAGTGGTGCAAGAGAATCATTACCCTTTATAGCAACAGATAATTCAATGATGCGGATGAGATGTTGATTCATGTTCTCAACTTTGCAGACTAAACAGTCCTCATTGGTCTCATTTGTTTAAGACTAACGCTAATACAAGCAAATGATTCATAGTCCAAAGTCTATCACTAGTATTATTTCAATGATATCGACTGACAACAATGTTGAGCCAGTGATTGAAATGCTCATGCAGAGAAGCCAAAAGAATGGCCACTATAAAGACATATTTCAGCAACAATAGACATATTAAAGCGAAATCAATTTTTTAATTTGTTGAGCATTTTCTGTATGTTTTCTATTGCATTTTCTCCTAAAGAAAAGGACAAACCTCCATGAATGTCGTCAAACAATTGTCATATTTGAAACACGTTCCTCACTTTTAGATGGAAAAAGTTGATTGTTACGCAACCAAATTTAAAAAGTGAAGGAATTTTAACACCTGCATTGATGACCAAATTTTGACTTTCAGTACATGTAGAACCTGAATTAGGTCTTTGGTGATCTGTAATCTAGGGCAGATATTCTATTCTGTAACTTGCCAATTGCTCTTTAAGAATTCAAACAAACAATTGAACATGAAGGAACAAGAGCTAGCAATAAAAGAATGGAAGGCATAAGGATTACCCTTGGAGAAACCCAGTTATGGGAGAAAAAACTCCAGCAAGCATGAGGTCTATTACCCTCCTTATCTACCATATCCTAATGATTATAATCTCAGGCCACTTGGGCATATTACAGACAAGAAAATTTAATGTTACGCTCCTAAGGCTTGTGGCCATGGTGGGCCTTAGTTGCTATTGTAGTTGTAATAATGAAATTGTTGCAAGCTGTCATAACATTGTTTGAAGTATATGAATCCTATTCTGCATGCTGAAGTTGCAGCTATAAGATGGGCATTAAAATCCAAGGTAAAGAAATTCAAGTTCCAGATAATTGAGTTCCAGACAACTTGCATCAAGTAGAGAACAAGGAAATGTTAGCCACTTCTCAAATTATACCTACAGTGAAAAGTCGTGCATATAGGAAGATTGTCCACTAAGGCAAAAACGACGAACAACGAAACATACAATTATATCCAAGTAACACGGCAGAAGCTAATAACAAAGAGGATTTAAAGAATACAAATCTCCAAGGGTTGACCTTCACACTCACAAAGAATTCAGTTGACAAGATTAAAACCAGCATTGCATGAGGACAAACAATGTTGGGCAAACCAAACTGTAATGTCACCTTTTTGAAATAGTATTTAATAATTTAAATAATAACAACATTAAAATATAAACCAATAAAAATTTAATATAATTAAAATTTAATTAAATTTAATGAATGGTCAAAAGGCATGAAATGAAGAGTTGTGAATCCCTCAAACATGAGATATAAAAGGGAGAAGAGTACATTAGAAAGGGGATATGGAGGGAGGACGGAAGAAAGAATGGAGCATGTGAATCAAGAAAGAATTAATGGAATAAGAAAGAATTAGATATTGTTCTCACTTAGATATTAAACTAAGTTACAGGGTTCAGCCCCTGGAGAGCGCAATATCGATCCAGTTCAAACCTGATACTGGTCCTAGTCTGATACTCCGGCCAAGGTGTGCTCCACGGAGCACCGGATTGTCCGGGACGAACCCAAGGCAAACTCGAACACCTTGGCACAGATTTTTTTTTTTTAATCGCAAAATTTTTTTTTTTTCATGACTTCCATAAACCTATATGAAACCCTAAAAGTGAGTTTTAAAACACTTAGGGACGTTATTTTTTCTGATTTATTTTCCAAGCAGCTGTTTTTCTCTTGCAGATTGTGCAAAAGTTCGGCTTCTAGCATCAAATAGAGGGAGTTAAAGATCGATTTTGAAGCTCGATCAAGTTTTGCAGCTTCATTCCTACTCATTTGTAAGCTTCCATTGGCTAAAAAAGGTACGCATTTTCTTTCGTTTTTTTCATCCATTTTTGTTTCATAAACATGAAACATTGTGTTTAATTTACCTATTTATGTTTCATAAACATGAAACATTATGTTTATTTTACCTATTTTTGTCCATTCTTTTGTTTTTGTTTTGAATGTGTCCATAAAATTTCTTGCCATAGGAACTAGAATGCCATCTTCCTCTTCCCCCATAAGCACAAATGAACAACAAAAACACAAAACAAATCCAAATTCTCCTCTACGTAAATATGTTGATATTACACGACCGCTTCCAAGAGGTGGGGGATACCATTGGAAATGCCAAGGATGTGATGCAGAACGTAATAGTTCATATTTTCGGGTGCTAGGCCATTTGTGTGGAATACCAAGAAGAGGCATCACAAAATGTATTGGAAGCAAAAGAGAGAGAAGCATGTAGATTAAACCCATCCATTCCAAAAAAAAGCAAAGGGAAAGGAGCCCCCATCTAATGCAAATATTGTGGTAGAAGACCACCCATTTTTTACCACAACTGAGCTTGAAAGTAGAGCACCCATTGTACGCAAAAGAAAGGGACCTTTGGAAAGTGCATTTCAAAATGAAAGTCGAGACATTGTCGACCAAAATGTAGCAAGATGTATACATGCAAATGAGTTGGCTTTCAATGTTGTTCGCTCCCCATATTAGAAAACGATGTGGAAAAGTGTTAAATAAGCTCCAAAAGGGTACAAGGGCTCAAATTATGAGAAGGTATGCAGCACCTTGTTGGAAAGAGAGGTCAAAGGGGGTTGAAGATGCATTGAAGCCCAAAGGGATTCATGCATTGAGACAAGTATCCATTGTTTCAAATGGGTGGAGAGATTCAAAAAAACGTCCCTTGATGAATGTCATAGCAATGTCCCTTAAAGGAGCAATGTTCTTGAAAGTCGTGGATTGTGACGAGCAGGTAAAAGATGGGCAATTTACTGCTTACATTATCATCTCCGTCATTGAAATAGTGGGACATAGACATGGAACCTAGACACGTTCAAGTCATAAGGGACAACACAAAGAATTGTAGAGCTGCTGGTTTGTTGGTTGAAGAACAATATTAGCATATCTTTTGTACACCTTGTGCAGTTGACAGGGAACAAAATTTTGTTGATCAAAATAGTGTATGCAAAGGTTGAGGACATCCAAATGTCCATCACCAACCACCACATGTCTCAAGGAGTTATTGGATCAATTTAAAGTTTAGAGCTATTGCATGTAAGTGAAAAAGCAATTCAATTAAAAAATTTACTGTTTTACATTTTCTGATTTTCATTATTTAATTGTGTAATATGTATCTTCTTTAAAGCTTGTCTTTGAATTTTCATCCTTTTTGCTTTAATTTCTTTTATAGGTTGCAGAGATTCGTTTTGCATCTAACACAATAACAATCGTTTTGAAACGACTTGTGAAAGTTCAAGTGTCACTTTGTAATATGGTGATCATACAAAATTGGTCTATATGGAAGCAAAGCAGCACTAAAAGGGCAACATAAATTAAGCAAAAGATATTAGATGACTCATGGTGGGATCGTGTGGAGTGTCTCCTTTGTTTCACCAAGCCAATAATGAGCATGATTCGCTACACTAACATGGATAGGCCTTGCTTTGCAGAGGTGTATGATGGCATCAACTCAATGCTTGAGAAGATGAAGTGCATCATAAATGCAACAGAGCAAGACCCTAAGGAGACTTTCTTCAAACAATTGCATACAATTGTTGAAGAAAGATGGAACAAGATAACCACTCCATTGCATCTTCTTGCCTATGCATTGACTCCAAAATATTATAGCAAATAGTATTTTGATACGCCATAAAGGCTTACACCATATAGAGATTTTAAAGTGTCTGAAAGGTACAAGGCAACATTCCTTAGAATTTTTTCTGAAGATGATGTGTGAGATTTGATTACAAATGGGTTCATAGATTTTGTGAATGCAAATGGTCTAAGTGTTGACGCTCTTCCTTATAGGTTTAAGAAGGATGCTCATAGTTGGAGGTCACTCCATGGCCAATGCTTCCAAAACCTATAGTCCCTCGCAATCAAAATCTTACCAGAAGTTTAACAATTAATGAATATTTGTTTTATCACAAATAAGTTTTACTTCAAATTTAACTTTATCTTCATAGGTTGCTAGTAATTTTATAACTTCAAATGTTTACATTGTCTTGTCTTCATAGGTTGCTAGTTCATATGCATCAGAAAGAAATTGGAGATCATATTCTTTCATCCACTCAATAAAGCGCAAAAGATTGCAATCAAAAAGAGCGGAGAACTTAGTATATATGTATTCCAACTTGCATCTCTTTTCAAACAAGGAAAATGAATACAAACGAGGGAAGGAATGAGAAACATCTAAGGATTAGCCTTCACCTATGTTTGATTCCCTCATATCAGCGGCCAATTAATAGAGAATTCCTCAGAAACAAGGAATATCTCCTTCTTTTTGGGCTCTGCAAAACCCAGGCAGGTCAACTTATGCAATATTGACAAATCTGCAACAAATGACAGTGAATATTGTCATTAGCAGATACTTCTTAGTCTGACAAATCAGAACATGTGGTTGATATACTTCAAAATTGGCTCCATCTTGATATCTTCACTTTGTGTGCATACATCTGAGAAAAGAAACCTACTCTAACTCTAAAACCCACTAGCATTAAAGAAAATTGACTTTAAATTTTGGTTCCTCCAACTGACATCTTAAAAACTCCTGAGAAATTGGCCTCTTTTGTTAATGGAGATTGAAGACCAGCGGCCAATTGACAAGGGTTTCTCAAGAAATGAGAAAATCTCCTACACTTCAGCTCTGCAAAACCCAATCAATATCTATAGATCTATAACAATTAGTGACCAATATTGCAAACCAGCAGATGACTCTCAGTAAATTGAATCAAAATACATGTAGACTTGCTATGAATTGGCTCGATTCTGATTACATACACATTCCATAAACATCTAAGAGTGAAGATAATTTAAAACTAGCCCTAACAACAAGAATGTAAAGAATATTTTCGTTTATTTTGGTGGTTACTGAGAACTTAAAAAAAATTCAACCAGTGCCTTAAATCATTGGGACAAAGTCTAATGCATAATGAATCACAACAAGACCACACATTCTTTAAAATACTCACACCTTGCTCAAATGCAATATCAAACTGTAGCACCAACCCAAACTGCTCTTCATTTTCTTCTTCTAAGGGAGTAACTTGTTCCTCTCTCAACATATCTTGCATACCTTCACCAAAGACTTTTGAAGCCTCATCACCTAACATGACATTGCCAATTGCTTTCTCTTTAGGAACATATTGCGATTCTTTGTATGCATACTCATCGAACATGGTATCCTCAAAACTGATAGAACTATTGAACATCCTCATGAATTGATCATCAGATAGCATGTCAGGGGGCAATGTCTCTAGAGGTCGAAGATGATGGTGAATCATGTCACTTGCAACAACTAGTCTGCCTTGAAATGTTCTTGGTAGTGATTCCTTTTGTATTTCTTCCTTGAGATCTTTCAACACCCCCTCAAAGAAAATGGAAGTGGTGACATCTTGTATTGCTCTGTTGAATTGTTCTTCATATTTAGATTCACCTGTGAAATCCTATAACTCCTTGTTCAACTTGTCCAATCGACTACCTTCTTCAAGGAAGCTTGAAATTTCTTGCACTTCACTCTCGAGAACTTCCTTATGTATTATGCATGAAAGTATACCAAAGATTTCCTCTTCTTAACCTTTGTGATGATCTTCTTGTAGTTCTTCAAGTGTTTTCGAATGCGGATCTTCGCTTCCTATCCTTTCTTTTTCTCAGATGAATCCAATTGCATCTTGGATTTCCCTCTCGACAACTTCCTCCTGTGGCATAATACATGAAAGTTCATCTTCTACTTGAATGTCTTGGTCATTAAGCTCAATCATGTCATCTTGTTCTAAATTAAATTCCCTGGATGGTGATGCAACATGTTCATCACTTGGTGTCCAACTTGAAAGTTGAATGTCCTCCTTGTTTTCTTCCTTTGATGATTCCTCATACCACCCCATTTGAGACTTGACCAAGTTGATGGTATCCTGGCACAATGGACAAGTAAACTCTAAATGTGAGAGGTCGTGTACACTACACCAACAACGATGCCAAGTATTTCCTCCATATCTACTTCTTTGTTCCCTCTGAATCTTCCTTTTAAATTCTTGGAACTATGACTTTGCTCTCACAAATATCACAGGCTTGTGCACATCTGAAAAAAAAAATCTTCATTGCAATGCCAACTCCACCTTACAAGAAATACCAAACAATGCATCTCCTCATGCTCAGTGGTGTCATGTATTCTACATTGTCCTGATGCTGCAAGTTGAGATAATCCCAGCGGATGCAACTGCCTGTTCAAATCAAACCAAAATGGAAGAACATCAACTTACATATCCATTGAGAAACCTTTCTTTTTGGATTTTTGGATTTTTTTTATTTTTGGGATTTTTTCAACTTTTTCACTTTTTGGGATTTATCACTTTTTTTGGATTTTTTCACTTTAAGAAAGATCTTCTATCTCAAATATAACTTTGAAAGCTCATTCTTGTTGATATCCCCACGAATGAACTTTGTTCGCCCTCCTTCTAGCGCCAATTTCTGTTGATGTGAGTTTTGCTCCACTACAACATACACAATCAAACACCCAACGTTTCGCAGTGAAATACTAGATACTCAATCCTCTCTTGATTAAGGTCACTTCTCATGCTAAGCTTGCAAAGTAAGATCATGAAATGACTTCAAGGGTCCCTACAAATGTGGATACTAATGTGATTTGTTAGTAATCACTAAGGGGACTTACGTTATTCATTCAATGGATATCAACTGCTTCTATAGATTTGGCTTTATAATGTGTAATGAAAATATAGTATTTTGACTTTCCAACTCGTGAACTCTCAACTTGATCCTAAACTTCTACTTCATCTACTTCTAACTATGAATGCAAGGAAGCATGGATGGACTTGGATTCTACTAGATGCAATCTTGTTAGTGACTCCACCCACCTAGTGCAAGCTTCCAAGGAATACTCAAATGGTTTTCAAATCAATATCTCCTTTTCAATCTCATCAGTGGATGCAAACTAAAGATTGAATATCAATTTAAGTTAAGTACTTTCACTAGCTCACCACACAAGGCACTCCTACCATCAGCAAGAGGCTAGTGGCCTAGTTTGTATTCGAGTCAATCAAGTAAACATCCACAGTTTCTTTCATCCCACTAAACTACTTCTAAACAACATGAAAAGAAATCTACTCCAAGTGAGGGATTGAAGAACCCATGCAACACTTCAAAGTAATATTAAGTAATTCACCATGAAGACCGACAATGAATCATCAACCACTTTGATAGCATTATAGAAACAATTTGATCAAGTCTCTCTTAGCTAACCTACTTCTACTCCTAGCTCTCTAATCGAATGCTTCTACAAGTTGACTGTCTAACTATTACAAATGAGAAGGCCTTGGCCTTTTATAGATGTTCAATTACAATGAAGGGACAAGATCAATTCAAGATCAAGGGCCAAGATTTATCCCTGCAAACCCTAATTAGCGTTGCCAACCTATTGACTAATTATACGAAGGCACCGCCTTGTGGGCCAATAAGAAAAATACATTGTTTTTGAGAACCAATGAGAAAATTGAACACTTGGCATGATGTGATTGAATGTATTTGAAAGTGGAATTTTCTGATTGGAGAAGACAACTAGGTGCCACTTCAGCATCTTTATCTTGTAGACTTGATTAATCCTTTGGTGATGGGTAAATATCTCTTTGTGCTCAACACTGTCAAGCTCCCTAAAATGGTGGCATTGTAAGAACCCCTGCATGTTCTAACTCCCAACTTGCACTTTCACTCAACACATTTACTCAAACAGTTGGCATACATGCAATGCTCTGTTACCAATGTAAGAACCCTTCACAGGCTCTAACTGTTGAACTGTATTATGTTTGTTTTGTTTTGCTATGTTTGAGATTTTTTTGTGATTTTCAATAAGGTTTTGAACAAAAGCAAGTAACTGAAACTGAAATCTTGAATACAATCAAACTACTATTGCAACTTCTATTTATTTTCACTATACATTGCCAAATACAATAATAACTTTTTTTTGAGATGGATAGAGGCAAAAAGCAAATTCTATTTAGCATAAAGAACCTGATTTATTCCAATCATAGGCTGCTACAAATTTATTTGCGCATGTAGACAATGTGGTTGGCTTCTTTTCTCTCCTACACCATCCTTCCCACGTTCAATTAATTTTTGCAGTCTTTGGTAGGTGAAATTGCACCCAATAACCTGGTGCGCTGATTTATATATGGTTGCGGCTATTCAATGATATCAACTACATCTTCAAAGCCTCCAAATAATGTATCATTAATACGCAATCTGCCCTTATCAATCTGCAATTGCAAGCCTTTGATTTCTCTCCACAAACTGATAGTAAACCCATTGTTTTAAGCACAATAAGAATCTCTGAATAAGTCTCTCTCAGTAATCCAAATTCGCCAGGTATCTCACTGGTTCAAATGGAAGCACAGAAGAAAACTATGTTCTCCAATGGCGGCTGCAAGTAGAAACCCTCCTTCTCCAAGCAAGAGCAAAAAATCAACCAAAGTTCAATAATAATCATAAACATCCCTTCTGAATGAGCGCTCAAGTCTCTTTTATTCTTTTCTTGTGGGAGCTCAAACACTTTCCTGGCCAATGTGGGATAAAAGATATATTCCCACTTTTAATTATTCACTTAAAACTCTATAGTTGGTGCACAACTAATTCTATTAAAATTAATTGTTCACTTGGCCCCATCTATGATAAATTGACCCTTCACTTAAGTGACTTAAGTTATAATATAAAATTATATTATAACTTTACAATATAAGCTCAAAACTATTAATATTTATTTTCACCAAATAAATATTAATATCTCCATTATCACTCATCATCTCTGCACGTCGTCTGAACTAGAAGTTGACATGATCAAGCCGCATACGACCATACCCCATTTCTAAAAATAGTAGGGTTCCCTCACTAACCCCCTCAAGACTTACTATAAATAGCAATTAGTGCATATGGAGTCCTAGAGACCTCAAACGAAAGCCAAACCTGCAAAACCCAGACCACTGAAGAAGATGCATCCCTCAAAGGACCCTCTAACCAACCTCATTAGCCTACGAGGGACAGAATAATAGGCTAATCCCTCAAACTCTAATGCTCATAAATGGGGACATTACAGTCCGCCCTCCCTGAAATTGCTTGTCCCCAAGCAATCTCCACTGCAGAGAAACTCCACTGAACTAAAAAAACAAAGGAAGACAGAGAATTGTCCCACACTGAGACAAAACTGCAGCACCAGTATAACCACAACTGCACAGAGGTGATCAACAATCCATCTGTCCAAACTCTGCGCACTGAAGTCTTTCATTTGAAAAAGACCCTGTACATGCAGATCAAAAGTAACACTGTCAATAACCCAGACCATGTACACACTGCAATACTCTCTAGTGAATCCAAACTAAAATCCCGAAGCACACGTAGGATTCAACAACACACTGAAGTGTGTCCAACCAACTATACCTGGATCCCAAATCCAGAATAGAAGTCTACCAAGAAGAATACTCCCAGACCTTTGTGGCTCAACATTGATCCCAACTTCACCATACCAGAAGTGGTGAAGCAAACCTATGCGACCCATCCAACTTGCAGTAACCCTGCCACCACCTAGATCCTAGTATAAACGAAACACAAATCCATCCTCTGTAAGGAAGTAAGGATATCCGGAATCACCTGCTACACCAAATCTCCCCCAATACTCTACCAGTCGCCCATGGGTATGAATTCCAACTGTACTACAAAGATAAGAACTACCAAGGGTGTCTATATCACAACCACGATATCCATCCTCCGCTAAACTGCCATGGATGTACTGACTCTGCAAGTAGTCTCTCAGCAACTTGCAGCTACTAACTCCATCATCTGAAGCTAGCATATACCCATCCCATAAAGGATGGTATGATTCCAGAGCCAATCCACATCGACGCATAATCAAGTCCTCTACCTGAGGATCAAAGGAAAAATGATGAGCACTCCTCAATGTATAGTTATGATAAAAAGCTTCAATCTCTATCAAAGGCTCATCATTGACAACTCTAGAATCTGAAGATGGTTCCAAACTCTAGCCCTGCCAAATCTCTCTGCATACCCAATAGCGTACTCTCGGTCATGAAACAAGTGAAGGTATTCTAATTTAAAATCCTCCAAAGCACTCTAGATGAACTTCAAATCGCGAATATGAGTACCAAACTCAACCCCATATTGTCTCCTCAAACCCTGCTCTCCAAAGAAGGTACTCAACATACTTATGTGTGCAGTCAAAGTGAGATAAGGTTGAATCAACCTTCTCTCCAGAAACCCTCAACTATTCCCTCCATCTTTGTGGCTCAACAATCTATCGAACAGAATCAACTGCATGGGATGAATTAACAGGATTGTTTCCAGATAAAGGAAACAACCGAACATGAGAGTCAATCTCCCAATCAGATGATACTCTGCATATATCTCATGAAGAAGATGGAGTAGTGTCATGAACAGTCACACAACTCACTGACGAATCCACCTCTACATCACAAGAACTCTCAATGACCTGCCCTACATCATCTGTCAATGTGTTGACTACTGGAGAACCTGACACAACCAAAGGCTCTCGACAACTCTCTACCAAGGTACTCATCCCAACTGTGCCCACAGCACCTAAATACATGATGGATATCGCCACATCCTCACTACAACCTGTGGGTGTCAACTCATCACCAACAGCCGCTGTAGAAAACTCAACTGAATCTGTAGCTAGTGAAGACTGCACTCGGCTCAACTCCACGGTAACCTCATCCAACCGTGACTCCGACTCTTGAAGAGCCAGCTTGGTGCTCTCCCATACCTCTGTAGTTGCCTCAAGCTCATGAGTGAGCTCATCAACCTCCTCTTCCTTCCCCTTCAGTGCATCATTACAAGTGCAACCCCTGTAATGTCCCCTTTTCTGCAATAGTGCATATTATGCCTGATTAGCCTATCTAGCCATCTGGATAGTCTAATGGCTGCTTTACAGAGGATGCCAGTCAGTCACATGGTTACATGGGCATTTATTTAATATTTGAGTTCGGTCTCTATAGTTGGGATACTTTATTTCATAAAGTAATATTATAAAGTCACTTTAATGTTATAACTTCAAGTTACTTTATTTTTATAAAGTGACTTAAGTGACTAAAAGACGAAAAGTGATTTTTATCCCACATTGCCTAGTTTGGTGTAATGGCTCTCATTTTGAGATTATAAAGCACGTGGGCTTCTTGGGAAGAGCACCATGAGAATTTATGAAATTAAAGATTTTATATCCGGTTGCTTAAATGTGACTGATTTCTTGAGGACGTAGCCCCTTAAGATTTTTATGGAAATTGGACGTAGCCCCAATATTCCATCTTAGGTGAAATTACTTCAGATTTCACATTAGATATCAAGTAAGTACAAAGACATCCAAGTTTTGCTTCAGCATTCAGTTTGAAATTCAAAGAGCCAAGGAAACGTATTACATCCAGGTTTTCAGTTTGGCGTCAAGATACATTGCATTGAAAGGAAAGGTACTGCAGAGACTAAATCCAATATACAGATTTCCCATATTTATCAGTAATAGAAATTCTGGAAACGCACCTCAGGTTATACTCCTTATCGTGGATAGAAGAAGTTTGAATCTTGGCTGGACTTTATCTGCGAACTAGGTGGATACCAGTCGCTGGGAATTACATGTAACAGAAGTGTCTACTAGTCGCACGGGTGTGTGGAGCAACATTCAGGTCGAGCAGACTGTGTTTTGCACGGGCCGTAGACGTAGAGTGGTGTGAATAGCACTGCAGGTGCTAGCGCGGGCTGATAATACCGCGCCTGTAGACCGGGCGGTAGACTGGACAAAGGGAGACAATGGGCGTAATCGCTAGGCTTTGTAACAAGGACAAAGAAGCCGCAGCATACATGGCAGTGGAGGATAGCGCTAGCTGTTCAACGTGACAGCACACTTGCCTTCTACTCCAGAATCTTTATCGCACGAGTATGTGTTCCACCCATGTATTACGAGTTTGACAAGAGTCTTTGTGAATGTATGAAATCTGAGATTTCCTCCTAGTGCCATCTTTAAATATATTTTCAGTGAGTTAATCGGGAACATTGAATGTATTCTCTTATCTTGGTATTGGCCGTTGCATCTATTTCTTGTTGTCTTTGAGAACTCGGTACCAAGGAAGTTACTTTAATATCTTGAAAGCCACCACAACGAATAGTATGGAAAGTTAAATGTATATGCAGTTATTTCAAGTATAGCAACCCAGCATTTCTAGTATTTGGGTATCTATCAGATTTGAATTGTTTATTCCAAGGAAATTGTGAGATACAGTCTGAGACCTCTCATTAGAAATTGGGAGAAGATTCAGTCAGGATCCTTACAACCCCACTCAAGAAGGTAGTCTTTGTTAGCTAATAACTGCGAGTAATTATGTTTCATTATTCTGACAGCCTCTTGTAATGAATGGATCTCTATTAGGGAAAGACCACTATCACTGTGCTCATCTGACATAGGAGCACCCCAACCAGATACAGCTAACATCTGACAGGCAGCGTCATAATGCTCTAAGGTTGTAGCAATCTGACTATCACTCACCTTCAACTGCCCGGTCACATGATGTCTCTGAACACTCTAGCCCCCATGTAAGCCCTCTGACCCACAATCCACACTGTCATATGAAGTCGTATCCACAATGCTCACCTCATGATCAAAATCATCATGTGTGCTATCATCAACGCGCACATCAACAATCGAGGCACTGCTACTAGGCACCTCAACAAGTGACTCATCTGATAAAGTGGAAATTGTTGCTATATCAATCTCCTCACACGCTCCCACTCCCCATGTAACTGCAAGTCACAATCCTGCGACCTATCACCAACCAATGAATTCTCTGATTCATTTTGTAAGGTCTGATATGACAAATCAGATCCACTGCAACATGAGTCGTCCTCATAAATATCATCTGTAGTACCCAAATCACAAGTACCAACATCATCCACCCAAAAAACCCTCTCCTATCTCATGCTAAAGCAAACACATCTCGCTGCTGTCAAAGAAATCAGAATTACTAGAACTCGCATTTTCCATGCAATCCGCAAAATAAGCCCTCTCATCATGCAAGTCAAAACTCCAGGTGGCACCAACAACATCTTCTGCACTTGCTCTGTCATCAACACCATCAATAGGCTCAAACAAAGGATTGCTGTCATAAAAATCAGAATTGTTATCATGACTGATAACAACTTTTGGAGCATTGAAAGTACCAACATTCTCCTCAATCTTGAAGTCATCATGAAGTGTCTTGTGCCCGACTTCTTCCCTAATGTAAATCTACTTTTTAATCTCCATGGGATTAGCTGCATGTTGTTCACTAGCTGCTGAAATTTCATTGTAAAGATTTCTCTATGTCTCACCAGTAGAGACCTCATGGTTCTCTTTCTTTCCACTTTGTGAAGTAGACCCCTTAAAAATGGAAGTCATATACTGTGCTACTCTGTCCATGGTTCTCGGGTGTGAAAGCAATTCATCTATCATTTTTCTATTCTGTTTAGTCTTCTCCAAGTTTTTTATTTAGTTGTTCCACTGGTTTCCCTGTTTAGTTAATCTCCTGAGTTTTTCCATAGCTAAGACAACTGCAAGAGTGCCAGTCACTCAAAACAAATGTGTCAGCTCAATGATTTCCACCCCAACAGGATGGCAGGAAACCGCTCTGATACCAATGTAAGAACCTCTACATGTTCTAACTGCCAACTTGTACTTTCACTCAACACATTTACTCAAATAGTTCGCATACATGCAATGCTCTGTTACCAATAAAAGAACTCTTCACAGGCTCTAACTGCTGAACTGTATTATGTTTGTTTTGTTTTGCTATGTTTGAGATTTTTTGTGATTTTCAATAAGGGTTTTGAACAAAAGCAAGTAACGGAAACTGAAACCTTGAATACAATCAAACTACTCATGGAACTTCTATTTATTTTCACTATACAAGCAAAAAGCAAATTCTATTTTGCATAAAGAACCTGATTTATTCCAATCATAGGCTGCTACAAATTTATTTGCGCATGTAGACAATGTGGTTGGCTTCTTTTCTCTCCTACGCCATCCTTCCCACGTTCAATTAATTTTTGCAGTCTTTGGTAGGTGAATCGCACCCAATAACCTGGTGTGCTGATTTATATATGGTTGCGGCTATTCAATGATATCAGCTACGTCTTCAAAGCCTCCAAATAATGTATCATTAATACGCAATCTGCCCTTATCAATCTGCAATTGCAAGCCTTTGATTTCTATCCACAAACTGATAGTAAACCCACTATTTTAAGCACAATAAGAATCTTTGAATAAGACTCTCTCAATAATCCAAATTTGCCAAGTGTCTCACTGGTTCAAATGGAAGCATAGAAGAAAACTAAGTTCTCCAATGGCAGCTGCAAGTAGAAACCCTCCTTCTCCAAGCAAGAGCAAAAAATCAACCAAAGTTCAATAATAATCATAAACATCCCTTCGGAATGAGCCCTTAAGTCTCTTTTATTCTTTTCTTGTGGGAGCTCGAACACTTTCCTGGCCAATGTGGGATATAAGATATATTACCACTTTTAATTCTTTTCACTTAAAACTCAATATTTGGTGCACAAATAATTCTTTTAAAATTAATTGTTCACTTGACCCCATCTATGATAAATTAACCCTTCACTTAAGTGACTTAAGTTATAATATAAAATTATATTATAACTTTACAATATAAGCTCAAAACTATTAATATTTATTTTAACCAAATAAATATTAACATCTCCATTATTACTCATCATCTCTGCATGTCATCCGAACAGGAAGCTAACATGATCAAGCCGCAAACAACCATACCCCATTTCTAAAACTAGCAGGTGTCCCTCACGAACCCCCTCAAGACTTACTATAAATATCAATTACTGCATACAGAGTCTTGGAGACCTCGAACGAAAGTCAAACCTGCAAAACCCTCACCACTGAAGAAGATGCATCCCTCAAAGGGCCCTCTAACCAACCTCATTAGCCTACGAGGGACAGAATAATAGGCTAATCCCTCAAACTCTGATGCTCCGGAAAATGGAGACATTACAAGCATATTCCCAAATTCCTTCATCTTTCAAATCTTCTCGATCATTCCTAGGAATTTTCTCACTGCTATGACTTAAACTTGCATCTTGAACTAGTGAATTTGAATCTTGATGTTGAATTTCCTCCTCACTTGAAGTATTGAAGCATCACTCCTGCTTGGAATCCTGAGTTTGAGCCATCTCCTTGCATCCACTGGAAGTCCTGAGATCTTAAGCTTGATCTCGCCACTTGAAGTCTTGAGCATTTCCTAGCTCCTCCTCTTGAATTCACCTTGCAAAACAAAGGAAAAGAAAGGCATTAAACTTCGTGGAAATGATAAGCAAAGGGAAGGAAATCTGAAAGTCTTCATGAGATAATTATATTACTATCAAAGAGTCAAAATGAAATTTCCTAACCTCAAGATCAAACCTTTTTCTTGTTTGCAAATTTTCAGTTCCAGATTTTGATAAAACCATCTTGTTATTGGAATCTGAAATGAAAGACTTCAAAAATATGGACTCTAGATGTTCTTCGCAATGCATGAGATGCCCAGATTTTTGCCTCTCCTACCACCCTTCAGATTTTATTTTTCAGAAGATCTGTCTTTAGATTACCTCCATATCGATCCCCCATGATGCTTAGATTGATGAGATTGTTGCCTCCAGAAAGGAGATATTTGGCTGCCCAGATGCAGAGATAAAAATCATTTTGGTTTAATGTTCATATAGAATGGTATCATCCTCTTTATATAGCTGTTGAAGAGGTGAAGAGGCGCCTATCCCAAGGCTCGCCTACTTTGGCTATAATTGGCCAATAAAATGTCGTATTGAATTTGTTTTTTTCTCCACTAAGGCCAACCTGTCAAAGGGATTAATGATTTTTAAATATTTACTTTCATTCCAATTAAAGTCGCTGTCTTGTTAATCTCAGACCGGGCTTCATATAAAGGGTTTGAGATTCAGGGTGTGGGAGGACAAAATCCTCATGTGAGGGTGGAATCCACACTCCATAGAGGAATTTTCTCTGTCAATTTCCAATACTTGAGCATAAAAGACTTTATTCAAACTTCCCCATCCTCAAGGCAGGATGTTCATGCATTTGAGGATTGTTGCAAGGAGCTGGGCGGAATTTTCATATGTCAGAGGATTTTGCTTCTTCAATTTTCACACAAAGGGCGGAAATCACCCCTTTGAGAGGATAGATTCATCTTGGGGTGGCAAAATCCGCCACCCCTTGAGGATTTTTCCTTAAGTCACTTTATTCTCCGTCATGATCCATCTCATTTTGACTTGGCAAATTACTCAGTCACTTCATGTCGATGGTTTATCTTGCATTTTAGAAGGAATTGTGTCATGTTCAGGCCCTCCAAACTCAAGGCGGAAATTAGCCCAATAAGAGGAATCCAGACTCCTTGTCTATCCTCAACCTTCAACACCCAAAAAACTCAGACTAATTCAGTCTTATATCAGATTGCAATTTAGTTGTATTTTACTTAGAATCATGGCCTTGGCCTTGTCTATTTTTCATCCTATGTGAAGGTGGGGTTCCTAGCGTTTAGAGGAATTTCCTATTGGCAGGGTGGAAATTAGACCTGCAAGAGGATAAGTATCCTTGGGGGATGGCGGATTAAGGAATTTTCTTTGATAACCCCTCAAACTCAAGCTTATCCTTCACTGATTTCAGCTCCATTGATCTCAATTTATCACTCTAAGTTTTCTTTCCTATTTCGTGCAAAATCTCCAAGTTGATTCATGTTTCCACATACCCAAGGACATGGCAGAGATAGAGGCTCTGGAAGGATAAAAAAATGCTGGGTAGGGGGCAGATTCCGCCCCTACCCAAGGATTCTACATTTTCAACTCAATCAAACATCACTCTTTTCCCCTTTTACTTCACCATCTAACTTCCAACTTCACTTCCAATCACTCCAACTTGCATTACGTCCTGAAAACAAAAAGAGGGGTGGGGGGGGGCAGGGGAATTGCTTGAGTTCAGGGGGCGGAAATCAGGTATATGCCAGGATTTTAGACAAAGGGTAGGGCAGAAATACTACCACGGAGAGGATTTTGAATTGCTCAACACCCCCACACTTCATCAAGTTCGAACCAATTCACCTCTTCTCACATGTAACCATGTCTCCAAACCTGTTTCAAAGGTGTATTGACAGCTACTCAAGTCTGATTTGTGTAAGTTCAAGGATCCCTTGTTCTGATCTTGTTACTTTCCCAGTCTGATTCCACCTCCAATTCTTGACATTAGAGCCTTTCAAGGTTATCAACGTCACATCTAATTACCTCAGGAGCTAGCTCATGGGCGGAGATGAGAGGAAAGGCAAGATTTCAAGTTATCAAGTGAGAGCGGAGATCTGGGGTTGTCCAGGATAATGAATCCTGGGAGGCAGGTGGATTTCACCCTGCCTCCAGGATTCTGCCCTACGTTCTTGATGCCAGTACTTAGCCATTTTTGGCTTCCTCTAGGCCCACTAAAGCACATCAAATGGGTCTGTAAGCAGTTGTCTTGTCATTTGCACCTGGCCAAAAGTTGATGCCACCCTTATGCCTTATCAAACTCAATTTTAGCTCCTATTAAGGCCTGAAGACCTGAAATTGCTGCTAAGACCCTAAAGACCACCTAAAAGCAGCTACTCCGACTGCCAAAGCAAAAAGCAGGGTTTCCCGTTTGCAATGGGGCAATGGTGTGAAAACCTCACAACAATACCTTATTTGGGAATTCGAGGGCAAGGTAGAGTAAAGACCCAATAGGGGACATTTCAATTCCCTAAATAAAATCCTCTTTTGCACTCAAACAAATCGAACAATTGATAAATAGACCATAAGGAGCATCCACCCACGCCTCCACTTGTCAACACACAACGTGGGAGTCCAATTCCTTATTCACTCAGCTTCAATAGTTCATTTTTGCTTACACATATCTCCCTATTTGTAATAGATTCTCTTATAATTTCATTTGTAAGTTCTATTATCCTTCTCTTACAAAGTAGCTTACATGTTATACCCGAAATTCCAACTAACGAGTTGTGAAAATCAAGTAATCTTGTGGATTCCTCCAAGGGTAGCACCCCATTCAAGGAGGGGCCAATATTACAAAATCAATATAAGCATCAAAATATTATGTCTTGCAAGATGTACAACATATCTAACCAAATATCCAAACAAAAGAATGTGGAGTCAAAAGGGGCAATTTTTTTAAAACAGTGATTTGTGGAATAAAAGGCATACCGATAATGCAAGTGGACCTAAAGAATGTTTGGGAATTAATTTGTAATCAGCTAAAATGTATCCTTCATCTTAAATAAATGGACAAACTCCAAGCCAAGATAATACAAAGTTTGCAAGAAAAGGTTGTCGATGACCATAATTACCCAGAGTCTTGTACCCTAACCTTGGCACTTATTTTCAAATTATAACTTTTATGTCTTTAAATATCTATTGGAAGCATCTCTTTACAATTGGGAAACTTCTTGTTGAGGATTCTACAATATATCATATAATTTACACTACGTTTTTCTCAAAACTTATATGTTGTCAACAAGAGCAAAAACAATTAAAGAAATACACTTATAGACATAATTTTTAGTTTCTGCATGAGAACCTATCATTTATTTTATAACAAAAAATTTCTGAGATCTGCAATTGCACTGAAGTTTATAAATTTATGTAAAATACATTCACATTCAAAGAGCCTATCTGATGTTTTTAAAACAATAGCATTCCACTCCCAGCATTTATTCCCGTCTCCAAGTGATTACCATGGTTTAAATCTTATTCTTTATGTCCTGATAATGATTATCAAACGTCAGTTTAATTAAACCATTGCTTTCATTTAGATATATTTTAATACTGTAACACATTTTTTACTTTTAAGCATTTTAATAGTTTACATTGTTTAAAGTCGCATATCTATCGTACAAATGCTTTTTTCTAAATTTAAATTAAATATATAAATATCATTTTATTTTCGTCATTTTAAGTACTAATCTCCATCTTTTTTCAAAACAGCATATTAATACCCTTCTTCATTTCTTTGAAAATGGCATACTAGAAGCCATACATATCTCCCATCCAAATGCCAGTCCTTGTACCTTGGAAACTGCACTATTGCATTACATACAAGTAGGAGATGCAATCTCAAGGAAAACAACATTCAACTCCCACCAGCACTCCGGAGACCATCCATTCATGATTCTTCA
>MU226239.1:518680-531573 GCA_018584345.1 Thuja plicata
TTGGGATGGGTTTGAACCCAGGGTCAAGGTGGTTGAGGTAGGTTAGGTTAGGGGTTTAGGGGAATATTAATGAAATGAATTATATTAAATATATTCATTCAAAAATAGGAATATTAATTATTTAAGTATTTGATTGCTTTAGATAATTAATTAGGACTATAGCCAATTAATTAGATTAATTTAGGCTAGAAGATAGGCTTTTTGTAAGTGGTTTGATATAATTGGGATTTATTTAATTCCTCTTAAATGAATTACCTTAGCCATGTTTGATCTGAATTGATTTTGATTTAAATTGATTTGATTTGATTGGCTAAGGTGATTAATAAAATTGAGTGATTAGATCACTTAGGAGATTAAATTTGATTCGAATAAATTATGTTAGCCGATTGAAGAGTTGTCTGAACATAATTGGGGATATGATCACATCTAGGGAAAATAGGGTCTATAGTCAGAGCAGACCAAATTCAGGTGGTTACATTTGCCCCTCTTTGAATTGATGTGCGAGCAGTGCATTGATTCAAAGAAATTTCACTCATGATCGAACAAATTGTCTGATGAAACCAGTCTCGCACTTGATCAAACTAAACTAATAATATTAATTTTGAACTTGGTTGTCATCCAAAGATTAATAAAAGATCTTAAAGATATCAATTTTGAACTTGGTTGTCGTCCAAAGATTGATAATACTAATTCCGAACTTGGTTGTCATCCAAAAGTCAGTATGAAGCTGTCCGGAGCTTAGTAAGAATCTTTAAAATGAAGAAACACAAGATATCCAACTTATGAGAACCAAATCTTTCTATCCAACAGTCCTGACTTAGTCAAGAAAACTGTCATGCCCCTAGTTTTTTTTATAACGAAGTCATTTTTAATGTTGTTTCGAGCAAGAATTTGATTGATGATAGTGTGATCATGCCCCCTCGGGAACAAAATCGAAGGAAATAATAAAATCCCTCTATTGAAATGATGTATCACTTGAATGGATCAGGTAGGGAAAGAAAGAATGGATTAGAAGAAGTGAAGAAATGAAGGTGTGCTTTGAGAAAACACACAAGTACCAAGTTAATTACATTTTAAAATGTGAGTTCGGTTTCATTCTCGATTGATCAAAGATTTTGGGAATCATGGATATGTAAATATCTTGGATTTCAGATGAATTAAAAATAGAAAGGAGTTTGAGCTCAAATCCTTATGTTGTTCTTTCAAGATGAATCATGCGATCTCTAAATACATCTATATGTAGACTCTTAGGACTGTCATTGATTTGTATACATTGTAGAATTTTATCATCATTGGGCGCTTTTCAGAATGGATACCACTTGATAGTACATCAATCACTAATACGCATTGATATTATGCAAGTATGAATACTATGTTTATTTGAATGAAATGTCAGAAATAGACTTAAGCATCAAGTCATAGAAGCCAGGACGACAAGTTAGCCACTTTTCTTTTATTATATCAGATTATGTATAAGGTAAGATCTTGGACCCGCAATGACCTTGAAAATTCATATCCTTAGGCACATTATGCTTCAAATACCTTAGTGAGAATATGAGTTTAGAAAATAGACAAGGAAATTGTTCCAACCTCACCGTAGTTTACACATAACAAAGATCAAGATACATGTGGCTATCCACTCATGTTGGCAGCTCTTACCATAAACATCCAAGTTAGGTGAAATTTATAGGATCATTTGGAACAATCACCATATGTAGAAAACCAAGAAAATGTTATGCCCCCCGTCCTTGCAACTCTTTTGTCTTTGCACAGACGTCATGGAGTAACTTGGAAGACATAACAACTATCAATTGTGAATCAACCAAATAAAATTCATAACTGCTTAGATGCCCCCAATGAAAACATCATGGGTACATAAAAGAGTCATAATCAAACCAAGATCAAACTATGTTTAGGCAGTATTGAGAAATACTATTGATTCTTTTTTCAAGCGCAGTATAGATTCATCAATCAAAAGTTGGGATTCAAGCAATATGTGTCCCATGTCTGTGTATAATCATCATTTCAATTTTCCATCCAATGTAGGGCTTAGGAACACCATTCATGTTAGTGCAATGTTTGTGTCATCTTTGTTTCGTGAAAGTGACAGTTTGGTGAAAACATCGAGAAGCATTGTGTCACGAGACAAACCATCTTATGACGACCTAGCAGATGCGACCTAACATGCTAGAAAAAGATGCCCCCAGTGCAGAATGACTTGATCCTAAGACAAAAACGCAGACAAATCCCAAGCGAGGATAAGATATTTGTAAGGAAACAAAGTCAACTCTTAGCACAAGTGTAATTGTGAAGGCTTAGTATCAGTAATGCATTAATAGATGGAGCACAAAACACGAGTGACGCCTGATTTCCAAGTTTTCACCACTCGGCAAAACTTTTTATTCTTTTTGCTACTAGGATGCATGTTTTACCAGGTTGTGACCAAGGCACTTTTCTTTTTTTCAAATTTTTTGATATTTTTTATTTTTTAAATGTTTTTGTAGTATCAAGGCACCTGTTTGCCAGGTTTTCACCAAGGATACCTTTCTTCAGGACTTTTTCCATTATTTTTGGATTTGATCAATTTTCTGAATGTTTTTGGTATTTTCTGAGAACTATTTACTATACAGGCTCTGTTAGCCGAACATCAAGCGTAGAACTGCTTCAAATGTAAAGTATTAATAAGATCTAGAAGAACATCTCCCTTAGGTGTAGCTAGTTGATAAGCTCCAGTCCCAAAAGTAGCAGTGATAACATAAGGTCCCAACCAATTAGGTTCAAACTTTCCTTTCTGCTCTTTGTTAGGCTGGTTCTTAGGATTCTCCTTTAGGACAAGATCCCCCACTTGAAATTGACATGGTTTGACCTTTTTATTGTATCCCTTGGACATGCATGCTTGGTACACCTTCAGATGATCGAACGCATGTTGCCTGCGTTCATCAAGTAGGTCTAAAGAATTCACCCTATCGATGTGATATTGCTCATCAGTAACAAGACCGTGTAAAAATATCCACAAAGATGGGATTTCAACCTCAATAGGTAGTACTACTTCAGTGCCATAGACTAGGGCAAATGGCATGGCTCCTGTTGGTATTCTGATGCTTGTTCTATAGGCCCATAGTGCCGGATTTAGTTGTAGATGCCAGTCTCTGCCAGACTTACTTACAGTTCTATGTAGGATCTTGAGAATATTCTTATTAGATGCCTCAACCTGTCCATTACCTTAAGGATAATAGATTGAGGAGCAATGTTGAGTGATGTGGAACTATTCGCAAAGGTCATTAATGTCTTGTTTTTTAAATTGGCCCCCATTGTCTGTTACAACTGAAGAGGGTATCCCATATCTACAGATAATGTAGTTAAAAATGAACATAGCCACCTATTTGCCAGTGGCTTTGATTAGCGGCATGACCTCGACCCACTTTGTGAAATACTCAATGGTCGTAATGATGAACTTGTGTCCATTTGAAGAATTGGGATATATTTGTCCAACCAAGTCAAAGGCCCATTGTTGAAATGGCCAATGTGTTATGAAAGGTATAAGTTCTCTGGCAGGAGCATCGATGAGATTTCCATGTGTCTGGCATTTATGACATGTTTTGGAAAATTGAACAACATATTTTCCATGGCAGGCCAGTAATATCCTACTCTGAGTAGTTTCTTTGCTAGTGAAAATTCGTTTGAATGTGATCCACATACACTTTCGTGGACTTCTTTTAACGTGCGATTTGACTCTTTGAGTTCTAAACATCTAAGAAGTGTATCGTCAAGACCTCATCGATATAAGTTATTATTTATGAGGACATAACGCGATGTTGTCCTAATCAAGGCTCTTTTTCATTTCTTGATAGATTGTTGGGAATGGTTTGGTCAGTGAGGTAAGCAATGATATTAGCATACCGAGATTGGTTTGGGGTGATCAAAGCACATATTACTTGGTATTCAGGGGTATTAAAGGTTGGATAGAATAATTCTTCCACCAATAAGTCATAGAAAAATTGATGTTCCTCGAGTTGTAACATGGACACCAATGTAGACATAGCATCTGTAGCCTTATTCTTCATTCTGGGTACTTGCTGGAATGTGATAAAGACAAAGTACTTCTTTAAGTCGTTAACCAATTGTTTGTAGGGTGTCAACTTCTCATCTTTCGTCTGATAATATCCATTAACTTGATTGATAATGAGTTGGGAGTCACCATATACGTGTAACTCAACAATCTTCCACTCCATGGCAATCTTAAGACCGTTTACCAATGCTTCATATTCAGAAATCTTGTTCGTGCACAGAAACATCAACTTGTAAGACTTTGGTATTTTGTAGCCTTGAGGAGTTACGAGCAAAACCCATGCTCCAGAGCCTTGTTGCGTGAAAGAACCATCAAAGTACATCTTCCACGGATACTTAGTTAGATGCATGATTGTCTCATCTGGGAACTCAATTTTTAGAGGTTCATTATCTTGGAGTGGTGAATCAACTAGATGATCTGCGAGGACTTGTCCTTTAATAGCCCTCCTGTCTATATATTCAATGTCAAATTCACTTAGAATGAGGACCCATTTTGCCAGACGTCATGTTAATGTTGTTTTTCTTAGGAGGTACTTTAAAGGATCTATCTTTGCAATGAGCCTTACGGTATGTGAGAGCATGTAGTGTCTCAATTTTTGTCATGCAGAGATGACTGCTAAGCATGCTTTCTCAATAATGTTGTAATTGAGCTCATAGGAGACTAGTGTACTACTCATGTAGTAGATAGCTCTTTCTTTCTTAGTTTCATCCTCTTGTGCGAGCAATACTCCTAGTGATGTAGTTGTAGCTAAAATATACAAGAGTAATGACTTTCCATGAATGGGTGCCATAAGAATAGGAGGAGTAGCTAAGTACTCTTTTAATTCTTTGAAGTTGGCTTCACAGTGTTCATCCCATTTGAAGGTGACCCCTTTGTGTAGAAATTTGGTAAAGGGTTGTGCTCTATTAGCAAGTTGTGACATGAACCTCCTAATTGATTGAAGTCTCCCTTGTAATGTCCTCATTTGACTAATGTTGCATGGAGGAGTCATTTCTAGTATAGCTTTAACCTTTGCCAGGTCTACTTCAATTCCCTTTGTTGAAATAATAAACCCTAAGAGCTTCCCTGATTGGACCCCAAACTAACACTTTTTTGGATTGAGCCTAAGTTGAAATTGCTCCATACAATCCAATATTTTTCTTAAGTCAGTAATGTGAGTGCTCCTTTCCTTTGATTTATCTAAGGTTTCATCCACGTAATCCTCCATGTTTTTATGCATCATATAGTGGAATATAGTAGTCATTGCTCTTTTATATGTAGCACCGACATTCTTTAACCCAAATGGCATGGAGTTCTAGCAAAACGTCCCCCATGCGCATGTAAATACAGTCTTCTCTTGATCCTCAGGGGCAATTTTTATCTGATTATAGCCTGATAAACCATCCATTAATGAATACATTTGGTAGCCTTTTGTGAGGTCTATGATCATATCAATATTAGGCAGTGAGAAGTCATCCTTAGGACATGCCTTGTTTAAGTCCCTGAAATCGGTAGAGATCCTAATAGATTTATCAGATTTAGACACTGGGACCACATTGGAGATCCATCCTACGTAAGCAATGACTCTAATGAATCCAACTTTCAACAATTTCTCTAGCTCTGCATTTACTAGAAATGCAACATGAGGATGCATCTTTCTAAGTTTTTGTTTCACGGGTTTGATCCCGGGAGCTATAGACAAGTGGTGTATTATTAATTTAGGATCCAGTCCAGGCATATCGGTATAAGACCATGCAAAGTTGATCTTCTTCTCTTTCAGGAACTTGGTGAACTGTGTCTTCTCCTCTTCTGACAAAGATTGTGCTAGGTGTACTATTTGAGGAACTTCAGCTGTGCCCAAATAAACTAGCTGTGTTGGTTTTATTAGAACTGAAGACCTTTCTTGAAAGTGCTCAGGGAGGATATCAAGAATCTCATCCTTTGGTGCCTCTGAGAGGTTTTCATCATCAGATACATCTTTTGTTTTTACTATTTTAGGATCTGACACTGCCACAACGTGGTTTTCACCGTTAGTTCCTTTTTTTCTTTTTCTTTTTCAATTTTTGACTGAGAAACTTGATATCCTCCTGGGACATATTCACGCTCCTTGCATTGGTGGAAGAAGGGTAAGGTTCACAAGTTTTTAGATAGCAAGCCAAGGTGTAGTAATTAGGAAAGTCGAGGATAGGAGTAGGATCTGTATTATTCCAATCAATTAGGTCAAGGTTTATTAAAGACAAGGAGTCAGACTCTAGGAAGGACAACATCACATTAGTGTCAAGACTATTAACTGACATGACATGACATGTCCTATTAAGTTAAGTTCTTCGATGTTTAGATCAATAAGAGTTAGATCGTCATTAAAAGGGTCATTGTTAGTTATATGTGGATGAAACTCTAGTGACTCATCAGTAGAACTTTCATCATCATCTCTTTGTAAAAGGAGGCTTATTGCTTGTTGCCTCTGAATTTCTTCTAGACTTATGAGAACACCAGTCTCTCCATCAATGATTGGGGGAAGGAACTCTTCCTTTGCTTAAGGAATATCACTATTGTTGGGAGTAGTGTTAGGATGCTCATTGGGTGCTGATGGAGCTGCAAATATGTGAATCACATCTATTTCAATGTCCTCTGTGGTGATATATAGCTCATCCCATTCATAATCATGACAGTCGATTATTTCATCATCAAACTTGTTTAAGAATTCTGCAATAGTTATCAGATGTACTCAATTAGCCAACTGTGGATCAAAGTGTGGTAAATCAAGGACATGTGTGATTGTGACTAACTACCCCCAGTTAAGATGTGAATCCTATTGTTAGGGTGTGCTCTTCATGGTCATTGCTATCAATGGTATCTCTGGACCATCTGCTATTGTGTCTCCTACGTCTTGAATAGGATCTTGTGCTAACAAAGGTATGTGAATATCTTGTGGTACCTCAAAGCTTGGTACATAGCGCTCTCCTTGATAGTCAGGATTCTCCATGCCAACATGTAATAATCTTTCATATGACCATTGTTCTAGTTCTATCTCTTCTGTTTCATCACTCCCTTTGTCAGAGATCGGACTATCTTTTGAAGTAGGTTTGTCAAATTCATTATTAAAACCCAGTCATGTTTTGTCTCTAGTATTCCTGAACGCCATGTGTACAGGTTCAATAAGTCCTCTTCCTGTGTCACTTAGAGGTCCTTTTCCTTTGTATCCCATTTTCTTGAGGAGATCATATCCTTTGTCGTACTGCTCTGGGAATATTTCTACATTTTTTACCTCAGCCTCCTTTGGTTCTCCTTTGTAAAGCCAGTCCAAGACTGCATGTTCTTCTGTGTTATCTTAAAAAGATGTGGATTCCTTAACCATGTTAGTTGCTTTGTGGATTTCTGGTTCTTTAGACATGGTAGGTGTGAAAGACGAGGAGGGTCTTCCATAGGATCTTGGTGATACTGGTAATTCTGTTAGTGACGGAGTCATGTCCAACTTATATTCTCCCATACCTGTTTCTTCAAATTTTAAGGTTTTGCCAAAACTCTTCATCACCATGTCTTCGGTAGTCTCAGGGGAAATCTCATCCATATCCTCTTTGTTATGTGGAACCACACTACCTGCCTTGATATTGTTGCAAGTATAATTAGTGTCTGCAGGAACTGTCACTTCCACCCCATTATGTGGGAACTTGATACATTGGTTCTAAGTAGACTGCACAGCTTGCATTTCGTGAATCCATGGTCTCCCCAACAGGATGTTGTAGGCTAGGGGTAAATCTAGAACTTGACATATGACATTTCTTTCAATCGGTTTGACTCTGATGGGTAGAACAATAAGACCTTTAGAGGATCTTTCTTCCTCATCATAAGCTTTGATAGTGATTTTGCTTCTAGAGTTAATGGTCTATTCTAAAAGACCCAGTTTCCTGATCAGATTAAGGGTAAAAATATTCAATCTTGCACCTCCATCTATCAATATGCGTCTAACATGAGATTTATGAATGAGGACTTCAATATGGAGGGGTTGATTATGTGGATGGGTCAATGATTTATCATCCTCTTTAGAAAAGGAGAGATAATGTGGCGCTGAGATGTGATTAAACATCACTTGGAATTTATCTGTATCAAGGTCCTTTGGGACATTTGCGGCATGTAGGGCTTGTTCAAGAATCTCCCTATGTATTGTGGATATTTTAAGCAACTTAAAAATGGAAATTTTAGCAGAGGTTCATTGCAATTGGTCCACAAAGTCATACTTTGTTGCAGGGATAGTAACCATGAGTTTTGCTGCTAGTTTGGGGATAGTAACAATAGGAACCTTGGACGTTAATGTTGGTTTTGGTGAGGAATTGGGTCCTTTGATTGTGACTTGTGCTTAGCTTCGAGTCACTGCATTCGATTGGAAAGAAATACCTTTGATTGTGACCACATTAATTGATTCAGTTTTAATGTCTAGCATATTGACCACATTATCATTATTGGAGTAGGTGTAGTTGACTTCATTACCTTTTCCTTTAGATGCTTCCCCTTTCTCATAGTTAGGGAACTGTTTGTTAAATGTTGTATGATCTTAATTGGTAGTGTGTCCTTCCACTTTGATTTTTCCTCCTTCAATGAGGTCTTGGATAATGTGTTTGAGCTTAAGATAGTTGTTAGTCTTGTGTCCTTTGTTCTTATGAAAGACACGGTAAGAATTATCATCCCACCACCTTGGTTTGACCGCTGGTTCCCATGGTTTGGAATCTGGGATCGCGAGAACTTTGTTGTTTAATAGTGTCTTCAAAACAGTTTCAAGAGGATCTCCCAAAGGAGTAAATGTTCTTTGAGGTTTTGAATTCCATGGCCGACCCTTGCTATTATCATTGTTTTCTTTGGTTATGGGGGTTATTACCTTGGCATATTTGCTTGCTTGCATACTGTTAGTCAGATTGAATACCTCAAGTTTAGGACGAACATTGGAGGCATCTACTACGCCATCATTGAAAACATTTTTGTTTTGCTTCCACCATTTAGGTTTGGAGTTGGAGTTTTTAGATTTGTTTTCATTTTGAAGAGTGATCTCTCCCTTTTTGACCATAACTTATTCGATACAGAGGGTGTTCTTGATCATCCTGTCGAAGCTAGGGGAGTCTTGCATTTTCAATGCGTATTTCAATTTTGGTACCAAGTTATTAACAAAGATTTCCATTTTCTCAGATTTGGGAATAGCTCTTGAATACCGTGCAAAGATTTTCCTCCACCTTTGTAGAAAGTGGGTAAAGGATTCACTAGTCTTTTGTTTAGTGTTGCATAGATCCATCATAGTCACATCATGTTGGCTATTATAGGAGTAGTGTTGGATAAATTGTTGAATTAACTCCTCAAAAGTTTTGACCTTAGTTGTAAGCTTTGAGAACCACTCCATGGCGTTGCCTCCTAGACTTCTAAGAAAAATCTACATGAGGTATGTAGGTTCATGCATGTATTCTATGCTAAGAGTACAAAATTCTCTAACATGGTCATGTGAGTCGGTCTCTCCTGTATACTTGTCTTATTTTGGCCGTGCTACGTTGGGAGGTAATGGAACCATAGTGATACTCTTGTCGAAAGGAAATGGACAAATGGAGTCCACCGAGTATTTTGTCTTGGGTTTAACCTTCTCTTGCTTGAGAGTCACAAGCTTTGTTTGCATTAAGGTAAGTTGTTTGACGAGAATAGAAATAGGAGTCGGTATCTCCTTTTCCTTTAGTTGTTCCACATCATAATCCTTGGGTAAATTTTTGCCAGTGGATGCTAGATGGAGAAAGTATTTCTCTTTATCTTCATCAATCATCTTTTCTATTATCTTGAGGAACCTCTTTCTTTGTTTGAGTTTATCATATTCTTCTTCAGTGATTTCTTCCTCACTGCCCGATTCAAATAGAGGACGTTCAAATGTGGGTTCTTCTTCTTCATCGATATCTTTGTGCTTTTGGTTTTTTCTATTGTCATATTCGTCAAAAGCCTCACTCCATCCACGAGTGGACCTGTCCATTTCTGGAGAGTCTAGATCGAGTAGGGAACTGTGAGATGTTTCTCCTTGAAAGTGTGGTGATTTAGGAGGTACTTTTGATCCCTTAGACATGTACTTATTGCGTCTTGTGTTAACCATGTATATGTATCTCAACTTCGTCAAAGTTTCCCGATAATGTCAGGTAGTATCTCGAATCATTCAAGTGAGTGTGTCTAGGTGGAAGTATCATTTGTATTTTGGTGGAAGTAAATGATTCCAGCATCAGAGGGTTAGAATACCCTGATAGTGAGTTGGGAATCAAGTTGTTGTAAAAAGTGGATAGACCACACGTATTGAGACAGATAGAGAAAAACCGATAGGACATGCAAGGTAGATGTCTGAAAAAGTGTTTCGACACAGCAACAGGGAGACCAGAAAAGACAACAAGGACAGACTAAAGAGCCAAAAGGGTATCCAAATCAACTGAGTTTTCCTAAGAAACTATTCTGCAAGTGCCCACTGTCCTAGATGCAAGATCCTAGATGCGAGCCAGGAAATATAGGATACGAGCTTCTGATGACCTTAGATGCGAGCTTGAACCCTAGATGCAATGATGTGTTGACCAGATACGAGCCATGATACTAGATGTGAGCCAAGATACTAAATACGAGTCAGGAAATCTGGGATGCAAGTTTCTGATGTCTCTGTCAGATTTTGTCAGTTTTAAAAAAATTGTCTTGAAAGTGCGTGAAGTCCGTCTGATTGTAGATTGCATTTTGAGACCTGTCAGTGGGTAAAAAACACATGTGTAGACTAATGATTGAATTTTGTTGCTTGTTTTGAAGGATTTTATCTTGTTAATGATCTTTTAGATACATCAAGCAAATTTGCATTTGTTAAAGGGTCAACAAACACATCCTTATGCCCTCTTTTCTAAGTAGAGGATGAAAATCCTTGCTTGTTGACTTAGGTACACACTCAAATGCTAATCAGAATACAACCATCACCATGCACACAATGGCTCCAATCATGATGTTGTATTAGCCAGCTCCAAATACAAGTGAGGGCACGATATGACGAGTGTCTTGGGGCAATTACTTTTTGCCTTACACAAGGATTATCACCCATTCGGGGATGAATCGGGTAGTTTGTCTACAAAGTTTGTTTGTTTTTAATGGGGCATTCCGTTCAAAACTGTCTCCCATAGAATTGCACAAGGAAAAATTAAGGCGTATAACTCTATGAGTACTCAAATATGTGGTCTCGCAAGCAAGATTCAAGTGGCTCCGCTCTACACATACCCAAGCATGTTCAAGGAATGATGTCAAAATTTTGATAACAAAACCAGCTCTGTCTTCTGAGGCTTTGGCCTATGAGGAATAAATTATTTATAGTGAGTTGGAAGGGTTGGCGTAAAACCTGTCCTCACTTGGGTCGTTCCCAAGAGATTTTTTCCTCAACCGACAGGCCCTCTACTATTAAATAAGCATACAAAGGATTGGCGAGCGTAGGATGTCTAGATTTCTGATTCTTCAAAAGAAGAATAGCGTACTCTCCTAATCTATGTCATTTTCTCCCAAAAAATGCAAATCAAAGTTCATTCCCTCAAGCTATGTTGAGCCTAATTTAGATATTCCTAATTTAATGAAAATAAATTGTGTGAAAGCAAATTTGTGTTGTTTAATTATCTGCAATATTAAGTGATTTGCTTGTTCAATTTCAGATCCCAAAATGAATTTAAACGATGTAACTTGTTCAATTATCCACAAAATTTAGTGATTATCTTATCGAATTACTGATTTCCAAAATGAATTAAAGTGTGAGTTTGCTTGTTTGTTTATCCCCAAATTCCTTTACAAGTGTTAAACCAACGTTTGATTTTCCTTAACGGAAAAGAGCATAATAATCTAGTTGATTTAACAAGTGTTGAGAAAATGTTTTAAGTTTTTGAAAAAGTGTTGTAAATGGTTAGTATTGAAATTAGTTCAAAAACACCTGCAAACACACACGTTAGCCAAGTCTTCTCACTTCGTTATCAACAACCTGTAAGCACTTGTTAGGCTGTCAAAATGTCAAATAAATAACTGGTTAAAGTGTTAAGGGTTAGGCAATGAAGTTCACAAAAATTTCAACCAGATGCGATCCTAGAAATACGGGATACGATACAGTTTACCAAATACAATCCTCTGCTACCGAATGTGATAGAATGTTTACTAGATGCGAGCCTATACTAAAAATGATCCAGGAAATCTCGGATGTGAGCCTCGATTTTTGTGGTGCGAGGGCGTATCCTGGATGCCAGCTTCTGCTACCAGAAACAACTCTGGACCTGAAAACTGGGTAGATAAATTGGTGAAAAATAGAGTTAAAATGAGGCAAAATCTAGAATTGGGCCCCATGGTGGGCGCTAGAAATGTGTGTATGAAATAATGTACCTATTACCTGTGACACAACATTTCAATAGATCATTACGTTAGTGAAAATAGGGTTAGTAAAGCATGGAAATCCACTAAAATTGATCTATTGCTTTCTAACTAGGAGGAGTGTGAAAAACAACATAATAGCCCTCAGATTATGCCTTTTCCAGTGACATATACAACCTAGCATGAAAGATTTGAATCAAACTAGTCTAAATGACAAAGAAACATGCATATTAACTCTAAAAATGATGATAATAACAATGCCTAATATTAGATTTAAGATGAAATATGAGTTCCAAAATGATCTAAACAACATAACAATACATTTAACTCTAAAATTATGGGCTTATTTGTGCTCAAAAACTCCTTCTATTTATAGAAGAAATGAGGAGAGAGAGGGGGGACAAGGGTCATTAATGGAGTTGCAAAACTCATTAATGAGGTGTAAGAGGAATAAATGCCAAAGGCATTG
>MU226239.1:547458-566582 GCA_018584345.1 Thuja plicata
GAATTATGCTTGCAAGCCCTAGGCCAAATATTTAGATGTATTTGGTCTTGAATTATAGGAATATGATTGCACAGAGTTAGATGAACACAAAGTTATCAATCCAAAGGTGGTTTTGGTGTTTTTAGGTGTCCTTGAAGAGATCCAAGACCTGACTTTCAGTCTATGCACCCATTCCATTGGTCTTCCTTTGAAAACCAAGCCTATTAGGGCCCTATTAGGTCTGTGTACCTTGGAGGATTCTTGGAGTGCTGGAGTAGATTGGAAGCTAGTCTTGTAGGGCAATGTTTGGATTGTTAAACACCTTCAA
This sequence comes from Thuja plicata, assembly GCA_018584345.1. Taxonomy (NCBI): domain Eukaryota; kingdom Viridiplantae; phylum Streptophyta; class Pinopsida; order Cupressales; family Cupressaceae; genus Thuja; species Thuja plicata. The sequence goes on from MU226239.1 coordinate 547,766, forward strand.
ACTACATCATTTTATTGGGTGTTGGGTGTGGGTTTGTGTCTGATATCCCCAATTTTGTCAAATCTGGCCTTGTAGCCCTGTTTTGGGAAGTGACTAGGAAACATAGTGAAGAGTTGCAAGAAGTGTGGTTTAGGACTTGGTGATTTGTCCTAAGGATTGTTGGAGGTGTATCACAATCAGAGAAAGGTGGTAAGGCAGTTCTTGAAGCCTGATTGAAGTTCTTAGCATTTTGAGCAATTGGACTAAAGGTCTAAGGAGATCAAACCTTCCACTGTTGCACTCTGCATCACTTGGGCTTATTTAAAACATTCATGGCTGCGGTATTGCAAGTTGATCCCTTCACCACCGGCACATGTACCCTGAAGGACTATGTCCTCAGCAAGTTCGATGAGTGGATGGAGTCCCTGTATCCACTTGTCAGAGATTTTTCCCAAGGTAGGCTATCCAGATTGTCTAAAATAATGATCTCGTTACACGATGCTATCAAGATGGTGGATGAATTCCGGAACGGGACCAGAGAATTTGAGGATGCAATCGAGATTGTTCGCAGCCGGTGGGATAGCATCAAAGATGTAGATGAAGAAAGCATAGGCCAAGTGTTGGAGGCTTGGGAAAAATCATAGGAGGTAATAAAGTTCTCCGGACTCTGGAGAATCTTATCAACCACATGTAGGTTATATTATTTATTCTTTGGAGGTGCAAGCTTTCAGATCCCAGAGTTCTGGATCCCATATTTTTGTATTCTTTAAGTGACCCGTGTCCTGGTTCCCAAGGTTGACCAGTCACTTTCAAGGTAGTTAATAAAGGTTGTCAGAAGGTGGGTAACTGCAACAAGGCACATCAGATCGACAAGAGGTTTTCTGACAGATGATCTTTGTAAGGCGCCACTTCAACATTACACCTGGCGCATTAGAGACAGGGTGCCGCTTTCCCATTTATAAGGCATGTAGCCTCGATCCCCAGGGGATTAGATTTCTTCTCTCTCTTCCCAGCTCTCTTCTTGAGGCTGATTCTTCCAATCCACTTTTTTTGTCTTATTCCTTTGACATGTCAGACCTTCTCCATCTCAAGGTCTTTTGTAATGTGGTGCAGGTAGTACCGGCCACAAAAAGTAATATTATATTGTAAAGTGTAAAGTAAGTTAGGTTTAGGTTTAGGTCAAGTGATGTGTATAAGTAATAAGTCTGACCTCATTCTAGGGGTTGGCAAAATTGATGATTTTGCAGTCCATAGCTAATAGCAATTTGGTTTTCTCAGTTCTTAGTTGTAGAGCTCAATGCTCCATAGTTTCTAAGCTTTCAGTAGTTAGATGCTCCCTTGGAGCCACCATTGTACCATACACCAGTGCTTGCTAGAAAAGATGTTAATGAAGAAGGAAGAGTTCTCTTGATGATGTTGTTAGCATTCTATCTTCTGGGTTGACGGTATTTTATGCTTTGTGTTCTTCATGTCCTTTGCTCTGATGCTTAAAGTAGATTAACAACCTCCTTTCCTTTGCTACTGATAAAATATGAACAGATGGTTGTATATTTCTTTGGTATTTAGTGTAGTGTGTTAGAGCATTGTTGATGTTTTGAATGTTTAGTATAACTATAGGTAGACAAAATCTTTCTAACTCTGCAGTATCTTTTGAAGTTTATTTGTAAAATGAACATGTGCTTGCAGGAAACCCCACTTACTTAAATCCCCAAAGAAGATGAGTTGAAGATAACCAACTATCCCCCTCAAACAAAATAGTCACATCTCCCAACTGAGCCCCACACTATCAAGACCTGACTCTCACGTGCTTGGAGGCCCAGGGAATCTCATTTCCTCGGACAACCTTTACAGGCAAAGTTGGTCAGTACCCCGGTACTTGGTGACAACATACCTCTATTGGCGGACCTGGTCACAAAGTCCCATCAATAAAAACTGGCGTTAGGAGGGCATGAACTCATCTCCCTCTGAGGATTTAGATTTTACACCTCCCGAGGGTTCCCCAAGCCATAGTTTTAGGAGTCAAGCCTTCAGTGGGATTGGATCATTTTCACCAGTAAGATTCGAAAGAGTCCTTAGATCAGCTCCCAATCCTAGACAGTTTATCGAACTTGAGCCTCTCGCTCAGAAGAAACAGAACCCAAAAGTCAAGTCAGCCACCATTGTCTAGGGATCTAGCATACCACAGAATACCCAAGTCCCCCAGATGATCCTAAGAACTAGTGCTCAACCTAGTCAAAATCCGACTCCCCCAATAGCTGCATATTTTAGAAATACATGGTCCCCAATGGGAACTTTTTCGGGTGCAGCCGACGATTTACCTTTGCACCCAAAAATGATTTGTCCCTAATATGAGAAATTAGGCTCATGGACCGCAGAAGAGCATCTGTAGACATACAAGGATGCCATGAACCGACACCGGATCCAACATCAAGACATTGTGACATGGATATTCCCTCTGTCCCTAGGGGAGAATGAATTGAATTGGTACCTTAACCTTCCCGCCAACTCCATCAACAGTTGGTAGGATACAGAGGATGCCTTCTTGGCTACCTTTCACATACACATGGACCCGACATGGTCCCATAGCCAGTTCATTTCTATCAGGAAGGAACCGAATGAACCCCTTGCAACATTCAATCACCGGTTCCAATGCACCTTGAAGCGGTGCACGGGTCCCTTCATCCCATCCACAGAAGTAACTATCCAGACATATCTCAACACAATGGACCCCTTCTTTGCCACTCTCCTCTGGAGAACTACTACCCCGGGCGATTGGGATACTTTGGCAAAGATTTACAACCTAGCCTTAGAACTCTTCTGCAGTCTTAACAAGTCCCCGGGCGGGATTGGGTAGAGCATGCCATTCAACATGATCCCCAACGAAACTTCTTACGCTAGAGGATATAACCCCAATTAGGCAATGGGAGCTCCTACGATGGCCATGAATCCCCCACCACCACTGATAGACCAGCAGGCTTGGTATGTATATCCATCACAAACCTAGACAATACCAGGTCTAAAATCTTTCCCCTGGAACCAGCTACAGTAAACACAACCACAGACACAACCATTCGGTGTGCCCTTCTTCTAGTCATTTGTGACTGGAGTATTGCCGCCCTTAACTCTGAAACATACTGTTGCTTTTGCAGGGAACCAACAACAACAACCATCACATTGTGATGCAAATACCCAGTTGACCGCCGAGGTTGAATCCCTTCGACAAATGTTGTCCACGCTGACTGTGGACATGGGTTAATTGAAGGTGAGGTCCTACGCACCTTAGAATTCTAATTCTCAGAGAGGGAATATTTTCTCTAGCCAACGGAATAATAATGCCAGAGGAAGAAACTACAACAATGGGCCTCGACCCAACCAACAACAATGAAATACCAACGCCAATTTCAAAGGTCCCCCTCTGAATCAAAACACCAATCAGAACAGTGCTGGACCATCCCATTTCACGCTAGTCACAGACTTCCAACCTATGACCAATTGGTGTAGATTGCATGACATAGGCTCCCACAATGAGGTAAACTGTGCCACATTGGAGAAATTCATCATGATTTCCCAGCTGGATAGACAACAAGTGTCTGATCCTACTCCCCCAGAGCCTCCTGTGCAAGATCCCACTCACGGTGCATTCACCTGTGAGACCGTCTTTTTTGGGACCGCCAAAGAAGACGAAGAAGAATCTGAACTACAGGGATTCTCTGATAAGTCAATTTTGGCCTTTGAGGCCAATGCCTTCACCAACCCAAGGGCTCCCTACAAAACTCAGAGTCAGGCTGGTAAAGGACCAGTTTACACGCTCGCACCTCCCAAAGATACTCCTTTCTGGGACAATACAACCGATCAGTCTGCCCCTCCAAAAGGTTCTAACTCTAACCAAGCAAAGGAACCGGCCAAGGGAAGCCACCAATTCCCGGGAGGAAGGTTTGACATCATGAAGGTGTTAGAATAGACCACCACCTCCATGACCTTGATGAAGGTTTTGCTGAACTGTCCCGAGCAGAAGAAGTCTTTTCTGAAGCTCTTGGGAAACCCGAAAGCTGTTAGTCGCCCATCCAAAACTGTCTCTTCTGGGGAAACACAGAAGATCCTCCCCTCCTGCTAGGCCTGAACATACAAGGGAAAAACATACACAACTGCCTAGTAGATTCCAGAGCTTCGAGTAACATCATCCCCCTATCTATATGCCAGAAGCTTAGATTCTGACCCACCCCATCTAATGGTGTAGTAATCCAATTGGATAAAACTGCTATGAAAATGGTGGGTGAAATGAAGAATGTCCAGATTCAACTTATCCAGGACCCTAGGATAGCCAGCATAATCAACATTCAAGTGGTGTACATCCCAGAAACTTACAGGATGTTGTTAAGTCAAAATTGGTCTAAGTCCCTAAACGGATACTTTTCAACCGACATCTCCCACTTATGGCTCCCCTGGGAAGGAGAATCTAACAAGATCTGGGTTCAAAGAAAACCCCAGATGAAATAGGCCCTCACCAAAGTCAAGAGGTTGAATGAGGTCTTATTCTCTGAGACTTCCCCAGAGGTGTACCAACCCCTTGAGATCCTAACATTTGATTTCACCCCGGGGAAGGATCTCATAGTTGTGCAAAGAACCCAGGACCTAGAAGAAAAATTGAGGGTTGAGGTTAACTCTTAGGGTGTTGTAGCGACCCCCACCACACTCTTGTCTGGCACTTGGTGCCAGGTACATTACCAAATATATTCAAAGCTGGAGTGTGAACCTTGCCTTGCCGCTGCCACCCAACACATTGATGCCCTCCAGAGAAAAGAACACATGACTGATTCTCTGGGATTCAGTACTTCTATTGACGGTGCCCCTTCGGTGGCGTTTGTCTGGGAATCCCAACCAGAAGTCCCTCTGGAGATAAACCTCACCCATGTATCATCAGCGCTAGAGAAAACTCCTCCCAAACCTCCCAAACCTCCCAAAAACAATCCAAAGAACACTCCGTCTTCCTAGTCCCAGGCGAAAAATGATGATTTGTTGACCCTTAAGTTCGATGGGTCCCGATCCAAACAAGGCTGTGGGGTCAGAGTAGAATTAATCAACCCACAGGGGAAATCCTTCCTCGCGTCCTATAGGCTACAGTTCAATTGCACGAACAACATTATGGAGTACGAGGCCTTGGTCCTTGGACTCTTATTTGCATTAAGGAAAGGAATCACTCACCTCTGAGACCTGGGTGATTTAGAGTTGATTGTCAAACAGGTCAAGAGTCAGTACACTTGTCATGATAAGAGGTTGGCTGCATACCACAACTGGGCATGGAGCCTTATTGAATATTTTGATGCCTTCGGTATCGATCTTATTCTTCAGAGATAGAATTATGTCCTAGATGCCCTTGCTATTTCTGCTAGTACACTTGAGCCCATGGCCTGCTCATGACTCTGGGGATTTTTTGTCAAGATGATCCCCACCCCGTCCATTCTAGATAATGTCACCCATTTTTAGGTCTTTGAGGATGATCAACATATCCTGGACTTCATGGCCAATGTTGGTGTCTTTGAGGACCAGATAGTGGAAGAAAGAGATCACGATGACACTGGGCAGGGTGATGAAGATGATGGGATCATGGACCTACCAACCAACACCATTCCTAAGGGGATGGTCACACTTCAATGAATCTTTGACTCAGACCTTCGGGGCCATGAAAAGATATCATCCTCCTCTGAGGGAGGAAAATTTGAGGAAGTGAACATCAGCCACCCCAGTGAAGAGAAAATGATACACATCGGCACCTCCTACTCCCCTAAGGAGAAGGAGAAGATTCTCGTGGTTCTCTGAGAATACATAGACGTGATCACATGGGGGTATGAAGATTTGAAGATATATGACACATCTATTATGACTCATACCATCCCACTCAAAGCTGATGCTAAGCCTTTTCGGCAAAAGCAATGACCCGTCAACCCACTGATCGAGCCTCTGATTCATTAGGAGGTGCAAAAATTATTGTTAGCCTTGATAATATTTCCAATCTGGCATACTACGCGGGTTTCCAACCTGGTACATGTGAGGAAGAAAAGTGGCGAGATCCGCCTCTGCGTGGATTTTTGAAATTTGAACAAGGTCTCCAAGAAAGATAATCACCCTCTCCCCTCATTGGATGAGGTGTTGCAAATAGTGAACAGATCCCAAATGATGTTTTTCTTGGATGGGTACTCCAAATATAACTAGGTCATGGTTAAATATGAGGATAGAGACAAAATGACATTCACCACCAAGTGGGAAACGTTTGCATACTGGAGAATTCCCTTTGGCATGATTAATGCAAGGGCCACATTTCAGAAGGCCATGGACATTGCCTTCGTGGGCCTTGTGAACCAGTGCATAATCATCTACATGGATGATTTGACCATCTTTTCTCAGGATACGCATGATCATTCTGCCCACCTTGCCCAGATTTGCGAGAGATGTCACCGGTATGGAATATCCCTCAACCCTAAGAAATGCATATTTAGGGTCACTGAAGGTAAATTTCTTGGGCATATTGTCTCTGAGAAGGGTATATCCATTGACCCTGAGAGATTTGAAGCACTGCTAAACCTACAAATGCCCGACAACAAGAAAGAGATGAGGTCTTTCTTCGGAAAGATCAACTTTGTCCGGCGGTTCATCACTGGATTCACTGAGATCGTAAAATCACTTAATGAAATGATGAAGAAAGATACTAAAATTGAGTGGAATCCTAAAACAAAGTGGGCATTCACCAAAATTAAGTAGATGATAACAGAGGCACCAGTTCTAGCTAGTCCAGACTACTCCATCCCTTTCTACATTTATTCATTTGCTTCGTCGCATTTCACCACGACAGTGTTGACCCAAAAGGTCAAAGGGTAAGAAAAACCAATAGCCTTCATGAGCTCCCCCTTTAAGAATGTTGAAGTATGGTATTCATCATTGGAAAAGTAGGCCTTTTCTCTTGTTCGTGCCGTGAATAAATTTTGGCATTACATTTTCCAGAGCAAGGTGCATGCCATCATCCCGGACCAGGCGGTGAAATCTCTGCTAATGCAGAGTGAATTGGGTGAAAGATGGGGCAAATGGATGGCCATCCTCCAAGAACATGATTTGGAAATGCAACCCATAAAAATAGTCTAAGGCGAGGGACTATGCAGAGCAATGGCAGAAGAGACTCCCCACATCGAATGCCAGACATACACAGTGGAGTCTTTCACTCGAGATTCATGGTACACTGATCTAGTGTACTTATTGTTAAATAACAGATGCCTGGAGGGATTGCCTCCAAAAAAACGTCGCGCCTTGCGGTTGAAAAGCACACACTTCATGATAAAAAAATCCATGCTTTTTTCCAGGAACTATGAGGGAGTGTACCTCCGGTGCATCGATAGGGTTCAAGCTGCAAGAATAATTGAAGAATTCCATAGGCAGTTTGGAACCAGGCATGGCTCAGCTAACGCCACTGCTCATCAGATCCTTCAGGCTGGATACTATTGGCCTTGTATCTTTAAATATGTCTATACTCACATCTGGAAGTGCCATACTTGCCAAACCGTGACACATCGTGAGCGAAACCCGACCATGCCTTTGCAGCCAGTTTTTGAAGCTAGACCTTTTGCCCAATGGGCATTTGACTTTATCGGGGAAATCAACCCCAACTCATTTGTCAACCATCGATACATCTTGACTACTACTGATTATTGCACCTGGTGGTCTGAAGCCATACCTTGTAAAAACAACACGACAGATGTAGTTATCAAATTCCTGGAAGAAAACATCGTCACAAGATTCAGAATGCCTTTTGCTATAGTGTGTGACAATGGTCTAGCATTTTCTTTGGCACAAATAATAGGATGGACCTATGATCGGAAGATCACCCTGAAGTTTTCCAGCAACTATTATCCCCAGGGGAATGGTGTTGCTGAATTAACTAACAAAAATTTGCTTGAGGTGATCAAACACCTGTTAGAACAGAATCCCCGAGATTGGCACCAAAAGCTGAGATTCGTCCTCTGGACAAATCACATTTGAATTAAGGCCGCCCTAGGGACATCCCCATTCCATCTGGTCTATGGCCAGAACCCAGTGTTCTCCATTAACTTACAAATCTCAGTTTTATAGTTCATGCAGGAATTCGGCAACCGGGACAACATCGTGGAGGTTCGGCTCCTAAATATGGTGCGGATGGAAGAACAAAGAGATGTAGCCCTTGAACATTTCGCATGTCACCAAGCAGTGGTAAAATGACGGTTTGACCAAACAGCCCAATATAAGGCCTTTCAGATTTCGAACTTGGTCCTCTTGTGGGATAAAGCCCGAGAAAAGAAAGGAAAGCACACTAAGTTCCAACGACTCTGGCTAGGACCATATTTGATCTCAGAGATCTGTGGGGCAAATACCTATCACCTTAACACCATGACCGGGGAACCCATCCCATTGCCTGTTAATAGATAGTTCCTCAAACATTATTTTGAGTGAGACAGGTTTGTCTGGAATTGTACTATATGTAGATCTTCTTGCTTGTAAATATTTCTTTCTTGGTGCCCCGTTTGGGGTGCCTTGTCTTGTAAATAGTTTTGCTGGTGGTCCTCTGGGACCGCCCCCTTCCTTTTGTTTTTCTTTTGGTTTTATTCTTTCTTTTTTGGGTTTCCAGTGTTTTTCTCCCCTCATGTAGGCTGGTATGCTTCGCATAACATCTAGTCTTCGGGATGGTACCTTCTGCATTTGTGTTGAATTTAGAATCTATTGTTAGCATGGTGGAATTGGTCTGGTCTCTAGAGTTATTGTGAGTTTGGTAGTAGGCTATGAGTAATCTTCATCAAATTTATCTCTGAAAGTCTGGTAATTAGTTAAATCAAAATTAAGAGGAACAAGTAATCAGACACACTGAGGGTAGATCGGTCATATTGGTTTGTCGGCCCGAAGTCTAAACTTTTAAGATTCTTTCCGGGTCTGGAGTTTCTCTTCCCCATTTAGAAAATTAAGGTGGGTGGAAGGGTGAAATAAGTACCACCATTAAATTTAGCTAAGCTCAAGCTTAATGGTGAAAGAAGTACCGCCCTCTCATCCATAAAAAGAATAAAGCAAAAAGAAAAGAAAAGATGGGATGAAAACTCTGGTATTCAGGAGAAACGAGAAAACTTGACGACTTTGGATTGATATGTTTAGTGCCTCTTCTCTCCTTCTCCCAGGGGTCATCATCTTTATTTTCTTCTAAAGCACACACTTCACAACTGATGAAAGACCATGGATTGAATCGTATATGACCATATTTTCTCAGACGCTTCGCACCTTACAAGCAGGATGCTCCAGGTAACGATTGGTTCTGATTTTTCTAACTAGAGATTCTGCTATTCTCGAATGTGCTAAGGCATTCATCCCAAATAGTCACCATTTGTTATGCGCTACATACCTGTCCCTACATTTTGTGTGCAAAATGTCAAGTCCCCTCTTTTCACTTTTGGCTCTTGCCTTATTTTCTTGTCTGTCTTTGTTGTTTTCTTCTCCAGGTTTTCCTTCCCATGAGGTTTGTTTTCTCTTGCTTTTGTCTTTTGTGTCTCCGTGACCCGATCCCGGAGTTGGTTCTTTCCAGAGCTAGATTCCAAACTCTGGGATTCCCCTCCACGATGTCTTATTCTTGTAAGAGGGTATGGTCATGCAAAATCCCTGGGTCTGGAGTTCGGAGGTCTGCCTGTTCCGGAGTTTGCGGAAAAAAGGTAGCTTTCTTTTTACCTTGGGTATAAAAATAAATTACATGTCACTTTAATAGTTACCATGATTAAAACACTTAGAGCTTTCAGAGCGATTCCTTGGCGATTTGAAGTGTGATTAAGTGCAAATTACTCTGAGCTTAGTGGATAATTATGAGTTGATTTTTGGTGACTGTTGGTGATCACTGAACATTGGAGTTGTTGCAGAGTGGTCCTAGTGCCTTCTCTCCTTGCCATTCTTCAAATTTCCAAGTAGGTCCTTTGGTTCCTACCTTCGTTCTTTTGGTTTTTGGTTTTTGGTTTTGTTTTGTTCTGGTTTGTGTTTCTGTTTTCCACATTTTCTACTTCTGGTTTGCCACCCATTGGTGGGTTGGCTCTGCCAGAGGGTTGTCCACCCTCTACGCAACTATAGAGTAGTGTGCATTTTGTATATTGTCCTAGGATATCTTCTGTGCTTGTTAATATTGTTTATAACCATGTAAAAATCTGTATATGGTGTATATTTTTGTATATCACATGTATATATATGCTTTAGCCCTTGACCCTCCTATATTCTATATATCCTTCCAAGTTTGCGAGTCCCTCATGCTTTGTCCTTTGTTTTCACCCCATGAGACCGAGCTCATTGAGACGGAGTCGCCATGGTTCAAACTTGACACCTTGCTAGTTCGAGCCATGGCGGCTTTCTCTGTCCTCTGTCTCATCACCTTAAGGGTGGGATTAATTTCCCATGAGTAGGCATTCAAACCATGTCCCATCTGGCATTTAATTCCCCCATGTCAGCCCACTTATTGCCATAAATGTCATAATGCCACTTGTCATCCTACTATGTGCCAACACACATCGACCAAAGTATGACTTATTGCCAGTCACATCGGCAAAGGCTAGTTTGTCTGGACTCTGGACCTCTAGTAAGATCTTGTCTTCTGCTTCTTCTTACCACCTTGTTCAAATGCTCCGGGATGCTAAGTCATGTTCATTCTAGATACCCCATAACTTTTGATGTATGTACTAACACTTGTTTAACAGGTGTGGGCTGGGGAAGAATCTTTCAGAGTTGCAATTTATTTTTATATATGTCCTGATGGTTCTCCAGTCTTGCAGGTTGTAGATAGATTGATTGAAGATGTCTGACATTATTGCCCCTCCTGATAGTCTGGAACTACCTACCACTTCCACTCGGGTAGCTACAAAGACAAAGATGGAAAGAATGCTAGCAAAGCTGCCCCTAACCTCCAAATATCTGAAGGAGGGAACTATTGCGGAGTCTAAGGTAGACTCCAAGGTCCAGGAAATAATAGATATGGACCCCAGAACTTGGGCCAAATTGCAAGGTCTAATCCAGACCATTTACAGGTTAAAGGTCAAGGGAGACAAAATGGCCACTTGTTTGGTCGCCTCCGGCATCATTAAGGCTATAAAATTTCCATGTTTGGTGCACTCACCAGAATGAATAAAGTAGCTGGAAATAATATACAATGCACCTACTCGCATAGTTCTATTTCTAGATCCTCGACCGCTATAATATCCCACCACAATCGTCACCTTGGACGCTCCAACTTTTGCTTTCAGATTGGGGATTCCTCAGTTCAAAAGGTCCGCCATCATCACTAGGGCCAAATCATTGGAGGAATTCGGCGAAGCCAAAGGCATTTCCCAACAACACCTCAACAGTCAGTGGCTGAAGTCTCCAAAGAGAGACCACAAAAGAATGAAGTTGGAAATTCCCTGTGGGGATTTGAAAGAACCCATCCAGGCGGGTATAATCTTTCTATGTAGGATCTTCACATGGCCCCACACTTAGGAATTCTCAGCATGGATGTACTATTTTATATATTGCATCACAACCCACAAATGAACCTTCAACTGGGTAGCTATTATAGTTAATCATGTAGATATGCAGATGAGGACAGTTACCCAAAATTCCCAATTTTACGTGACATCGTATGTGCTGTGGGCATTAGCACAACAAAGGCTAGATTTTCCAGGTTTGGGAATAGCTGGAGAACTCGAGAATAGTCCAGGGCAGGTCACACCATGGGATGACTATCCCTAGTTACAGTGGGATCTCAGTTTCCTGAACTTCTGTTGGGTAAATGACGCATTCATTTACCATAATATCTTAACCCTTACTCAAGATTACGGGTACAGATTATCACAGGAGGCGATGACTCTGGTCAGCTCCTATGACCAGTATTTTATTTAGTTCCAGCATCACATCTACATTAGGGTGACATGCATCAATGGGAAGCCCTATCTTCTTCCTCGGTATTGCGGGGACAAGATTATTCTTTTAGAGTTTTGCAGGCAAATCATGGATCTACATGCTTCTTCACGTTGAAGAAGGTCATCAACGTCCCATTCCCTTTCTCTTGTAGGAATTACACATGTAGCCTCACCGCAACCCGGGAGGCAAACAATGAACTAAAGAGCTTGGGGCTGGTGGAATTCCACCATGCTCGAAAAAATTATGATCCCCGCGGCAAGATAGTCACAACACTACCTAAGGCGTCCGAACCACGTGAAGAGGATATTGAAGACTTTTGGGCGGACTTCCAGGATAGTTTTGATCTCTGGGCCTGACATAATGCAAGGATGAGCAAGGGGCTCATGAAAGCATTAGACCTTCGAACCTTCCCAAAGGGATTTAAAGATGACGGGTCACTAGAGGATCCATCATACAAAGGACAAGGGCTGGACAAACAGGATCTTCCTCCGGTGGATTGGGCCACCCCGGAGGATCTAACGATTGAAGGGGTATCACACCCCATTTTGGAGGCAAGTCACCAGTACTTTGCCCAGGTGTGTCCCAAAATCACCTGAAAGAAATCAACAGTCAAGAAGACCATCCCCTCTTCAATCAATGCTAGACCATCTTCGTCTGTCGTGGCCGCAGAAGCAAGTATGAGTAGAGGGAAAGGGAAAGAGGGTGCCCTGATTCCCAAGGAACCTTCCCAAGTTCCTACACTTCTGATGACCCACCTGCATCAACAAATGGAGTCGGCAAAGCTGACCAGTCAGCAACTAAGAATGCAGGTATCTACCGGTCTCCCTATAACTCCGATGGCATCTGCTCGCCCAGTGGGATCCCCCTCGTTGGCAGCTATGATGAGCAGACAGACTTTCATTGAGGCAGAGTCTACCAACATTCTATATACCAGGGCTTCACTTATAAGAAAGAAGAAAACAATGGTGACCCCTACACCAAGCGTAGCCACCACCTCCGGCATGCCAGAGATGCCCCCGGTAGATGTAAGTTTAGACTCTCCTAAACTCAAAGATATCTCAGATTCATCACCCCCGCATGACGATTTTGATGACACCTTCTCGGCGGAGGAGCTCTTGGAGATTCAACATGGTATAGGTCATGCGGTGGAGGAGATTGCAGCTCAAGACAAAGAAGAGGCCCCCATGGAGAAAGAAATCTCAGAAGAAAAAGATACATCATAGCAAGAGGCTCGGGAGGAAGTACAAACAGAACCTGAGCAAGGGAGAATACCAGTCCAGGAGACCGAGAACGCACCAAGGCAACACATGGATGAGAAACTGATGATCGGGGAACCTGGACCTGCAGGATCAACCGTACCCTCAACTTTCATGCTCCAAACACCTTTGGTAACTCTAGGTGACCAAGTGCCCCAGAGCACTTTCGGTGAGGTAGTAACGGCGACCGCCTTGCTAAATTTTGGCCAGAGACCTCACCCACCTCTGGAGGATATTCTAGTGGAGGATAACACTCCAATAGATGAAGCCAATGTGGCCCAAGAGCAGCAACAACAAATAGACTAGGAAGTCCCAGACAAGAAAAAATAAGAAACAACTGGCACCAGGAGGGACAAAGTCCCTGAAAATATAAAAGAGATCGAGGCCAGAGAGAAGGCTCCAGATAGTGCAACAAAAGATGCCAGTATGGCAGAAAATGTTGAGGGTTATGAAGAATAGAAAATAGAAAAGGAACAAGAATAGGAGGAACTGGAACGAGAGGTGGATAAAGAGCCCAAACATAACATACACTCCGGGAATGTGCCACCGGATTTTGAAAGGAATCCGAATGAGCATGTCTTAGTAGAAAAGCCACCCAGGCCACCCTAATGGCTAGTGGAATCTAAGAAAAGAAAGACCCTAACGGAAACCACAAGCGCTCCACTCTCATTGGCCAAAATGATGGCCAGGAATACAGAGGCTAAGAAGCCCAAGAAAGCACGGGCAGTCCATACTCTCCAGACTGGTCCCATCGGTATTACAGTTGCGACCATTGCAATACCCCCTCTTGATGCAGATGCGGCGACCGTAAGGCCTGAAGACTACAACATAATAGAAGTAGCATTGGGAAAGAGAGATAAGCAAGGCAAATTGGACTTGCTGAAGGAGGCCACCAAGGCAATAGAGGCTAGGTACATAAAGCAGGGCCAGAAGCTGAAGGAGGATAGAGAAACAAATTCCAATATCCTCGTGCTTTTGCCAAAACTCACGTAGCCATTGGCTGAAGTCCACCCAAGAACCCCTTCCCCCAGATTACCTCTTGCACAGGATGATGTGGATTCTCTACAGATAATGAAGAAGAAGCCACAAGCTGTGGATGGGTGGGCTGCCAAGCAAGTGACCGCGATGAGACAATTTCTAGCGGCATCCCTCCCAGACCTTTACCAGGTCAGTTCTCTCCTCAACCAGGCAAAAGGCTCCGCTATTATATGGGAGAAAGATCTAGCTAAGTATGAAAAATGGAAGGCCGAGCTAGAAGAGATCAGCGACATAGGCGAAGAAGTCGCCACAAAATCTAGAATTTTGGGAGATGAATCGTATGATTCCCTCTAGGCCCAGTACTCCAGACTTGTCCTCAAGATTGAGGTGTGCAAGGAACTGGTTAAGGACCTAAAAGAGAAGGTGACAGTAGCCAAGTATCCCTTGGGATAATTTAAAACATTCTTGGCTAGGGTATCATAAGTTGATCCCTTCACCACCAATACATGTACCCCAGAGGACTATGTCCTCAACAAGTTCGATGAGCGGATGGAGTCCATGTATCCACCTGCCAAGGATTTTGACCAGGGCAGGCTATCCAGATTGTCTAAAACAATGATCTAGTCACATGATGCTATCAAGATGGTGGATGAATTCTGGAATGGGGCCAAAGTCGTTGAGGATGCAGTGGAGGCTGTTCACAGCCGGTGGGATAGCATCAAAGATGTAGATGAAGAAAGCATAGGCCAAGTGTTGGAGGCTTGGGAAAAATCATAGGAAGTAATAAATTTCTCTGGACTCTGGAGAATCTTATCAACCAGATTTAGGTTATATTATTTATTCTTTGGAGGCGCAAGCTTCCAGATCCTAGAGTTTTGGATCCCACATTTTGGTATTCTTTAAGTGACCCGTGTCTCAGTTTCTAAGGCCGACCTATCACTTTTAAGGCAGTTAATAAAGGTTGTCAGAAGGTCGGTAACCACAACAAGGTACATCAAATCGACAAGAGGTTTTCTGGCAGATGATCTTCCCAAGGTGTTGCTTCAACATTACACCTGGTGCATCAGAGATAGGGCACCATTTTCCCATTTATGAGGCATGCAGCGTCGATCCCTGGGGGATCAGATTTCTTCTCTCTCTTCTCGACTCTCTTCTCAATGCTGATTCTTCCACTCTAATTTTCTTGTCTTATTCCTCTGACATGTCAGACCTTCTCCATCTCGAGGTCTTTTTTAACATGGTGCAGGTAGTACCATCCACCGAAAGTAATATTATATTGTAAAGTGTAAAATAAGTTAGGTTTAGGTTTAGGTCAAGTGATGTGTATAAGTAATAAGTCTGACCTCATTCCAGGGGTTGGAAAAATTGATGATTTTGCAGTCCATAGCTAATAGCAATTTGGTTTTCTCAGTTCTTAGTTGCAGAGCTCAATGCTCCATAGTTTCTAAGATTTCAGTAATTAGATGCTCCCTTGGAGCCACCATTGTACCATGCACCAATGCTTGCTGGAAAAGATGTTAATGAAAAAGGAAGAGTTCTCTCGATGATGTTAGCATTCTGTCTTTTGGGTTGACGGTATTTTATGCTTTGTGTTCTTCATGTCCTTTGCTCTGATGCTTAAAGTAGATTAACGACCTCCTTTCCTTTGCTAATGATAAAATATGAACTGATTGTTGTATATTTATTCAGTATTTAGTGTAGTGTGTTAGAGCATTATTGATGTTTTGAATGTTTAGTATAACTATAGGTAGATTAAATCTTTGTAACTCTGTAATATCTTTTGAAGTTTATTTGTAAAATGAACGCGTGCTTGCAGGAAACCCCACTTACTTGAATCTCCAGAGAAGATGAGTTGAAGATAACTAGCTATCCCCCTCAAACAAAACAATCACATCTCCCAAATAAGCCTCGGACTATCGAGACCTGAATCTCATGTGCTTGGAGGCCAAGGGAATCTCATTTCCTCAGACAACCTTTACAGGTGAAGTTGGCCGGTACCCGGTGATAACTTACCTCTTTTGGCGGACCCGGTCACAAAGTCCCTTCAAGAGTACCTAATGGATTGCCACCAATAAGAAAGATTAGTCATCAAATGGACCTGATTTGTGGAGCCATTTTGTCATATAAGGCAGCCCATAGAATGACATCAACAGAGAGTGAAGAATTTAATAGTTAAGTACAAGAGTTGTTGCAAAAGGGGTTGATTCAAGAAAGTTTGAGCCCATGTGTTGTACCAACAATACTAGCACCAAAGAAAAATGGAGAATGGAGGATGTGTACATATTCTCAGGCTATAAATAAGATTACTATCAAATATAGCTTCCCCTTTCCAAGGATGGATGACATTGTGGATTGCTTGAGTGGGGTAAAGTACTTCATAAATATAGATCTGAAGTATGGATATCGCTAAATCCATATTAGAGAAGGAGATGAATGAGAGATAGCTTTCTGTAATCAGGGATATAGGTACCTGTAGAAACCTGCAATAACATCAAAATCTCAACCACAAAGATATTTGTTGGGTAGTTAGTACTCCCAACATCGAAAGAGGAAGTGAATAAAAATATGCATAATCATCAAATAATAATAGAATCAATCAAAACACATGAACATGCAAACCAAAAGTCATCCTTCTCTATGCAATGTGGGATCTCAAAAAATGATGCTCAATGTGCCAGCATAAGAATTCAAAGTGATTGTGGTTAACAAATTAAGAGAATTAGCTCTCTATTTATAATATTTGCAGGCTTCCAATCAAGATTCCATGATTGGTGGGTTGATTGTCTACGATTAAAGAGTTGAACTCAGAGAGAGTGGGAGTTGAACTCAACTGATTGCATCTGAACAAAATAGATGGATTTTTTAAGAGGATAGATTGAAGAGTTGACCGATTTGATTGAAGACTTCAACTGATGAGGTGGAGTAGAAGACTAGATAGATTAAATAGACAATTGATTTGATTAATCAATTAGGAGAGAGAGTTGTGGATTTAATTAAAACTCATAATTGGAAAGATAAATATGATTAAATAAATAAAATAGTTTATTTATTTGCGCATGTGGGGATATTGTAAGATCTAAATTTGGAGGCTTAGATGCCCTAGATCTCCTAAATAAGATTTGTATAATGAAGGGAAATCCTATGTCCAAATTCAGGATATTACGTTTAATTATATTGATCAAAAGGATGGAAAAGAGCATGTAAAGAGTGATGTGATAAGATGCCTACCTCATGACATAGCAGATCTGGAAAACCTCATTTTCTAAGTTCTGTAGACTATTTCTGGAAATGCCGACAGGTGATCTTGAACCGGAATGTAGAGACAAACAAAACCCAGAAATCTTTTTTTGTTCTGATGTCGTCTTATGAAAAAGGTCGACCCTGTACCACTTTTGCCAATGCTGTATGCATAGATCTAAAAGCGTCCCTATTTTCACAATCTGAAAGAGATCCGAAAAGGGTATCTAGATCTGGCCTCAGATCCTCTGTCCTACACCTGCAAATATCTGAAAAGGGGTTTTGGGGTGGCTATATAGGGTTTTGCCTTAGTCAAACCCCCAGTTTGGTGGTTTCCACCTCTACGAATAGCCAAATATATAGAATGTGTATTGTGTGTGTGTTTCTCTTTGGAAAGGGTCTTTTGAACATGCAATATCAAGATCTAATCTTCTAGATTAACAATCCTAACATAACATGGAAATGAGAAAGCGATGCATAGATTTGAATATGATAAAGAAAGCATACCAAGCCCCGAAGCTAAAGTATTCCTATCAACTCACAATCCGTAATTGCTACCCCATGATAATGTCCTTTGAATGCTTGAATGTTGAAAATGGTAGATCTTAAGAGAAAGCCTTCTTGCTTCAATGAAGCTCTACAATAACTTGTCTTAGAAGAATGCTTTGATTGAAGATGATGATATGTCCTCCTAGATTGTTCTTCTATATCATCCTCTTACTTTCTTGCCTCATTATTTCATCATATCATGTCCTCTAATGTCATGTCATGTTATGTCATCTCATCTCATGATCAAATGAAGGCAAAAGAGAGTGTTTATATAGAGATTTCAATATAGGTCTCCTAGGGCAATGCAATGGATCCAAATCCAAATCTCACCTCGAATCATGGTCCAATCACAATTTCCAACCAAGGAGGGAACATAATAACTTGAATATCAGAGAAAACACTTACGCATATGAACTCGGGGACCTATTTCAAGTTTCAGACCCCGATAAGCTCCGGATCTGAAAACGGGAACCAACACCTGTCAGGGGACAGGGTCGACCTCAGACCTATCCTAGGAAAGGGTTGACCTCAGCCCTATCCTAGGATATGGTTGACCTCAGCCCTATCCTAGGACAGGGTCAACCTTGGCCCTGTCCTGAGATTTCAGGCAGGTCAGCAGGATGTGACAGAAAGGCTCGTAGGTCAATCGGGGACCTAGGAAGGTGAGGGAATGAGTCAGAATGTTAAGAAGGCCTAAAAGGCCTGGAGAAAGAGTAATATGAGGCCTAGGAGGACCAATACATAGGTCATACCTAGAAATAAGAGCCATGGAGAGGAAAAATCCAGGAGGATCCATAAGATCCTAACCCTAATTTCACCTAAACATGTAAAAATGCAAATCTATTATGCAAACATACTAAATGAGGGTGCTAAACTCATCCAAATGG
>MU226239.1:576564-606573 GCA_018584345.1 Thuja plicata
TATATATATATATATAATTACTTATTTATTTATGAGAGGAACAATTAGTTTAATTAAATAAATATTATTTATTTAATTATAAGAGGGAAATTGATTTAATTATTACATAAATGTAATTAAGAAGAAGCATTTAATTAAATAATATAATTACTTAATTAAATATAACGACATAGGAAATAATTAAATAATATTAATTATTTAATTACCTTATAGATAAATAATAGAAGAAATATTTTATTAGACGTTTAATAATTAATTTAATTTATTAAAATTACTTAATTATAATACATACCAGACCGCCAAAGCATCTAGACCGGGTTGCCTACCGAGATACTACATTGCTTCCGACTCTATACCGAGACAATCCTGAGATACAGATTCTGAGAAAGTACACTGAGACACCAATACCGATGACATAATGAATACCTACCGATATCGAGAAACTAATTCTAAGTAAGGACCCTAAGCCACCGATACCGACGATTTGCTAAATAAATACCAACGAATTATTGTTTTGCCGAGGTACTTCACTATCACCGAGCTTACTCCAAGTCTACCCCGAGGTGCTATACTGAAATGCTTATGAGTTACCAAAGTTTTGAGGTACTCCCAAGTGGTTAATATTAAGTCTTCGAGTTGCTGCACAATTGCTACTGAGTTACTGGTTGGTCTTCAGTAGCCATATTTTGATGTAATGTCTTGGCACATAAAAAATGTATTGAAAATACTCATGCCAAGACTTGGGTGGTCAAAGTAGTTCATAGGATCTCTCTAAGATTGTTTTGTAATTGAACTAAGAAGTGGGGTTTTCTTGCTAGTTCTTTCTCCATGGATTTCTTGAACTAGTTTTTATTTATTATATAATATTTATAGTGGTACCATCCACTTTTGTTTAAAAAAAATAAAAATTGCTTAATTATGAATTTAGGGAGAAATGATGAAATTGAATTTAGAATATAGTAGAAGGACATAATTTAATTAAATAACAAATATTATTTAATAAATTAAGAGGAATGTTACTAAAGTTGTTGTGTTAGAGCAACTGATTATTTTTAAGTGTCTACACCTTCAAGACAAAGGAGGGCTCGTATGAGTGGTTAGTCATGCCTTTTGGGCTAACCAGTGTACATATCACACTCATGCCGCTCATGAATGAGGTATTGAAAGAATTTTTTAGTAAGTTTGTTATTGTTTACTTGGATGATATTTTGATCATCAGTAAGACATTGGAAGAGTATATAATGCATATTCATAGGGTCTTTGAGAAGTTAAGGGAATAAGAGGTGTTGATAAACTTAAAGAAACACAATTTTGTGAAGAAGGACTTAGTGTACCTGGGATTTATTGTCTCAACAAATGATCTTAAAATGGACCCAGAGAAAGTGAAGGCTATCCTTGAATGGCCTACTCCAAAGAGTGTTATTGAGGTAAGATCTTTTCATGGTTTGGCTTGCTTTTACATAAAGTTTATCAAAAAATTCAGTAGTATCCTATGGACCCTTAACTGAAACTATGAGGGGGATAGAAAAGAGTTTAAGTGCACTGCAAGGGTAGCAAAGAGTTATGATTTTTTGAAGAGAAAAGTTACATAGCAACATGTTTTGGCACTTCCAGATTTTAATAAGGTATTTTAAGTAGACTGTGATGTTAGTAGCAATGTCATTGGAGTTGTTTTGAGTCAGGAAGGTAAGCCCATTGCTTATTTTAGTGGGAAATTGAATGATGCCAAAAGAAAATATTCTAGTTATGATCAAGAGTTTTATGCTATAGTCCAGACGTTAAGGAAGTGGAAACATTATATTTTGCCTAAATAATTTATTTTATTTACTGATCTTCAAGCTTTACAGTATTTGAATAGTCAAGGAAAGTTGAATCCTAGGCATTTAAAATGGATTGAGTTTTTGTAGAGTTACACTTTTTCCTTTGAGCATGGAAGTGGGAAGTCTAATAGGGTTGCAAATTCCCTGAGCAGGAGGAAAAAATTATTGACAGAGATGCAGATCGAAGTTGTTGGGTTCCAAGAATTCAAAAGTTTACATCTTAAGGAACCTTATTTTGGCGAGGCCTAGACAGCTTTTACAATACCTATTACTTTAGATAGGACCAGATGGTTGGATTTTATAATCCAAGATGGGATATTATATAAAGGGAGCCAATTATGCATTCCAAAGAGTTATGTGCAGGAGAACCTAATCAAAGAGAAGCATAGTGGAGGATTGGTTGGACACTTTAGTCGAGATAAAACCATTTCTATGGTTAGTGAACATTATTACTGGCCACAATTCCAACAAGATGTTAAGAAGTTTGTGTAGAGTTGTAGAATATGTCAAATGAAAAAGGAACCAGGTAGAATACAAGGTTATATCAACCATTACATGTACTAGAGAGCCCATGGGAGGATATTAGTATGGACTTTTTTCTTGATTTAACAAAGACTTAGAGAGAGCATGATTCCATTTTTGTGATGGTAGACAAGTTCTCAAAGATGACACATTTCATTCCTTGTAGAAAGACTGATGATGTTGTTCATGTGGCAAAATTATTTTTCAAAGAAGTGGTGAGACTACATGGTCTACCAAAGAGCATAGTTTTAGATTGAGACACTAAGTTTGTTGGGTATTTTTGGAGGACATTGCAGAAAAAGATGAAGATAGATTTGAAGTTTATCTCAATGCACCATCCGAAGTCTACTAGATAGACAAAAGTGGTGAATAGGAGTTTGGGAAACCTGTTGAGATGCTTAGTTGGAGATAAACTGAAGGGGTGGGATTTGATTTTACCATAGGCATAATTTGCATACAATAATTTGATTGATAGGAGCATTGGTAAATCACCATTATAGATTGTATATGGAAGTAATCCTAGAATGCTTCAGAATTAAGGAAGTTGGACAATGGAGAAAATAGTAGTGTTGAAGCTAAAGACTTTGTAGAACACTTGAAGATTTTGCATGAGGATGTGAGGAAGCACATTAATAAAATGAATACTTAGTACATGGTTAAGGAATATCAAAAAAGGAGACATAAGGAATTTTAGATTGGAGATTAAGTTATGGCTCATTTGACAAAGGAGAGACTTTTAACAATTTGAAGATGGAGAAATTTGGACCATGCAAAATCATGAAGAAACACGACTTGGGAAATGCTTATGAAGTAGAGCTGCCCAGTGAACTCAATGTTTCACCTATGTTTAATATTTAAGATTTCAAAGAGTATCATGAAGGCAGTATGGAGGATGAGATAGAAAAAGCATAGTGGAATATTCTTGCACCTACTTCAACTATAGAAGAGATAGAGGATATCTTGGATAGTCGTGTGGGTAGAAGCACAAGAAATATGAAGAGTACTTTATCAAATGGAAAAGATGACTTGTTGAAGATTCATTGTGGATATCAAAGGAAGAGGTTGACCACCTTGGTTTTCCTCTACACACCTAAGATGTGACAAGCTCACTTCTCAAATTACCTCGGATGTCTAAATCAGGAGCATCCAGGGTGTAAGAGCAATCTTGCATCACCCAAAAATATTGTCTAGTTTCTCAATAAGGGCTATCTTTCAGAAGAGTTACTATTTTTGGAAATTTTTCTATTTTTAGTAGGTTGTTCATTTGAGCTTATATTGTTCTATTTACTTCCCTGGAGGTTAATTTTGGATATATATATGTCTGACGATAAAGTTTCATGGCAAGATCAAGTATGGTTTTGAAGATACTAAATTTTATGTTTTGGAGGGGTGGTACAAAAACTCTGAACTCAGTTTTGAAGGCTTTAGAGGCTCCAAAAGGGGGTCAAACTTTGATCAACTGGTGCTTCACTATCCTAGAGTTGTAGAGCACTTTTTAGGATTTTTGAAATGGGATCATAATAGCCAATCGGCTCCATGGCTCACAAGTTATGGTTTTCAAAAGTTGGGCCATCAAGACTCTAGCTTCAATACAAAATGAAGAGAGAGAAAAATCACTTAAGGAAGGAAATTGAACTATTGGGAACCAAAATGGAAAAATTTCACTTTCCAAAATATTCTAAGGCAGTTAATTGTGCTACTTATTTGCATGAAGGGGGATTTTAGGGTTAAGTTCCAAAAGTGTAGATTGTGGCTATGTATTGCAAATTATTGTAATGAAAATGCCTGTGTGGATGTAGCATGTTACTTTGTTGAATATTGTAATGTCATTTCATTGAAGATATTAGAAAGCAAGTGTTTCAGTTCTTGCCATTGTTTTGTTCTTGAATTTTCTATTTATTTCCATGTTGTGTTGTGTGTGTTTGGTTGAATAAGGGGAGTACCCTTCATCAAATATGGATAGATGGGGGAAGGAGAATTCACATGGACTCAAGGAGTAGGTTGGAGGAAAAATAACATCAACAAATGGGGAAATATATCATCCAACATCACAGTCTTTTCTATAGGAGTGAATGTCATTCCCCTCATTGGCAAACGAAAAGGTGCAAATCAAAGACAAGGCAAAATTAATAAGGATAAAAAGCAACAATATAGACAATAAACACAATCCTAGAATGGGTGGTCTCAGTATAAGGAATTGTGGATGAGTGGTTTGGAGCTGGGATTGGAAGCTCAAAAAGCTTATACAACAATGATATTTCAGGTAGGAAATATCATTTCAATCGATGATTGTTATAAAGGAAGAGGCATATTGATCAAATGGTTTGAAAGGGGTGAGAGACTAGTAGAAATTGCAAACTAGTGGATGTCAACTTCTAAAAAATAAATAAGCATCAAAACTCTTTCTAATGGATATGATTTTGTACAATGCTTGGATTCAAAATAATGGATGAAATTTTAGAAGGGGATCCAAATTTTTCTGATGGTTGTCCTTTTCACAAAATTAAATGGATTCCAAACTTTAATCCATGGGGTCGTGAGATCAAAACTAAATTAATATGGATTTCTTTAGACAGTCTACCATAAGAGTATTGGATTTTAGAGACAATCTTTGAAGTAGGAGAAACTCTAGGAAAATTCACGGGGCTTAAAGAAAAATTCATAAATGAAGAATCATTCAAACCTAGGGTTTCAATAGAAGTTCCTAATAACAAAAAAAAACATCGAGAACTTGGAAATCTCCATAGAACATGGAAAATGGAGGTAGAAAGCTCAAATTGATCATGAGAAGAAAGACGATAAATACATTACATGCTAACTTTTGGAATTAGGATATTCAAAAATAGGAAAGTCCATTAATATGGTAGAAAAATTTAATTTAAGATTTTTAAGGCATACTTTGAATCCACAACCCTCCAAAGATAGGTTGAATGTTGTTTTGAGAACAAATGTAACTAGGGCGCATAAATAGAACTTGAAGAAGGAAAGGTAGAGACACAAAGCGTAGACTAAAAAATTTCATCGCCTAAGTAGATAATATATAATAAAGATGGAGAAGAAAAGGGATTGAGGAGAAATAAGGATATGGTTGTTATAAACACATCTTAGGACTCACATAAGATGTAGAAAGATGAAACTAAAAAAACTGTATTTCAACAATTTGAGGGTGTTAATGTCCCCATTTTGGGTGAAGTGGAAAAAGAAACTTTATAAGGGACAAAATACTCTGTAGAGACAAAAGATAAGAATCTTGCAAACTCAGAAGAGATCTTGGTGGATGCAGGTAGTATAGAAGAAAAAATAATGGAGCAAGCTTGTGAGGCAATGGATAACTTGGTTAATAATAAAGATTTCATGGAGGGAATGAATAATGGAAATGAATGGGACCATCCACTTACATATGAATTCCTGAATAAAGGATCAAAAGATGAAGAATTATTGGAAATGGAATAGAATTTATTGTTCGGTATGAATAAGAAGATGAAAAAAGATAGTTGACAAGGAGGAAGGAAAATTGGGAATATGCCAGACATTAACAAGAAATGATACACAAGACTATGGATTGAAGAGACATGGGGAAGAAATCTCATAAAGAATTAAGATCTATTAATGGACAGGAAAAAGTCCAAACTAAAATTCTATGGATGCTAAGATTAGGGAAGGGAACCCCGTTTCCCCAGGGGCCATGATGCTCTTTACATGTAATGTAAAGGGATTGCATGCCCCTAACAAAAAATGCCTGGTCAAGCACAAATTAGGAAAGTATAAATGTTCTATAATGATGTTGAAAGAAACTAAAATGACCAATATTGAATTTAATTTGTTCAAAAGGAAGAAAAAAGTATGGGATGACATTAATTCACAAGCCCAATGGGCTTCTATTAGTATTCTTATCCTTTGGGATCCAAATATGGTGGATGTATGTAAATTAGAGGAACATACAAATTATATATGTTTCAATGTTCAGTCTTTTATTAGACTTGGCTCTCACTCTAGTGAATATTTATGAGCCCAATGATTGTGTTAGGAAAAAGGCGATATGGATGGCTATGGATAGGCTATAGTTGACACTATAAGATTAAAATATCATATATGGGGGAATTTAAACACAATTTTAAGTTGTGGTAAGATTGGGGGATCAAGAAGAAATAATCAATCACAAAAGGACTTTAGTGATTGAGTAGAAAGAAATAATCTCCTATAAATTTTGTGCTCTAATGGTAATTACACATGGACTAACCATCAATTGGGATTCAACTACATAGCTGATAAATTATATAGATTCTTTTTTAGTGGAGATTTGGTCATATTTCCCTTTGGATTTGAATGCAAGAGTTTTCCTTGTCCTATATTAGATTGTTTCTCCTTAATGCTTGAGATCACTAGGGATTAAAAAAAATAGTATAGAAGCCCATCTAAATTGAAAAATATGTGGATGAGGGATCTAAATTTCTTTAAGATGATTAAGAAGTAGTGGAAATTGGATGATCCCATGGGCTCAAAAATGTTCTAATTTATGGCAAAGTTAAAAGGGATTAAGAACAAAATCTCAAAACCTGGAATAAGGAAGTATTTAAAGACATCTTTGCAACCAAAAGTGAAATTGAAGCAAACATATATAGTCTAGAGGAAACAATGATATGTAATGGGATGGTTTATAATTTGTTCCTCAAATAAAAGGAACGTATGGTAGCTTACGAATACATAATAGTTAAGGTGGAGATCTTCAGGAAATAGAAATCTCAGGAAACATGAATAAAAGAAGGAGATAATAATACAAAAAAAATCATGGCAATACTAAACAAGAAGTATAGTGAACAAAATTGCCTCCCTCAAAATATAAATGGGTTAATAATTGACAAACCTAAGGACATTGATAATATGGTTGTCTCTTATTTTAGAAATCTTCTCAACTTAGTGGAAGGCTTCAACTTAACAACTTAGAAGGAAATGTTTCAAAATATTCCCTGCATAGTTTTAGAAGAGAAGAATGTTTTTTTCTCAACAAACATTTTTCTACTTCTGAAGTTATAGAAGAATAATTTCAAATCCATCTAGATAAAGCTCCTGGGTCAAATGGTTACCTTTTGAAGAATGGGATGCTAAGATGGGACTCACATGACATGGTTTTTGTGTGCCACATTGGATTTGACAAAAAATACAAATAATGGAAATGATAAAAGAAGATTGGTATCATGGATCACTCTACAACATGGGTGGATCAAGTTAAATTTTGATAGGGTTTACAAAGAAAATATAGGGGTCTCTGGGGATGGTTGTATTATCTAAGATTGGAATGAAAACACTCTTATTTCTTCCTTAAAGCCTCTACCAAATGGTACAATTAATGAGGCTAAGTTTAGATCCCTAATCCATGGTTTGAATTTGTGCATTGGGTTAGGATACAAATAGATTAAAATTGAAGGGGATTCAGTTCTTGTCATCAATGCAGTCAAATTAGGCTCAATGCAAAACTAAAATTTAAATTCTCCTTTAGAGGAAGAAAAAAACCTGATTGCTAATTTGGATATCTATAAGATAATTCACATATGTAGGGAAGGAAATTTAGAGGCAAATAAACTTGCAAGCAATGTGGCCAACGACATTGGATTAAATTATTAAGGGCATCATAATAATGTGTATTCCCATGTGGGAAGTATGATACAACTCTAAAATATTAATATCCTTTTGTTATATCCACAATACGATTGTTGACGCTCATCCTTCATAGGTGGTTATGTTTATCATCGCGTGTCACCTCCTAACTAAGTGGTATATTGTTGGGATTGTATATTAATCAACCCATGGTAGATTATTAATAAGATTAGAAAGGTAGCGGGTGTGAATCTTCTTTTTATTCTGCATTTGGGAAGTTTTCCTCATATTACTTCCCTTTCTTGGTGTGACAAAGGTTATTTGTTGTTCATTTTTGCACAGAGCCATGGATACCCCAATTTGAGGTCAGTGAAGCATCAAACGACCTTCTTGGGGGGATTTTTTTATTTATCTTCATTTAAAAGTTATCAGAAAGGGGCACATGATTCCTTATATTCACCACCTAGAAATTGAAGCGATTAAAATGGTTTTCGGGAGAGATTTTTCATTCAATGATAGTTGATATAGAGTAAATTTTGACATATCTTCATGGTTATTTGTGTCTTTGTTGGACCTTGGTGGTGCAAAGGTTGATATTATTCTTCTCCTACATGAGATATTTAAGGCACAAATCTTGATGGATGATTTAGACATCATTGTGTAGGTCGAGCTAGGGGTAAATATCTCATGGGCCAAGGATATTCCTAAATTGCTCATTCTTGGGAAATAGGTTTAAAGACATCCCTTCATACTAAATTTAGATGAAAATAAGCTAAGATGGCATCAACATTGGTCCTTGGTTGAAAGATATGTCATACAAAAGTTCAAGGCCTTAGAGGAGGTGGATGACCTAAATTGGTTATTTCAATTCACTGACCTAGTTGTGGATGGTGACTTCTTGTATGGTGCATAAGGTTGGGCTAAATTGAAGGTTTTTTTTTTTATGCATCCTATAACGGTTATGTTTGATGATTTTTATAATTTTGATGTTGCTACATGGTTTTCGACAATAAATTTGATCATTTTGCTGGTAAGGTTTCATTTTGGTGGTTGTTGCCTTACCCTTTTTTTGAGCATGTAGGGTTGTAGGTCACTTGCTAGAGCATGAACAAATCCTATCTTACATGGTGAATCAAAAGTTTTTTATTAGATTATCATTCAAATTTTGTAATTTTCTCTGCATAGGATATGACATAGAATGTTTTATTTATTGCAGGTAATTTTTGTTGGTAGAGCTTTTTAGATTTTGGCAATTCTGGTGATAGCAAGCATCTGTTGCATATGATGTAAATGCAATGTAGATTCATACTTTATTAATACAAATACCCCACTTCAATTGTTTATTTAAAAGAAGAAGAAACAATATACAAGTGGCATATTATTGTTAGCAATCAATGTTCACACGAATGTTTAAATTATTATTATAAGTATGTGTAATAAATATTAAGTTGTTGAGAAGCAACACATTATTTAATGTTATTATGTTGTTTTAGAAAATTATTATATTTTGTAAGAACTCATTTTAAATGTTCTTCAAAATTTTCAAATGAATATACTTAGATTCAAAATTAGTTTTCTATTTATGAATTGTTTCAAATTTTTAGGTGTATCGTCCTAAATTATAAGAACCTAATTAGTATACAATTTAAGGACTATTTTTCACCCACCTTAGTGTATTGTCTATGATAGTGTCTCATATGGTACTTAATGGACACCCAAATTCAAATATGGGTCTTTTTTGCCTTCAATCTTGTTTAAAATTGAAGTTACCCCTTATTTCTAAGTGTGCTCCTCTATTTTTCCTTGAATCAAATAATTAATTTCATCTCCTAGGCCATTTCATACCATTTGTGGCTTTATGCTTTCTCCTGACCTCAGATCTAGTTGTGCCTTGAAATCATGCGTTCTCTCATTGTCCAAGACCCATAATACTGATTTTGGCCCTGATTGGGTGGAACAAAATGTTTTTAATGTTTTATTCCTGAGAATAGAATGTTTCAAATTTTATGTTCCCTGACATTTGTGCCCAAATTCAAATAGGGTCCTTGTCTCGGTGTTTTAGCAGAGGATTTTGATTTACAGTCAACATGCTTGAGTTTTAACCCTCAAAATGTTATGAGAGGTATATAGACACCCTATCTCTCCTTATTTTGGTGTCTGTGATTCTATTAACAAGCATTGAACATTGTTATCAAGCATTTTTTTATCTTGCAATCACAATTGAGGTCAAGCAATCAAGTATTTGAGCTCTGAAGTGCAAGGAGATAAATCAAGTCCAAACATTTATCATTATTCTCAAGAATTCAAGTTTTTACTCTCCACGGATCTAGACTATTTCCCCACTGGAGGCCAATCAAAGGAGTTTTCTATCAAGGAAGGAGATACACATTCATCCACATCCATTTAATTCTTCTTTCTTATCCCCAATCAAACATTTTGGTGAATTACAACATCCATTTCATAAGGTTTTGTCTTTCATGATTTCCTTTTGTGTTAATTCAAATTTATTACATCAACATACTTGATTACATTCAAATAAGCATTTGTGTTGCCAAGGTATGACTTAATTTAGTAGATCTAACGTCTGTTGCATGACAACACACTTTCCATTATTTTATTTCATTTCAAGGTTGATTCTTAAATAGGGATTTGATTGAGGAAACACCCTTTATCCAACCTTCTTCCCCATTTTTCTATGTGCAGGAACATGTTGATAAGTTGTTGTCACTAATTTGAGAAGATGGGGACCCGATAGTGCATCCCTAGAAGTTTGAGGTTAAAACCCAGGGAACATAACATTTCAAAAATTTTGTTCCTAGGTACAAAACATTTCAAATATTCTATTCCCAGGTAAAACATGTTTCAAATGTTCTATACCTTCCAGATTCATCCCAAATTTGGCTAGAATACAAATTACAACTTTATAATTTAGATCTGCAGTTACAGGTATTTTTGAGATCCCGTCTGCTAGAAAATTAGGTTCGAATCAATAATCCTCCTATTTGATCTAGGTACACTTAACATAATTCCTATTTTTCATTCCCAATCTTTAATTTATCGCATTTTATCCACATAGTGAAGGATCATTTTCTCATTCAATGCTTGTAACCATACCGAGCCTATTGGGACATCTTCCTTTTGATTGTAAAATTTGAAAGGGTTAAGTAATCTATCCTTTTGTATTGCTCCCCATTTCATATTGTACATTTTGGTGAACC
Organism: Thuja plicata; assembly: GCA_018584345.1. NCBI lineage: Eukaryota > Viridiplantae > Streptophyta > Pinopsida > Cupressales > Cupressaceae > Thuja > Thuja plicata. Next base: position 587,720 of record MU226239.1, read on the forward strand.
CGATTCATAACATTTCCACTTCTGATTTGGTGTTTAGATCTATATTTCATATATTTAGTTTTGGTTTTTAGCCTTGTTTTGAATTCCTTGATAAAAAATACATAAAAATTGCATATAGTTATCCTTTGTTTCATAGTTTCATTCTCACATTGTATTTTCATATTTCAAAACAATAAAATCCAAAAATATTTATTGCTTTATTTCATTACATTATCTTATTGCATTGCAAAATGTCTGATTTCCTTGTACGAATTTTTACCACCTTTGATGATCCATTTTGCAGTGAAGACTTTGATATGATGAATGAATTCCTTGATGATTTTATCTCTACTAAGTCTTCCTCTCAACCCCCTAAACTATATTCTTTCCAAAATTTGACTAATGTGATAGAAGGATTTAGGGTTTACAAAAATCCCCTTTATGAAAATGACAATAATTCCTCTCCCAAAGATTATCTTCCTCATGAAGACATATTGATGCAAGAATAATTTTAACACTCCTTTCAATAACCTCCCTCTTAAAGATGAATCATTGGACAATAAAGTTGATTATTCTCTTAGTGTGAATCTACCCTATGAGACTACCTTTGTAAAAGAGGATGATTTTCTGGTGGAAGAGGGTGATATGGCAGATAAACCCCTTAATGATACTATGCCTTCTATCCATTTCAATCATCTTCCCTCTAGATATGAAGCAAGTGATGTTTTCCCTCTCATAAATATTTTCATGAAAATACCTTAGAAGTAGAGAATAATATCCTTGATGCTCTCTCTTTTTTAAATGAGTCTTTTGATCATAAAGAACCTAATCAAATCAATGCCATTCAAGATTACCCTAAAAAAAACTAGTGATTATTGTAAAAGGTGCTACACAACCCGATTATCATGCAGTACCATACACATATAACAAAAATCCTTGAGAGGATGATATCCTTGATGTCTTCCCTTCTACAAATCCAACCTTAGTACATAAGGATCCTAATCAAGTCAACACTAATCAATCCATTTCCTTCTTCAATTATTTCTCCAATACAAACAAAGAAAACATCACATCTTCAAGATGATAATCAGGGAACTTTAGACTTCAAACCAACTGTTTGTAACAAAATCCATGAATTTGAGAACCAAACTCCTTATTCTGACATTTATTAGACATCTTTAAATTTCAATCCAATACCACCTAAGAGTGACTTTTGTCTTTTTCATATTCTAAGCCTTCTTGATAGATACAGTATAGGATGTGTGCAACAAAGCATTGAAACCCATGAGAGATCTACGTTACATTTTTCCAAAGAAGCTCTCGGTTCCCAACCTTCCCATTTGTGCAATCAATCTATAATTTCTTCTCCCAATTTCTTATCACAATAGGAGACATTTTGTTTGAGATTTTAAATTTCAACTTAATTACTCTTCCTTTAAGAAACAAATAAAAAAACACAAAACACAAACAAGGCAATTCTTCCATTTGCACATATCATCAAATTTGTGGTCATAAGACTAGTGAATATTATGATTTGAAGTATAAAATTCAAGAATTTATTAACTGTGACATGATTCAAATGAAATGTAACAATGAATGACACCTTTTTCATGATCATTCTAAATAACATCTAAGTCCCTATTATGTTTCTCCTCACTATGTTACATTACTAGCCTATCCTTTGAGGGCTCATTGTCATTTATGGTGGTGCAATTTTAGGTGCAATCATAGTTTATGAATAACATAATATTCCTTATTCCTTGTCTCCATACTTGGGGGGTTAGGGTCTTATTTCAATAGCTTATTTATCCTAAGGACCCATTTTATCCCTTTGTTGAGTCATTTCTTTATAACCTAATATCCTTTCTTGCTTGGATTGGTTGAATTTATGTAAGGATCTTCTCTTTTTCAGTATATTTACATCTTGAGTTTCAACCTTATGCTTTCTTGAAACTGAATGTCTATTATAAATGAATTTTCACTTACAGATCATAATGTGTCATCTATTTTCAAGTATCCTCTTACCTAGAAATAGGGAATATATGTGATCCTCCTCATTCTTCTCTTCCTTTCTAATAGATTCAATCTACCTTTGGGGATTTTATTATTTTATATGATTTTGTTTCTTGCATGTATTTTCCATTTTATGTAAGAATCTTCTCTTTTTTAAGGAGATTTGCATCCTGAGTTGCAACCTTATGCTTACCTGAAAGTGCATGTCTATTTTAAGAGATCTATCAATTAGGGTATATAAGGTGTTATATTTTCCCTTCTCTTCTTCATTGGGGGGAGGTTTCATTTCTAAATCTTTTGTTTCTTTTTGACAATCCATTTTCTCTAGGTAATGTGGTCTTTTTTTTATTGCACGATATCCTTTCTTGTATGGATTTGTTTGTTTTACATAAGGATCTTCTCTTTTTCAATAGATTTACATCCCAAATTACAACCTTTTCCTTGCTTGCAAAGCACATGTCTATCCTAAACAAATTATATTATTTGTCTTGAAGATGTTATATTTGTTCAAGAACTCCTCTTGGAGGTAGATTTAGTCTAGCCAACATCTCTTCCTTTTAAGGGTCTCTTTCCACTTGTGGATATCCTTTAATGATTATCTATTTGTTGGTTAAGAGGGGTCTTCACTCTTTGCTAAGGGTACAAGTATATATTGTTGTTTTAAGGATATGTCCTTATTGTTAGAAGTAGGTATCCTTGTTCTATTTTCCTTAGGATAACACCATAGTCCTATGTCGCCATCATAAGGAGGGGTAATATATAATACCTCTTTGTATATTATGCATCTTTTTTGTTTATTGATCCCTATGAAAATGTTTTTCTTAGGACCGATTGATCTATTTTAGAAAGGGATTAGAAACTAGGCTTATCAACAGGACTCGGGGATTGAACATCCTTCTGAGTAGCTATCCTCCTTATCATAAAAAATCATTTAAATATCAACCCAGGGACATGATATTTGAAATGGGAAAGCAAGATATATGCACCAAGAATTGACTCAAACCATGCTATTGCTGCAGGAAACAAATTGCTTTGAAAGGAAAGCTATTCTATGACAATAGGAAACGAAATGCTTGAGAAATGAATTTAGAATTATTAAACCTTGAAGAATGAAAATCTTGAAACTCCAAACCATAATTTTTCAACTATTCTTCCACTTTGGCTACCGGAAGCAACATCTAACCTGTGACTTTGGTTGTAGGAACAGTTTCACACTTAGAATTTAAACAACAAGATGTAGGAATGAAAAATACAAAAATGAATCTACCTAATGTGGATTCCTCACCAGGTGGGCCCCATTAGACCAGTATCCAAAACTCAATTACACAATATTGACTCTCAACACTTAATTATCATTGATTTAAGAACAAAGTACAATTATATTCATAAAAGCTGGAAAATAATAGAATGTAAACTATATCTTCTGAAAAATAACAATGCCCTCCTTATCATGTAGGAGTGGGGCTTTATTTAAAGGAAAAACATCTAACAGCTAACTACTTACCCCATAAAAAAATAAAATACTTTATTATACATCTATAAAGCAGGAAAGAGATAACCAAAATAGTAGGAAAGGAACTGTCATAACAGGAAAGAAGAACAGATCTAGCCTCTCACTATTTCCTAGATATTTAAAAGAAGATAACTTATTGACCTAATCCTATTTAAGTTTTTGCCACCTTCACCTTCTCACAACTGTAACATGATTTGCATTAACTCCTTCATCGATTGGTTTGTTGTAGGAACATGTCTGATTGTCTAGCGCACGGGCACATTTACCTGGTCGTATTTCTTTACTTATCATGATCTGCACCAAGGTCTTAGAATAAAGACATCCAAGATAACATCAACCAAACACACATGCTTACATTTTCATTCAAACAAATATTTACTTATAAAACATAACGACATAATTATCATATTTAATATAGGATTTATGGATAGGTATGCATGTCAAAGTCTTAAAAACATATCAGACATCTTCATGGTTGCATGCCACTTAATATCATAAAGATTGCAGATTAGTTTGGAGAAAATTATAATGAAACTAGGAAACGTGACATGGAAAAAATTATCCTTAGGATTAAAAATATGACATAAATATGCCTTATCATTTCCCCCTACGAAAGCTAGTGTCAGTCCCCAGGCACTGCACGTTGTGAATTCGAGTGAGCATTCTGAAATCACATATGGTTTTTTCACCTCCACTGGTGCTACCTCGATGCTACTAGAAATCATTTGTGCACTCAAGCTTTCTCCTCTGACTAGTCTCCTGCTGATCATGTACTTCATTGTCTATGCAACTATATAACAACCACATGAGAAGGGGTGGCTGGAAGGTAAGAGGAAGCCATAATTATGGCCTGATCTTTCTGCCTAATTGAATATACCAGTTAACCCTCTGCATGGAGACCCTAAAATTGATTATTTTGTGTGGTTCAACCTTTCTTAGTGTCATTGTCAATCTACCCCATCTCTCCATAAATCCTTCTGATGCTCTTTGCCCCTCATGGTAGGGAAGTTCTTCAATATTTTTATAAACTTGTTTCCTGCGACCTAATATTTTCTCTCTGTATTCTGGTTGATGAAACCCATAGGCTCTCTCTATCCAATCATAATACATTTGTTTGGGTTTACCATTTTCAGGTCACAGAGGCATCTTAACTGCCTATTCTTTTCCCCTATATTTCCTTAACTGATCTCCATAGTTTATTTCATTTCTCGCCCATGATATCAGGGATGGAAAATGCACATGTCCAATAAATAGTAATGGATTCCAATCTATAACAGAAGGAACAACATGTTTATGTAAGTACAATTCACATAGAAGATTCCTAATAGAATTAGGTGCCCCCTCATAAGCAACCACAAATTCTTGTGGTGAGGATATGTTTGGGTTGAGGCCTCTGATATTTTTCATCATTTTAAACATAAGAAAATGTTCCTCTAGACATAATTCATATACCCTTGGGGGTGGTCTGCATTCCATTATCTAGGGAATCAAATTTACCACTGAATCTAATCTAAATTGCACATCGTGTACTTCCTTCTTCTGTTTATCTATTTCTTTCTTTAACTCATTCCTTTCTATCTCCCACATAGATTTTTCATATTGCATCTGTTTATAAAAATCTAGAGATAGGGAATGTAGTGTTACCTTTTCCTGATCTATTTCTCATGTTCCTAGGCCCTACCCATCATGTTGTTTTGCTGGGTCATGTGTAGATAAAGGCTTCCATATTATCATCTGTAATGAGTCGCTATGGTCTATTAACTTCTCAGTTGTTGAAACCAAAATATTTTCTCCTTGGATTTCTTCTTGAAACAGGGGATGATCCTCCCCTTCCCTTTTCTAATTTATGTCTTCTTCAAACAATGTAGCTGCAGGATCCTTTTCCCCCATATCCTGGAGTGGGTTGTCAAATTTTACTTGGGGTTCATCGGTCAGAGGTTCCTGTATAGAATTTTCTAGAACATCTTCCTGCATGGCACTGTTAGTGGTATTAGGTGTTACTACCCCTCGCATATGAAGTCAACCACTTCTTCTAGGAGGAGTCCTTGCAGTGGCTATAGGCCACTACTTGGGAACAATTTTCTTCTTTGAAGAAGTCGATGCAAGAAACTGAAGAGTAGGAGGAGTGCTCTTGAAAGTAATAGTCGTAGGAGAAGGAGAAGTATTATCATTGAGTTTCCTCCTTTTGGATCCTGTAGGCTTGGAATTAGGAGTGATTAATACCTCTTTTTCAAATACATCTTCTACTATTTTTCCTTTCCCTTTATCTTTTTGTTGGTTGTCCTGAACGGCTGCAGGATCCTATGAAGCTCTAGGAGTATCATGCTCACTTATTTCAACACTAGGGTTTGGACTTCCTGATGCACTAGTTTATTTTTTTTCTTCCTCGAGGGAAGGGTTGGAAGTAGAGGGCTCCTGGATTGGAGATGAAGTTTTGGCTGGAACATTTCCTTGTTCCTCATGAACCCTATGCTCGGGTGCTGTACTATTTAACCGCACTTCTCATGCCAAAAAAAATTCCTCCCAGTTCATGGGAGATGGATCTCTTAAATATTTTTCCACCCAAATTTTAATTAACCCTTGGTAGGTTACAATATTATGTCATCCTTTCTTAACCTCCTCTGAACTCATATTTAGAATGGAATAAAGAAAATTTGGAACATTCATAGTTTGACCATGTTGTAAATGACTGAGCAATTTGAAATGTACTACATGTAAGGATGAAAAATGTCCTTCATAGGTCAAATACCAAATGACATGTACCACAAGCAGTGGATATGAACTAGGCAGGAACAATCTTTAGCTCCTTGCTTGTTCGCCTAAAGCGCAGGGTCTGTTGGAATGGTGAACTCAGCCCATGCCAACCATGCATAATGACCATGAGGAAATGCTTCACCAACAATCGGAAGCCCTAAAACTTCAACAATTATTTCCTTTGTAGTGTCCACTCTTAGGCCCTTTACTTGGACTTCACCGTTATTCAAAGTTCTGATAAATTCAAGTGATATTTCATCATCATAGTCATTCAATCAAAGAAAATATGTCATCTGCCTGACATTGTTGAATGTATGAACACTTATCGGGTCTTGCAACAAGGACAAGTGGTTGAATGGTTCATGCCGTATAGGTGGATCTCCCATTTTGTAAATTTTCAACTTTGCCAATGTTGATTGTTTCCAAAAAATACCACCCTCCAAATTTTGCTTCGATAGATACCAGTTGTTCTGAATTTGCCCTCAACTAATGCTTAGAAATTTGTGTGATAGGCAAATTTGCAAAGTTCTTTGGCATGAGATTTAAAAATTTTGGTAGAGCTGGGGTTTGTTTTGAAATAAATTGTAAAACAAGGCTTTGAAACAAGGCTGGCAAGGACAAATTCTCACGTTGGGATTGTCACATCAAATATCAAGAATGGATGCAGAAGAGTGATGACAAAGGACAATGGTTCAAATAATAATGGCAGGGAAAAGAAAGAATAAAATCCTTGCCCCCTATGAAAAAGGTGGCAGGTGTCCTCACATGCTTGAGAAAAGGACTGTGACATTGGAATGATTATTATATATTAAACACAAATTAACTGTGATCATGTAATAATAAGTAACCTTATTGAATAATAATTAATGTGTATGCGTACATGGATGAGATTTGCCATTGAATGCCCAAATTTGGAAAATATTTTCTCACGTATGCTGAGAAAGGTATCTTTTGAAGTAATGATGAGGTGGAAATATGAGTGATGTGGAAGAGATAGGAGATGAGGTGGAATGGAATGGACTTATTACAGAAAGGAGTGGTTTCCTTGGAAAAAGGAAACTGTATGATGAAAGAGGGATTAGAGAGAATAGAGTGGAAGAGTATTTGGCTCGGCTATAGGAAATACTTCAGTTGTAGGAGAACTTTCAAATTGGCATAGGAACTCAGCCTTGGTGGTTGGTTTATGGTACAAACAAAGTCTATGTCCATTGACCAGTAGCTTGAAGCACACAAGGTCAATTGTGGATAACTGAACTGCGCTAGTGTCATAGAATTTTTCTATTTCATAAGGCTCAAGCCAACGAGAAGTTATCTTACCTTGTGTTTCTTAGAATCATAAATCATAGAGTAGATCCCACTTACCAGGAGCAAATAGTTTTCTTTGTATATGATAATATTGTTATTTCTTCTGCTATAATAGGACTATCTATGTTTGTTGTAGTGTCATTTTCTGCATCTCATCTAGAGTATTGAACTGTGAGAGCCATTCTTGCTAGGCTGTAGGAAGATCCATGTTTAGCTCCATTTTTGTGTGTAATGTCTTGTTCTCAAACTCTATAGGCATCATGGCAGACTTCCCATACACCAATTCAAAAGGTGTGAATCCCATCATTGTTTTCCAAGTGGTCCTGTATGCCCAAACAACTTCCTCAAGCCTGCTGCTCCGATCATTCTTATGTATCTAAACTGTTTTGGTCAAGATGGCCTCAATTTCTCTATTGGTGATCTTTTCTTGGCCATTATCATGGGGGTGGTATAGGCTAGACTTTTTGCGATGAATGTTATACTCATTCATCAATGTTGTGATCAGAGTTGATGTGAATTGTGCCCCTTGATCAGTGACCAACTCCCTTGGAAAACCATATCTTGTGAAAACATCCTCATATAGGAATTTAAAAAACTTATTGTACCTTGCATGTTTCATTACCCAGACCTCCACCCACTTAGTCACATAATCTATGCAAACTAGGATGTAGGAATTATCATTTGATGGAGGGTTGATTAGTCCCACAAAATCTAATCCCCATTTGTCAAATGGAGTAACTAGCACTTGACGAAAGAGAGGAATTTCATCATACTTTGTAGGGTGGTCCATCCTTTGATATCTATCACACTTTCTAGCATAGTTTGTTACATCTTTGTGTAAGGTTGGCCAATAGTAACCAGTGGTTAAGACTTTCATTGTTGTTGTTTTTGCTACAAAGTGGCCTCCACATGGCTCATCATGGTAGGCATGAAGGATATAATGGGTCTCATCCTCCCTCACACATATTCTCATTATTTGATCATGTCAAAATAAAATAGGCAGTTGGCAATCCAAGAGAAATTGAAATTTTCTCTATGAGAAGCCTCTTTTATTTGGATGAGAAGTGTGGAGGTACCTTGTTAGAGGAAAAGTAATTGTTAATGTCAGCATACCAGGGTGTACTAGATGAGATGGAGAAAAATTGATCATTAGGAAAACTTTCATCAATGACTTGAGAATCATCAACATGCTACAACCGTGATAGGAAATCAACAACTACATTAGCTCGCCCTAGTTTATCAACTATTATGATATCAAACTCTTTGAGAAGCATAATCCATCTAGATAACCTCCCTATGATAGCATGTTTTTTATTCAAATACTTAATTTTTGCATGGTCCATGTGCATGTAAATATGGTATCCTATAATGTAGTGGTGAAACTTGTTGAGGGCATACATGACAACCAGGAGTTCCTTCTCTATGACTATGTAATTTAGCTCAGGTCCATGCAAATTTTTTGTTGATAGACTAGACTGCATGCTCAACAAAATCCTCTTTCTACCCCAAAATAGCTCACACAACATAATTAGAAGCATTAGTGTGAATATGAAATGACAATGATCAATTGGGTCCCCTTAGAATAGGTGCCCGAGTAAGAAAAAACTTAAGCTGCAGGAAGGAATCATCACAACCAGTGTTCCATAGAAACTCAGAATCCTTTATAAGCATGGAATACATTGGGCTGACCATTTTACTGAAGTCTTTGATAAATCTTTTTTAGTAACTAGCATGTCCTGAGAAACTTCTGACGTCCTTTTATTTGGTTGGTGTGGGCAGGTTCATGACTACCTCTATCTTAGTAGGATCAACTTGAATACCAACAACAAAGATATAATGTCTAAGAAATACCCCCTCTTTCATCATCATAAATCATTTCTCACTATTTAGAGACAAATTATGTTCCTCACATCTGTGAAGAACTTTGCCAAGGTTAGACAATGCTTCCTCATAGGTTTCTCCATATGTAGTGAAATCGTCCACGTAGATTTCCATACAGTCATTAGAAATATTAGAAAAGATACTAATTACTTCCCTTTAAAAGGTTGTTGGAGCATGAAAAATGCCAAAGGGTAAGACTGAGTAGGAAAAATTAAGGAAAAATCATGATTTGGTTATACCCACTGTACCCATCGAGGGATGAAAAATACTTTTTTCCTGCTAAGGAGTCTAACACTTGATCTATGAATGGAAGAGGAAAGTGGTCATTTTTCATGGCATTATTAAGCTCCCTGCAATCGACACATACCCTCCACTTGCCTCCTTTCTTGGGGACTTTAACTAAAGGAGAGATCCACTGACTATCTGAGATGGGATAGATAAAACCAACACTAAGCAGTTTTGTAACTCTGTTTTGACTATCTCACTTAATGCAAGATTAACAAGTCTTTGAAATATCCCAATAGGAGCTTTGTCCTCTTTGAGATATATCCTATGAGTACACAACTTAGGATCTAGACCTTTCATGTCCCCATAATCCCATGCAAATGTTGTGGTACAATATTTTAATGGCTTAGCTAAGGAGGTTTTCTACTGTAGGTTAAGATGACTATTGATGTTCAAGCAACGTCCTGGAGAGACTTCTAATTGCTTGGTTATCTCTACCATAGAAGCATCTGTGAATGATGGTACCTAAATTTCATGGGGAAGCAATTGATGGTAGAGTTGTTTAGTTGTAGTAGATGGAGACAAATCGCATTCAGGATATAAATACTGCATGGAGAAGTGATGGGGAGATGAACAATCCATATTAGGTGAGCTCAGTCCATACTGATTTTGTAGAATGTTGGTGATCATGGTATCTTTTTCTTGCAGTTGTAGGAAAGAGTCTATTTTCAACATCATTAAATATTCTACTAAATTAACTACCTCAGCCTCTTCCCCTACGGCTGTCTAGATTGGTAAAGTCAACTCCATTTGTGGTTGGGTAGGTGGATATAAGGCTAACATATTAGTATGATGACCATCAGAGATAGTCATATCTCCAGAGTGACAACCTATATAAGCATTAATAGTGGCTAACCATGGTCTTCCTAAAATGATTGGATATCCCCCCAATGTGGCTTTTGGGGATAGTATCATGAATTCAACAGGGTATGATCAGGACTCTAAGGTGAAAACTATATCTTCTACCATCCCATCAGGTTTAATTGTAGAACTATCTACGAGCTGCAAGATAGTAGGTGTATTCCTGAGATTGGTAATGTTGATTTGTTGCATAATATATTTGGTCTTAACATTTATAGCTACTCGTAGGTCTATCAAAGAATTCTTGATGGTTGTCCGATTAATAGTAACCTCCACAATGGGGCTACCAGGGTCTGAATATTTTAGAACAACCACCTTTCCAAACATGATGTCTGCAAGTTTTCTTAACACATGTACAGTCTGGGGGTCCTTTCTTTTTCGGACAGGTTTCTTGAAACATGCTTCTTTGATAGCCTTTCCATAGTTTGGTACATCCTTGATAGCTTGAAATAATGGAATTTGAACACTAATGTTTTTGAGATGATCAAGTATGTTGAAAGCATCATCTTGAGAAGGCTTAGGATTTTCAGCTTGTAACCTTTGTGGGAAAGGAGGAGATGGTTTCTTGGTTATATCATGTGGTGTGGTTGTGCCTACTAGAGAAGTATGGGATTCATCTAGATGGTTTAGTTCTTCTGAGGATAAATCTATTAGAACAAGAGGAGTTGGAGCAAGTAGTGTGGTACCTGACCGCAAATGGATATAATTCAAATTTATAGAGTAGGTAGTGTATTGGGTAGGATCTATTACAGAGACATTTTTTGGCTGGGGTGGAGGCCTATTATTTGGATTTGGTTGAGATTGGGCAGGAAGTTGAGTAGGTCGTGGAGGTGTAGCAGTGGCAGCATGAGGCAAAAGTGCCTGCTGATATGGTTGAGGAGGTGGCTACAAGAATCCTTGTGGCTGGTTTGGCCATTGCTAACCTTCTTGTCATTATTGATTCTGCTTCTAATTACCATGTGGTGGTTGTTTCCAATTCTCTTAGGGATTTTCCATTGAGGATTGGGGTAATTTTTCCACTAAGGTTGAGGATTATTCCAAGGAGGGTACTGATTATTCATAGAAGGTTGTCATTGATTACTATAAAATGGACTAGTAAATGTAAGAGGATCCCGAGGCATACCTTGTCATTGGGCCCATGGTCTGTGTTGAGAAATGAATAATAATTGGTCACCTTCTCCCTCAACTTTCTTGAAATTAGTGGGAAACTAGGCAGCCTCCAGATTAGCCACTAGCTTACACCGAGAATCTCTCTTCTTTTGTCTACAATGGGGGCAGAATTCTGCTAGAATAGCTTATACCTCATCATGCTTCTTCTTCATATGTATTGTATCCAATTGCATGGCCATGTTATTGATGATATATTTCTTTAAGTCAGATAGTAGATGAGTTATTTTTGTTCATGAGGCTCCAACGCCATTTGTTTTGCCTGCAATGGTTATATATCCATGACCTTTCTTAGTAGCATCTTTGGAGTAATTGAGGTAGATTTTATTGATATCATCCCATGTATATTGGGTGCTATCTCTTCCTTCCATCAGGTCCAATGCTTATGTGCAACCTTCATTAATACCCTATAGGAAGAGTAAGTTTTGGGACTCCTAGTTGAGTTGATGTTGAGTGTTTTTCTGCAAACTGAACAAAAATCTTGACACATAATCTTCCAGGTTCTCATCCTCTTTTTGTGTCATCTCAAAAAAGTCATCCCCCCTCATATCATTTCCTCTGCAGTACTCCTTATACTTACTTAAGAAATCACTCTTCATTTCATCCCAATCATGGACGACATCCTGGCCTAAGCCCATGAACCACTTCAAAGCAGCTCCTTCAAAGTTTTAGGAAATAATTTAACCTATGGGGATCTATGGTGTAGTCATAACTGTGACAAAGGATATCAAACTCAAATAGAAAGGTATCTGGATCCTCTGTCACGAGTCCATAAAATTTGGGGAGGGCCGAAGATGGAATATTATTGAGATTATTATTGTCACGTTGATGAGTGGTTGGAAATGGAAAAGTAGGAGGATTCGCCATCCTGGGTGGACCTTGAGGTTGATTTTAAGGATGGTAGATGACTAAAGACAATGGATTTTCTCTTCTTGATGCTTAGGATATTGAATTATCATATTGGCCAAGGCTTTAGCAAAAGGATTAAACTCAGGTGGTTCTTCAGGAAGGTAAAAGCCCAGTGGTTCACCTTCTAAAGTTGACAGTGATGATGATGAAACATGAAGGTTTACAATGGAATCAACAAAATAAACCTCTTCTTATTTTGGCACAAAGATTTATCCTAATTGGTTATCAGGGTAATTTAGCAAGTACCTTCCTAGAGTGTCTCTTCTTCTTCTATGCATACATCTAGAATGAAGTTTTGCGGTATTTGGTTGGGAAATTTTTGGAGGTTAATTCTACTTTACTCAAAACAAGAGAATGAAAGTGTAAACTAAAGAAAATTATACAAACGGTTGAGTTAACACTCGACTCAGCACCGTCCACGACAACGGTGCCAAAAATGATCTGTTTTAGAAAGGGATCAATAACTAGGCTTATCACTACGACTCAGGGATTGGAAATCCTTCTGAGTAGCTATCCTCCTTATCATAAAAACTCATTTAATTATCAACCCAGGGACGTGATACTTGAAACGGGCCAACAAGATATATGCACCAAGAATTGACTCACACCACGCTATTGCTGCAAGAAACAAATTGCTTTGAAAGGAAAGCTAGTCTATTGCTGCAGGAAATGAAATTCTTGAGAAATGAATGCATAATTACTAAAGTTTAAATAATGAAAATCTTGAAACTCCAAACCACAATGTTTCAACTTTTCTACCACTTTGGCTGTAAGAAGCAACAACCGACATGCAACTTTGGTTGTAGGAACAATTTCACACTTATAATTGAAACAACAACTTGCAGGAATGAAAAACTATAGAAATGAATCTACCTAATGTGGATTCCTCAACAAGTGGCCCCCTTGGATGAGTATCCAAAACTCAGTTACACAATATTGGCTCTCAACACTTCATTATCATTGATTCAATAACAAAGTACAATTGTATTCATGAAAGCTGGAAAATAATAGAATGTAAACTATATCTTCTAAAAACTAACAATGCCCTCCTTATCACGTAGGAGTGGGGGTTTATTTAAAGGAAAAAAATATAATAGATAACTTCTCACACCATAAAATAAGTGGAGACTTTATTATACATCTAGAAAGCAGGAAAGAGATATCCAAAATAGTAGGAAAGGAATTGTCACAACATGAAAGAAGAACAGATCTAGCCTCTCACTATTTCCTAGATCTTTGAAAGAACATGATAACTTCTTGACTTGATCCTCATTAAGCTGCTGCCACCTTTACCTTCTTGCAACTGTAACATGAGTTGCATTAACTCCTTCACCGATTGGCTCACTGCAGGACCGGGTCTGATTGTCCAGTGCACAGATGCATTTACCTGGTCGTGTTTCTTTACTTATCATGATTTGCACTAAGGTGTTAGAATACAAACATCCAAGATAAAATCAACCAAACACACATGCATACATTTTCATTCAAACAACTATTTACTTATAAAACATAACCACATCATTATCATATTTAATATAGCATTTATGGATAAGTATGCATGTCAAATTCTTAAAAACATATCAGATGTCTTCGTGGCTGCATGCCACTTAATATCATAAAGATAGAAGATTAGTTTGGAGCAAAGTATAATTAAACTAGGAAACAAGACATGGAAAAAACTATCCTCGGGATTAAAAAGATGACAAAAATATTCCTTATCATTGATCCCATTTTATTGATCCCTAGGGAGACAATGCTTTCCTTAGGACTGATCACTTTTGGATCCCTAAGAAGAAAATACTTTTCTTAGGAGTAATCTTGTTTATTGATCCCTAAAGAGATAATGCTTTTGATTTCCTTAGGACTAATCACCTTTTTGGATCCCTATGGAGACAATTCTTTCCATAGGATTGATCCCTTAAGCCACCATTGAGTGCAAAGTTTTTCAGGCCGCCCCTAAGCACAAAATTTTTCAAGCCGTCGTCGTGCACACAATTTTTCAAGGTAGAATTGACTAGCATAACACAACTTGCTAGACTATCAATTCTCATTCCCTCTTTCTGTTGATCATGCCAAATAACTAAGAGGGGGGTGAATCAATTATTCCAAAACATTGTATAATTTTTTTTACTGATCTAGTACACACATAAACCATTCAAATAATTTAGATTGATAAAAGCATGAAAGAACAAGAATAATCAACACCATAATACCATATATAATGTAGAAACACAAGATGGGAAAAAACCATGGAGAAGCTAATTCTTATGAAATTAAACACAGGTTAAGGTGATTTTCACAAGGGCTCACTATTGTTTGGCTCACTGTTGATTTTCTTACTTCTATTTGGCTCACTACTAGTCAAGCTAACTAGCCTGATACAAGATATATAATATAAAATATTATCTTATAGACAAGAGGTGAAATGAATAAATCACATATACCAATGCATAAAATAGTTCCAGTTGACAACACAAAACACACCATCAACAACAAATCTGGTACATATCTTTTTCCAGTACACAACAAATTTCTGCAATATAGTATGTAAAGCCTTCTCTTGATACCACTATAATACTTTTCATAACTCCCTTCTTCTTACACACCATTGCCAAAAATTCATTGAAATAAACTCACGCTATATCACCTTATGTTCTTCCTTGCTCATACAAACACACCTCGGATACAAAATGATTTCTCTGTTTATATATACATCTTATAAGATAACTACATATGTCGTCCAAGCCACAAAAAATGTTAGCTTCAATACAAAAGATAATATAATTTTATTTAGCATGCTACTACTAAACCTAAATATAGCTCATACACAAGAAATATTCATACCATGTTACTACATGACCAAAAATATATGTCATCGTTAAGATATGCATGTTACATACACATAATTACCGAATATAGGTAAATCTTGGAACCAACAGAACACCGCAACCTAGTCCATGACTTGATCAATTTTTTTTTGGACCAACCTATAGATGAAACTCGATAGAATCTATCCAAAAGTAAAATATAACTATTTTACCAAAATCATCTAATGAACTGCAAGCATGTTCAGGGAGAAAGGATACTACAAAGAACTCTAAAACTTAGTAGTCAACAAGTGCCATCCAAAACTTCATGCTTTAGCAACCACAAAAACATACATATGTACCAAAGAGATGAATTCCAAGAATAGGAACAAGTACACTCGACAACATAACCAAAAATTGCACATACAAAATATGTTTTGCACATAACCAAAACACTAATATCTAACCGAAAACCAACTTGCATCCAACTAAAACTGTAAACAACCAACCAACACAGATATGAAACCAATATAAAGGTTTTGACATCAATGAAAACAATGCTAGAATATTCTTAATATGTTTAACACTTTCTTTGGGATGATTGGAAGTAACATAACACAAATTACTAGCCTTTCCTTCTCCCTCTCTTCTTCTCCCATGAATCACCTAGAATAACACAACTTGCTAGATTGTTGGATTCATGGTCACTCTCTCTTCCTTCCATGCTCTCATAGCTATTATAGTGGGTTAGATCATGAAGTTATATTTTTCTTTGGTGATACCCTTTCCCTTTCTATGTGGTTATTTATGCTCTTGCAATAGCTTTCCAAGCCTGATACCAGGGATAACTTTAAGAAACCCTCCCCTCCCAAAAAGTATAAAATTGTGGCGAATCACATTTATTTTGGAGGGAAATTTTTTAATATTGATGGCGAATTGTGATTCAAATTATAGATATTTGGTCACGAATTTTTTAATACCGTATACAATTTTTATAAAAATACGGCGAAAACAAATGATTTTAATAGGAAAATTATTAATATAATTGGCGAAGCTAGAAAATTTTATTTATAAATTATGGTGAAATAATTTTCCAAATATTGTAATTAATTATTTGTATATGTATTTCAAAAATACATATAAACTTGGTGATTTAAGGGAATAGTTGTATAGTTGGTATGGTGATTTAGTAATTGGAAATAACTATTAAAGTTTCATTCTCCTAAGTTTTCATTCTCAAAGGATGACACGTGTGATTTTTCTGGAGAGAGTTTTCAGTAAAGGAGTTATGTCACCACATTTCTTCCAAAATGCACCTTCCACCGTTCATCTCTCTTAATCCAATGGTTCTGATTTGATGTTGAAGTTGCATCAGCTCCCACCTCTATGACGTCACAGACTCACACGTCCATTAGATTACAATATATCAATGGCCAAAGATGAATTTTGGGCCTATTGTTGGTCTTCATAATTTTTGCGGCAAACTCTTGGCAAAATCATGACACGTGGTATGATTGATCGTACCAATAAGGTACGATCAATCATACCACATGTCATGATTCCATCGAGAGTTTTCCGTAAACATTATGGAGACCAACAATAGGCCCAAAATTCATCTTTGGCTGTTGATATGTTGTAATCCAATGGATGTGTGAGACTGTGAGTCTATGAGTTGTGACAAGAAAAATTTAAAAATTATAAACAACTGTCGTAGAACTAGATATGACATCAACTCAAGTAAAGTAATGACAATTAATGGCAATGAGTAGATATGACATCAAGTAAATTTAATTAATGGCGATGAGTGGATATGACATCAAGTAAAGTAATGACAATTAAGCCATAATTAATTGTCAATGATAGATAAGTGTGAACCGTGACATCATTATCTATTCATTACCAATTTACCTTGATAGAATAATACCTTAAAGTTAAGACTTAAATGAAAACATCATGTCATTTAAGGACATTGTTTTATGACCATTCGATGATCTTACATCAATGGCAAAGTTTTTTTATAATAAAGAATTGTTATGTCCACCTACGTGACATTCAGCCTTCGTTATTCCAAAGAAAGCAAATGTCTTATCATAAGTGTTGTTTCTAATTTCACCCACTGTTGCATTAAATATGAAAGATTTGGAGATTGTTGAAGGACAGTTACCATTTTACTTCCGAATTAATTAGATCTTTAGGGCAGAGAAAGAATTTCAATTAGGGCTTATAAATAGATGATATATGCTCGTTAAATTATGATTGTCAAAGCAGATTTGGGGAAATAGTTTGCGACTGCTCGGTTGTCTTTATTTTTTTTTGTCAAAAATTAGAATACTAAACAGTTTGATTTTCAATGGACACTCCAATTAATTTAAGATGCACTGCCTTGGAGGATCAGAAGGCCTATTTGGGCTTGGTCACAGACCCAATCCTAGCGTTTGTAGCTACAGAGTTGGGAGCCTTCACCAATGAGGCTATAAGGATGGTGTTGGGATGTGAATTTCTAGAGAATGAAAATAGGTATAGAGTTAACACCGACATTTCATCTCAGTTCATGGCATCTCTGTTGGACCTAGGTGGGGAAAAGGTGGAAATTCTCATGCTTCTGAGGAAAGTTTTCAGAAAGAGTACCTCGGTGATGATGTGAATGTTGTCGTATTTGCATAAATTGGGTTTGGTATTCCTTGGGCAAATGATTTTCCAAGGATTCTACAAACAGAAGAAATTGTGCCCAGACAACCATTTCTATTGAACCTTGATGTTGAGAATCTCACACGTCATCGAAAGTGGGCACAGATTGGGAGGGATTTCCTCCAGAAGTGGCACAACCTGGAGGATACCGAGGACTATCGATGGCTAGAAGAATTCTCTGAGATTATCCTCTCTTCAAAGTTCCATATAGAAGGAAGGGAGCCTCAGCCGGATAGTCCCTGACTATGTCCTTGTCCCTATCCTAGTCTCTACTGTGTCTCCCTCTAGTAGTAGCAGCTTACCGGGGTTTTTGCAATGATGTAAATTGTCATAATATATGTTTACAAAAAATATATGAAAATGTTTTAAGAAATTCGAAGTGCTTTTCTATTTTGTTTTTATTATAAGAATCTTTAATAGATATGGGCCTATGGCCTATGGGCATCATTGAATTGTAAATTTGTATTGAAATTTTGCGTAATATAATATAAAATATTTTTGTTGCACTTTTGTTTCATGTAATAATGTAATGTTTCCAAACTTTATCATTTAATGGTGACTGGTAACTGGTTACTGGTTAAAATTTCATGGATAAGGTATTCTCGAATGCATGAATTCAAAGGGAATTCAATATAGTTAATGATTATATTGATTATTGTGTATTAAATTATTAATATTTTAAAATAATAACA